>CM076688.1:32678032-33278032 GCA_038501925.1 Xenopus petersii
GGGAGGCAGTGAATTCAGTCAATAATGATGCTGAAGAAAGGCAGGAACTGTAAGCCACTATTGAAGCAGGTAAGCCTTAAATATCTGTTCATAGTTGGTATATTCATTAAAATCCTGAAGGATGGGAATGTTTCAAGAGATTCTGTGCTGTACGGAGAAATTGATGGCTCAATCCAGTTCAGGATCTAGAATATCTGATTCATAGTGATGCCTTTTTTATTTTGTGGAGTTTAGTTGTATATGTTTTCCTTTGTAGTTTATATGAACTGCAGGATACACTGAAACCATCTGAAATAAATAATATATATTTTATTAAATCTATTATTTAAAACTCTGCTTTCCACTGGATTTATAAACACATTTGCTTGTTTAATTAAATAGGTTAGTTTAACATTTAGTAAATATTTGGCTGAACACAGAGTCAGTTTTCTGTTTTCTACGCACCCATAATGTTTCAAATGTATTGCTAGATGAACCAGAAAGGAAAGAGAATAACTGGCATCATTGAAATTGGAAATGATCATTACAATGCACTGTCTGCTGTATTCCATGGAATTAGGCCTAGATCAATGGTCCATTTTAACAACTGTACTGTACTATTAATCCTTTTTACCTTTAATATTACATTTGAATTAATAATTGTAGTCATTGTATGTAACCCCGTAATGTGGGTGGGGTTTAATTGTTTTCCTTTCATTGCAGCATGTATAAAAAAAAGACTCTTTAAAGGGGTGGTTCACTTTTACGTTAAATTTTAGTATGTTATAGAACGGTCAATTCTACTTTCAGTTGGTCTTCATTATTTATTTTATTATAGATTTTTAATTGTTTATTTGATTTTTATTCTGACTCTTTCCAGCTTTCAAATGGGGGTCACTGTCCCCATCTAGAACACAAATTCTATAAAGCTAATAATGTATTGTTATGGCTACTTTACTTACCCATCTTTCTATTTAGGCCCTCTCGCTTTCATGTTCCAGGGTCTGATTTAAATGAGTGCATGATTACTAGGGTAATTTGTACCCAAGCAGCAAGATTGCTGCAATTGCAAACTGAAGAGCTGCTGAATAAAAAGCTAAATAACCAAAATTAAATAAAAATGCAAACCAATTGTCTCATCATATAACTCTCTACATCATACTCAAAGTTAACTCTAATGTGAACAACCCCTTTAATTTTGTATGGTCACAAATTTAATCACCTATTGCAGGGATGCTTGAACACAGTGGTGGGTCAAGAGAAAAGGTCTTATGTGTACCTCTTTCAACCTTCTATCATAGACATGTCTGCTATAAAGTCTATGGGTGAAATATCCTTAAAGGAATTAAGGGAGGTAACCCCAGCTTATTCAAGACTTTCTGTTCACAGTTCATGGCATGACGTACCTGTGCCCATTTAAGCATGGACTACATTGCAGTGCTAATAGAAAGGTTAGGACAGGGCAGGCGGGACACCGGGAAAAAACCCAGTGGGCCCTGACGGCCCAGAGCTGCTCCCTGCAAAAATGATGTTCAAGTGGCACACAAAAAAAGCATGAATGCATGCGCAATCGTGGAAAACAACCAGTACTCAAGCATGCACAATTGCTGAAAACCCCAGTCCGACCCTGCTAAAAGAGTAACTACACATGTAAAAAAAAAAAAATGAATATTGTATGGGGGCTAAATTGTCCTACATTAAGGAGAGAAAGCAGACCACTGTTGTTCACCTTTAAACTACGTTTTAGTATTATACTGACATTGATATTCTGAAACAGTTGGTTTAAAAATTTTTATTTTAGTTTAGAAATTTAGCAGCTATCTGGTTTCTAGGGTTTTGTTTACCTTAGCAACCAGGCAGTGGTTTAATTGAGACACTGGAATATAAATAGGAGTGGGACTAAATAGAAAGAGAAATAATAAAAAGTATGTATAATAATAACATTGTAAGCTGAGTGCCATAATAATGGCTGTCATTGAACACTGAACAACATTGAAAGCTGGACAGATGTAGAAGTGGAAGGCAAATACATTGAAAACTATAAAAACCAAACAATGAAGACCAAATGCAAAGTTTCAAAGGTAACCCACTCCTTTGATTTGGGATTAGTGTAGGATCACCACAATGGAATATGTTAACGTTTACCACTTTTTCTAAGTATGGTCCCTTATGAATAATGGTTTCTGGGCAAAGTGTAAGTAAAAAGAAAAGTAGACATAAATACATTAAATTAAAGTCAAAGACCAATTCCAGTTGATTGAATTGAAGGGTTTGCCATTTCTGAAGGCCACTTCAAAATGTTGCTGCAGATGAAATGGCTAATGGGGGACATCTGTAATTATGTGGGTCACGGGCAAAGGCCCTGTTTGCAAAGACGGGCTGGTAATGGGGCATCCCCGGTCCACTAATAATGCTGCGGTTCTGTATAGCAGAGGCATTATGCAACCCAATAACAAACAAACATGACACTTGCATTAAATCGGTCACTTATGTATTAGCAATGGTCAAAATTGAAAGTAAAGGAGCAGACATGTTTGCTTGATTATAAAAGAAGAAATCAGAGGCTTTATTGGAAATTACATGTTTGTGCATGGGATAAACTGCTTGGATAGTAGTAGGTTAAATGATTCTGTTGTGTTAGTTCAGGCGAAGCAGTCAGGCAAACACAGGAACTTCTGGTATATTTATTGTAACATGGAAGGTAAGACTGGCCTGTTCCTATCTCTCAGCTTAGACAGGAAGTGGGAAACAGGAACAGGAATATGAATCACAATGCAATGGCAAAACAGCAGGCATGCCCTTAACTAAAATGTTCACACAAGCAGGTTACTACAGTGCAGACTTTTCTTTATTATAGGTACAGATTTTTCTGTCATTGGTGCAGCTGGATTTACCAGCCTTCAGTCGATGCATTTGTCTTTTGATAGGCCTATTAAACTTTATTGTTGAATAGTAATTGCCTGATCAAATTTCCACCTTCTGGACTTGTTGCCTCGCACACATGAAAGCACATCATTTACGTCAGAGGCATGTAAACATTTAGCAATTACTTTTATTATGAGATCTGTGGCCAATTAAAAGATTAAAGGACAAATGTTATCCTTGGTAGGCAGATCATTATGTGAAACAGACCATGATGGGGTTATTTGTGCAGAAATAAACACACTGTGCAGTCTTTATAGGTGTGTGGTCTCTGATAGCAAAATAATTATATGCAATGTATATACATTTTGCAAGAGAACATTTGTGTTCCCTTTTCTCATTTCTTGCTAAGGGCAAAGTGGCTAACGCTAGTGACTTTTCGCCAGCATTGTCAGCGGCAGGGTCATCTCCAATTCACTAACAGGCACCAATTCTCTAGCCAACATCCTTCGACTGTCGCTAGTGTTTATTCGCAATCTATCGCCAGGGGACTTTTCGCTCTGGCAAACGATCCGCAAATTCACTAAAGTGCAGATTTTACTGAACGTTGCATTACCTCTTTTGCCAGAGTTGACTTCATCACCTCCGACCAGGTGAAGTGCTAAAAAGAAGCTAGATCTTCCTCAATCTTCTGTCACTTACATCATATCCTGTGTGCCGAAAATGCATTAAAGTTAAAAAAAACCCTGGCATCTTCTCCTTGTTTTAAATGCGGGATTGGCTGCAAAATTCCTAACTTACTTTTTTGGTAACCGGTTTTCTCAACACATTTTAATAGATATGGAACATTAATTTTACACTCTCTTGTCTTTATTAAGGTTCCCTGGACATGTGTAGTAAAAAATGGTAAATTTGCACCAACATTTAAAATAAGACCTCCATTCAACTTTAAATTAACTTTAAATTAAGCGCAAGATCACTAGCAAATTTTCGCTAGCCACAAACGAACGCTATTGTATCTTCGCTATGAGATGCTCGAACTGACGAAGTAACGTTAATAAAAAGTCGCCATTGTTCGGCACCCAGGGTGCAACTTTGCATATTAGTGAATTAGCATAGTGGTAGTGAATTTAAGCCTGGCGAACTGGCGCAATGTGTGCGAATCGGTCACTGGCGACAATGCGCCCTTTAGTGAATCTGCCCCTAGGTACCACTGTTTAACAACAGACAGAACTAGAATGTGGCAATAAAATGTATCCCATATCCCCATTCTTATAATGGGCACTTAATATCACGTATACCACATATTATATTTAGTTCTAATATAACCACCAGCACTGCTTTCCAGTGACATGTCAGTCAGCACATGTAACCCAAGACTTAGCATATATGGTTATTAACTTATTGTGCTTATTTATTATTATCAAAGGTGATTGTCTTCACTGACGCAAGCAAATGTTTAACCGTTCCTGTATTTAAGTTGGGTAAAACAATTAAGTAAGTCTATAAAATGTAGACCTTCCCAAACTATCTGCAGAGAAATGAAATCAGCTTCAAAGAGAAGGGACAATTCCTTACCCAAAATTTTTTTTAAATATTTCCTCATTTAACTCATATTTGAAATCCCTAATGAATTGCATACTACTTATCTCTCCCTCTTAGTAGGGAATAACATTACTTAATATAATATAATGAAACCGAGGTCACTCTGAAACTCAATGTCAGTTTCCTGCCAGCTCTTGAGTAATGGTATCCCATGTTGCATAATATAATGCCCATAGAAACACAAAAACAACAAAGAACAAGCAACAGCAGTATTAAATTTAACTGTACTCCTTTTATTTCATAAAAATGTGCACAAATTGTATTGAGGCAAAATCTTATTTTCAAGTGTATCATTCCATAACTCTGCTTCCCCGTACAATAAATAATCTTTTGTATTGAAATTCTGACAATGCCAGTGTGTCGAGTCATTCCTCATTATTCCTTGTCTATTTCTTCAGTTTATTTGAATTCTGTTCCATGATATGTTTTGAGAAATGTATACCCCATGCTCAAGATGCTACATAGAGAGAATTATGATAGGTGCACCTAAAATACCCTTTAGCCAGCTTTCAACAGGGCCTAGGTTACGTTCAGACTCCTTATACTCAGGAACGAGACCATTGCAAATATCGATAGGGTATTTGCTCTGTGGTGCAGTAGAATAATTTATTTTTATTGCTGTAAAATATATAACATTGCAGAGGATAATACAATATTAGTACAGGTATGGGGCCTGTTATCCCGAATGCTTAGAACCTGGGGTTTTCCAGCTAAGGGGTCTCTCTGTAATTTGGATTTCCATATCTTAAGTTTGCTAAAAATCATTTAAAGATTTATTTAACCCATTAGCATTGTTTTGCCTCCAATAATGATTAATTATATCTTAGTTGGATTAAAGAATAAGGTAGTGATGTATTATTGCACAGTTAGGTTATGCTGCTCAGCCTACAATAGAAAAGAACAATATCTGACCCAAAATTACACAGTAAATTACTTCATAATAAGTCATATGGCGAAGGTCACTCGATGAATCTTGATGGTGGCAGGGTGCCTTGTCCTGAACCTGTAGCTTTGGAGTGAGAGAAAAATCTCAAAAGGAACATGTTGAAACACTCCAAGGGAACCTAAGCTGAAGATAAAACGCAGCTTTATTTCACAGCATTAAAAACAGCCAAGCCTAATGTGTTTTGTATCCTGAGATACGTACTTATAGGCTATGAGTAGCCTATGGGTATGTATCTCAAGATACGAAATGCGTCAGGCTTGATTGTTTTTAATGATGTGAAATAAAGCTACTTTTATCTTCAGCTGTGGTGTTCCCTTGGAGTGCCTGCCTTTACTGAGTTATTATCACAGAGGAAAAAGGAAATAATTTTTAAAAATTTGAATTGTTTGGTTAAAATGGAGTCTATGGAAAATGACCTTCCAGTAACTCTGAGCTTTCTAGATAACGGGTTACCGGTTCCCATACCTGTACCTGCGCAGGAATAGGTAGTGCCGGTCTATGTAGGGTCTACCTAGGGCTCTTAAAATTAAATGTTTATCCCCTTGTCATTTGTTTGTCAGCACAACAAGCCCCATTGTAGCAGAGAGTTAATTGCTCATAGCATTCGCATAAGCGTTAAGGGTAAGAATCTTTTATTCATGTCATATCCAATCCGTGTGTTCTATCCTACCAACTGAATGCTGTTTCATTCATATTGAATAGTGTTTGCTGCACAAATGAACAGCTTGTGTAGTGTGTAAAGCACAGTTTGAACATTTCTTAGAAATGTGTTCATTAGTAGAAGAATGAAATACGGCTGTATCGCATTAGGAGATTAGCTGTGAACTCTTCAAAGGAAAAGGCAATGTAAACAGCCATTCGTTTCTGCGAAACCCTTTATGAACATTTGTAATTAGTGATGGGCGAATAAATCGGCAGGCGTGACTTTAACGTCAGCATCAAAATTGACACAGTCGTCAAAATTTGGGTTTTCGGGAATATTTCACTGTTTCTAATACATGCAACAATTGGATGAGCAATGGGATATGCTGCAAGGAGCAGAAGTCTACCTGCTTTTTTTTGTATTCACACTACAGCAGATGCCCTTTTACAACACTGGATGTTGTAAGCAAAACATGCCATCATAAGGAAGCTATCATGCTATCCAAGGCCCTAAACAAGAAAACATATAGAAAACTATAAATATTTCCAAAATGTTTTAATATGATTTTACAGTAGAAATGGGGATGTGTGTTCCTTCTTAGTTCTGAGACTTCCTTTCTCTGGAGGTCAACAGCATTGAGACCAGCAATGGGGATAAGGTTCTCATATGTGGGGCCATGTGAGCTTCCGTGGGTGATAGAGGGAGGGGAGTTCTTCTATATATAAAGACACTTGTTTCCTGGCTAGTTCTATGACTCACTTTTTTTCTGTGTAGGTAAAAACAGCGAATCAGACTCAATATAGGATTCAATATAGCAGAACACACCTTCTGGCATAATCAGTGATCTAGAAGTGTGGGTAATATTTATAAACAAAATGGCCCAGTGCTGCTTTTTTTCTATTTCTTTAAAGGAACACTTCAGTGTAAAAACTGGCTGTGTGAAATAAAAAATGTTTCTAATATACAAAAATGTAATGTAACATAATAGCCAATTAGGCAGCGACTTGAAGGGGGGCCACATGGCACATAAATGTTCAGTGAGTTTGCTTTTGATCCTTAACATGCAGCTCAGATTCAAATGTAAACTAACTGAATCATTATGTCCCATGTGGCCCCCCCTTCAAGTCACGAAGTGGTTACTAACTGGTAACTGGTTAGTGAGCTCCAAAGCAAAGGAAGGCCATCTCCCATAGACTGTATTATAATCAAATACTACATATTTTTAGAAATGATATTTTTTTTCTCTGTAATAATAAAGCAGTGCTTTGTACTTGATCCCAACACAATATAATTATTCCTTATTGCAATTAAAACAATCCTATTGGGTTTAATTAAGGATTGTCTATAAGACAAATTATAGATCCGTAATACCCCAGGTCCTAAACATTCTGGAAAACAAGTATTATGTTAGACATCCATTCACTCCAGCCTTTAAAGATTACATTTATTTAGTAACTAACTATATTGAATACATTTTTGCTTTGCACCTATCTATTTAAACAGTCTCATTTTTTACACTGAACTGTGCCTTTAAATGTGTATTTCAATTCCAGTAAGCTCTAGTTTTCTGTGATCTCCGGGAATGCACTGGGCATTTCTCCTTTAACCTAAGCTTCAGTTAATATATAAACAATCTCTCCAGTCTATGAGGGAACTCAGGAATAATAAAAGAGACGGAGGATGACGCCATAGGTGAAACTGGTGAGTGAAAGAGCATTTTAATGATACCTTGGAGGAATCCATTTTGAATTTTGTACTACCTAAACTGAGTTGGAGTTGCAGGATTGATGGATGCCACATTTATTTGTTTGGAATAAATCAAGTAGCTTCTTCTGTGATTAAATATTCTTAAAGGGTTGTAATACTCAGAAAGATAGATCCTATATCTTATAAATGTATTGGTCTCTTAATTCCTGGGCCCTTAGTAAAATAGTACAGATAAGGAATCCATTATCCTGAAACCCATTATCCAGAAAGCTCTGAATTATGGAAAGGTCTTTTTCCAGTAGACTTCATTTTAACCAAATCATTAAGATGTTTAAAAAGTATTTCCCTTTTCTCTGTAATATTAAAACAATACCTTGTACTTGGTCCAAACTAAAATAAGATTAAGCCTTATTGTAGGCAAAACTAGCCTATTGTGTTTATTTAATGTTTATATTATTTTATTTTTTTTTTAAGATCCAAATTGTGGAAAGATCCCTTCTCTGGAAAACCCCAGGTCCTGAGCATTTTGGATAACAGGTCCAATACCTGTGTTAGTATCATGCAAAGTATTATTCAGTGGCCCCCAAAGGAACTAGAGGGATTCGATGGCAGCCCTGTTTAAATGTAACTTTCTAATAAATTAGAATTGTGCAGTTGTTCACATCATTGAGAACGGCAGCTGGTGAGGCTACAAATGTCTAAAAGTTAATTAAGCCTAGCAGTTTTGCTGCTGTTTAGTTTCCTTTTAATTGCTATTTGCTCCCATAATGTCACAATTATATATTCACTTTATGGCAGCTCTACTTTATAAATATTTATACTTCAAAAGCCATGAAAAATAAAAATAATGAATATTGACATATTAAAATGAAATTCCAGGGAAGGAAGTTGTGATAAAATAACTATGTATATGTGTGTTTGGAAACCCTATAAACTAGTACCCGTGGTTTTCTAAGAGCACAGCCAGGACATGTACTTCTTATATGAAGACTATAGAAATGTTCCATTGCTGCTGGTACTCACCAGTGTGTTGCTGATTAGCTAATGTGAAAACAATTAAGTAGGAGTCCATACCTGTGGTGAGAATCCACTGCAGGTAGAATTGCTACAGCATGTTTGCATAACTATAAGATGCGCAGGGTTTATTCACATGAAAACACGTATTGGAAAAATATACTGTAATAAAATAATGGAGCATGTTTTCAAATTGTTCTGTAGTTCCGGGTTAATCTAACCATTTAATGATGGCAGTATGTTTGTTTGACTGGATATATATTATATGCAAACAAAATGGCAAACATATACAGCAAAGGGATTATGTATACGATACGTGATTGGACCACGTCCCCTTGAAAAAAAAAAAAGTTAGAGGGGTTTATAGGACCCACAGTGCAGCTTCACAGACTGAAACAGTGGTATGTCTACCCCCAAAATTCATGGTTGTACTATAAACATCTCATGGTTTTACAAAACATGGGTATGGATTTCAGAGAAGTTGTAGTCATCACAGTAGTTTCAATGGTATGAAGTCACAAGACTCAAATGTCCTTTACCTGGATGGAAGATGAAAGTGTAGGGGATGTGAAGGAGTTAACTCTGGGGAGGGACGTGTTCTCATAGACCATGGGGTAGTGATTGTAGTTATTGTTCCCTAGACTATATAGGCGGAGGATGCACTTGGTTCTTGGAAGCACTTGGTTTGGAGTCTACTCTATGGAGGTGAAGAAGAAGTGGACCTCAGTAGGAAGATTAAGCCTTGTTACCCAAGCCTTAATGAAGTCAGACATAAGGGACCTGGTTAATGTACTGTAGATAAAGGCAGGATAGCACATCTTAGGTATTTTTAGACAGACAGCAGCTTTGTGCTCCACCAAGCAGGCTTAGTACAGGGTAGTTCCCAGATGACACCAAGTTGTAGAGAAGGAAGCTTAGTGAAATCCCTTGGAGCACTGCTTTGTGGAGTCTAATACACTGTCAACACTGTGGAGTACTATCCATTGTAAACTTGGAATATGAGGCAATATTTTGCCACACATATTTGGTGTGCAACAGAAGTAGTTTTTCTTCTGTTACTACTTCACTTAATTTACTGATCCTGATTAAGGACCACTAGCACTAAAGTTTCTTTTGTAAAATTAAATGAGGTATAGTTCAGCTTTTTAGACCCTTCGACCAATACTTTTTACAAGGGCCTAGCAATCTAACAGTGCTTTGCCCTGAAAAGCAGCTCAAATTTTGTGAAATAACCAAAAAAGTGGCTACACAACCCTTCTATTTAATTCTACATATAATGAGTGTTTTTGTAAATACAAAGGAAGAGATTTTTTTTAAAAAAATTAGCTTAATCCCCTCTTCCCCAAGCAATGACTGTCACTTAAAAGTAGGGCATCCATAAACATGCATATTAAGGGAGGAGTGGACCCCAACAAGGCCAGTCGTATCAGCAAGTATGACATAAAACTTACCGGTACCGGTAAATCAGATTTTTCTTTTTTGTTCCAGTGGAACAAAATTCCCTTGTCTGCCTGTTTCCAGTTTGTAACTCAGGTATTGGACCTTTTATCCAGAATGCTTGTGACTTGGGATTTTCTAGATAACGGGTCTTATATATCCATATCATAAGTCTACTAAAAAATAATGTAAACCTTATTTAAACCCAATAGAATTGTTTTTCCTCCAATAACGATTACTTAAATCTTTGTTAGAATCACACAGAATAATAATTGAAAAATTAGAAATTTTAATAATTTGATTAAAACAGCCTTCCCATAATGTGGAGCTTTCTGGATAATGGGTTTCCGGATAACAGATCCCATATTTGTATATATAGCTACTTTTTGTTCTCACAACCAGTGACAAATCCACTTAACCCTTTAAAAAAATATAGTGTGCTTTTAATAACAGACCCTAGAAAGCAAACATCATATTTTTATGCCATAGTTAATGTATCTTAGTGATTAATCAATTCAGTTTTACTTTGCTACCTGAAAAACCGCCTGGATTCACTGTAAAATAATACTAAATAAATGATGCATTTGTAAACTCAGTGCTCATAAATAAAAAATATACCTTAAATCTTACAACATAACACAAAAAAATACAAAAAATACATTTATGACATTTAAGCGACTATCTCTGTTTAAAGAAAAGACAGGGTACAGTTATGGCAAGGGATCTTTCTGTAATACAGATCTTCATATAGTCTACTAGAAAATCATGTAAACATTAAATAAACCCAATAGGCTGGTTTTGCTTCCTATAAGGATTAATTATATCTTAGTTTAGATCAAGTACAAGCTACTGTTTTATTTTTACAGGGAAAAAGGAAGTCATTTTTAAAATTTGGATTATTAGGATAAAATGGAGTCTATTATGGGAGACTGTCTTTCTGTAATTTGGAGCTTATTAGTACTGGTTTTCGGATAACGGATCCCATACTTGTACTGTATTTTGCTTTGGACAGACTGTGGCAGATATATCACAAACATAGTTATAATAAATGAAAGGGTGATCTACCAGGGTGGAATTTGCTTTATTGTTGCTAGTAAAATTTTGACATTTCTGAATAGTGACGGGCAAATAAAATCCCCCGGTGCAAATTCACGGCAAATTTCTGTGTTACGCCGACGGGGAATACATTGGCGAAACTGGCGCGAAAATTCGCCAGTGAAAAATGTTGTGGTGAAATATTATTTGGACGCCCTTTACTGCATTTGGACAAAATAGGCGTGCATATAAAAATTGTCGCGGGCGTCAAAATTGACGAGCGTCAAAATAATTCTGACGGCCATTAACTTCAATTTGTTTGGCAAATTTTTCGCTGTTTCTGGAAAAATTCATCCATCACTCTTTCTGAACAGTTTGAGACAAGTATGTGATCTTGCAGGGATGAATATATTTAATGCACGAGACTTCTTATACATTAAGATTGAACGATGGAGTAGACATTCAGTCTCTGAAATTGGCCATACATGAAATGAAAAATAAAGTATTGCCTGACTGCTATGTGTGTGTGTGCACCTATGGGTGACACGAGTCCCAGACTGTCACTCTTGCTGTTATTTCTTGTCTTCCACATGTTTGCAGGCAGCAGAAACTGATGGGTCACACATACCCTCTTGTGTAATCCACTCTCTTCAACCATGAATCATTCAAACCCTCATATAAATGTAAATAACCCAAGAAAAATGTTCAAAAACCTTCACCCTTGTGATTTAATATAGTTTGAGAAAATAGAATAGACTGATTATTATGAATAGAGTGCAATTTTCTTCCCATGATGCCATAATAACCTGCTGTGAATTTTTTTTTACCGCAAATCCACAAATGAGACATCGCCTTAAAGGTGCAAGAATGATGCAATATTGTGATATGTGTTTTTGTACACATCCAGTAAGATGTTTATGTTATTTAAATCACAAATTATGAATAAACAGTCCAGGTATGGGACCTGTTATCCAGAATGCATGGGACCTGGGGTGTTCCGGGTAAGGGATCTTTCCAAAAGTTCGATTTTAAGTCTACTAAAAAATAATGTATACATTATTTAAGCCCAATAGAATTGTTTTGCCTCCAATAAGGATTAATTATATTTGAGTTTGGATCCAGTACAAAGTACTGTTTTATTATTACAGGGAAAAAGGAAACCATTTAAAAAAAAATGTTATTTGATTAAAATGGAGTCTATGGGAGTTGGCCTTTCCACAATTCGGAACTCTCTGGATAATGGGTTTCCGGATAACAGACGCCATACATGTATCTGATAAACCTAAGGTTCGGTATATAATGTGAGAGATTGCTAGTAACGAAATACCTCTTCACTTATACTATATCCATGTACCTTTAGTGATATATAAACATATACTGTATATAAAGAAGCAACCCCCTGTGCACTTACTGGAACCCCTTCTAACTCCACAATTATAGCCCTGGGAATGTCTTTTCCATTTATTGCATGTGTATTCATCAATATGGCCAAATGATCTGTATGGCAGTGTATTCATTAGAAACTGTTTAAACATAGGATTGAGAATAATATAACTAGTCTAAGATTATATAATAGGTTTCTAATAGTAGAGTTATAATGTGATGTAGCTAAGTTTGCTTCAGGTCTAACCTAAAGCGACTAATCAGCATTTAGCTTTTACAATCCTTTTCTATATAGCAAGATGGTTACGTTTTCAAAAATTGATGATGATGATGAAGTCAGATGTCTGTGTACATTTTAATGGATAGTATTTTGCTTTTCCTGGACAAACTCATCTTCTAACTTAGTAATGTTATAACTTTTCTTGTTAAAATGTCTTTCTCATTACCTATAATTATGGGCTTAATTAGCAAAATTCTAATTTGTATAATGTTAGAGTTTTTTCTACTTTGAATAAACTCTAATTAAAAAAATGAATGCTTACTTATTTATTAAAAAAATTTGAATAAAAAAGTAAAAAAAACAGAATAGAACAGATTTTTACTCTATCATTTTCAATGGGTTGAAAAAAATTGCCATAGACAGCTCAGATTGACTTCTACTTAAACTCAACAGCTTTCAGATGGCAAAGTTTTACATTCAAGCTTTACAAATGTATTGTGCTTAATAAATATTGTGCATTCACATATTTTCAGCATAATTCAAATTCACAAGTTTAAGTGCAAAAAAAATTGATTTGCAAATTCAAACATTGAGAAATCTCCCCCCAAAAGTTTTATCTCACCACAAAAGTTTTTCCTTTACCATTAACTTACCCAACCAATATAGCAGATCCATACATGGTACATATTCACCTCTAGTGAATCTTTTACAGGATATGCTCTGTGAGTCTCTAATATAGTTTTATTTTATTTCACATCTTACAGTATGTAAGTATATAATCTATAAAGGAGTTGCTATAAACCGGAAAGCTCAAATAATCAATAAATACGCTAAAAGTCAGAAAAATGTACAATATAACTTCACAATTGCAAAATGATATTGTGCTGCACAAAAGCAGTTTATAAATTCATCCACCGATATTAAATAAACAGCTTGTATATTCATTGGTCGAACTGAACATAGTAACATAGTAACATAGTAAGTAAGGTTGAAAAAAGACACGTGTCCAACTTTTTTTTTTTTTTAATTAACTACCTATCTGCCAGTTGATCCAGAGGAAGGCAAAAAAACCAATCTGAAGCCTCACCAATTTGCCTTAGAGGGGGAAAAATCCCTGGATCAACTTGGACTATGAGCTATTTCCCATAACCTTGTATTCCCTTACTTGCTAAAAAGCCATCCAACCCCTTCTTAAAGCTATCTAATGTATCAGCCTGTACAACTGATTCAGGGAGAGAATTCCACATCTTCACAGCTCTCACTGTAAAAAACCCCTTCTGAATATTTAGGCGGAACCGCTTTTCTTCTAATCGGAATGGGTGACCTTGTGTCAGCTGGAAAGACCTACTAGTAAATAAAGCATTAGAGAGATTATTATGTGATCCCCTTATATATTTATACATAGTCATCATATCACCCCTTAAGCGCCTCTTCTCCAGCGTGAACATCCCCAATTGTGCCAGTCTTTCCTCATAGCTAAGATTTTCAATACCTTTTACCAGCTTAGTTGCCCTTCTCTGTACCCTCTCTAATACAATAGTGTCCTGTTTGAGTGATGGAGACCAAAACTGTACGGCATATTCTAGATGGGGCCTTACAAGTGCTCTATACAGTGGAAGAATGACCCCCTCCTCCCTTGACTCTTATTTGCCCTTGATGCTGCTGACTGGCATTGCTTGCTACAGCCAAGTTTATCATCTACAAGGACTCCAAGGTCCTTTTCCATAATGGATTTGCCTAGTGCAGTCCCATTAAGGGTATAAGTGGCCTGGGTATTTTTATATCCCAGGTGCATGACTTTACATTTATCAACATTGAATCTCAATTGCCATTTAGCTGCCCAGATTGCCAGTTTGTCAAGATCATGTTGCAAGGATGCCACATCCTCAATGGAATTAATTGGGCTGGATAATTTTGTGTCATCTGCAAACACTGATACATTACTTACAACACCCTCCCCTAAGTCATTGATGAACAAGTTAAATAAAAGTGGACCCAATACTGAGCCCTGGGGGACCCCACTAAGAACCTTACTCCAAGTAGAGAATGTCCCATTAACAACCACCCTCTGTACCCGATCCTGTAGCCAGTTTCCTATCCACGTGTAAATGACTTCATTAAGCCCAACAGACCTTAGTTTAGAAAGCAGTCGTTTGTGGGGCACAGTATCAAACGCTTTGGCAAAATCCAAATAGATCACATCTACTGCCCCCCCACTGTCCAGAATCTTACTTACCACATCATAAAATGCAATCAAATTCGTCTGACATGACCTATCCTTCATAAAGCCATGCTGATTGTCGCTCATTATGCCATTCATTAGGACAAAATTTTGAATGTGATCCCTTAACAAGCCTTCAAATAATTTGCCCACCACAGATGTCAAGCTTACTGGCCTATAATTGCCAGGCTGAGATCGTAATCCCTTTTTAAATAACATCAGCTTTTCTCCAATCCATAGGCACCATACCAGATGACAAGCCCTGAAAGAAATCTGGTGGCTAAATTAGGCCAATTCTTAATACTAAAACTGGATATTTTTTGCTGAAATAGGTTTACCAATGAATTTTAATGCAAGCACAATGGCTGTCCAAATTTCAAACCAGACCCACCCAACTGTTGGTCAACCCGCGAGTCACTGCAGGCTTCAGTCAACCTGCAACCCTTGATCCAATGGCTCACATCTCAGGCACTCTGCATTGGGTCTGATAATTTCTGCTGTTAAAAAATGTTGTTTTTTTGGTGGGGTAGGCATAATGTCCATGTCCATGTAATGGATCTTTGGATTTAGTATTAATGAATTTGACTTGATTAATGACTGAGCTATATCATTAGCATTCATAGCACAGTATATAATACATTTTATGGCATTAAAACATATGTGTGGGGATTAAGTATTTGGTGCTTGTTTCCAATAAGTTAGTTTAGTTATTTAAAGTTAAAGTAGCTTCTATAAGTTCAGATTAGCTTTGGGCTTACTACCTATGAGTTCGATTAGCTATTTAAATTCAGCTATTTAAATTCATTTAAATTTGGGATCTAGTCCAGTAACATAACTGGAGGGCCCTGGACGTGCACCAGGCCCGCCGGGCCCCCGCCCCCCTCCGTACCAGATTATTTGGGAAATTGGCAGTGCGCGAGATGCAGGGGGTCCCTGAAGGGGTGCGGGCCCTGGCCCAATTGCACCCCCTGCTCCCCCAGTAGTTCCGCCACTGATCTAGTCACTAACTTAGCTGAACTGGAAAATGAATCCTTCTTTAGTGTTGTGATATGAATATGCTTAGAAGTTATTCTGGGGTTGAAGCTTTAATATGTATAGGACAAGACAATTTGGTGGCATATCTCATTACAAATAGATAGTGTATAGGGAAATACATTGTTAATTTAATCTAGATATGCTTTTTAATAATATAATATATATATAAAATATTATAATAATATAACCAATAGCTTGATAGCACTGAATAAACTCAAAAACACTGGAATTCCTTTTTATTATTTTATAGTTTAAAGCTTTGAATTGTTTCTAAATTGATTTATTTCCTTGTAAGTAGCTGGTGAAAGTGTCTTGCATAGTACAGTCTTAAGGATATTGGAGCAGAAATTGAGAGCCTCAGGCATTGTATAGCCAATTTTCATATAGTGTAACTGGTCAGATAACTCTATCAGTCCTAGAATATCTAAATCTGGGTTGGAATAACCATTCGATTGTTGGCAAAGATGGTGGTTTAATGTAGGTTATCTCCCTTATGCCACACCACTGAAATAGCCTGTGCCAGAGGTTCCATTATCAAGATAAATAGTAAGGGGTCAAATGTCAGCTCTGTCTTGAGCTGTTCAAATAAAGAAAACCCGCTGAGTTAGCAGGCCACATTGATTAGTGTGGCAGCTATAACTTGCTGAGATTGACTGCTTGCAAAATGAATGAAAGAAAAGCTGGCATGAGAGAGGGTGCCCTGTTAACAAGGCAGATTGAATGCCTTGTATTCTCCCAGCAACAGTGCCTTTGGAAACTTGCTGACTATTTTCTAAGCATATATATTAACTGATGCTTTTGTGTTTAGACATTAGCAAGCCAGAAGGCAGATACATCGCTTTTTAAGTGTTTTTCTTTTGGCATAGTTTGATTGGCAGTTTGCCATCTTACTTGAAAATGGCAATTTGCAAACCCTTAGGTTGAATAGCTGTGGGTACTCTTTTATCTCAGCTAACAAAGTAGAGAACCCTAGTCGCATTAATTTGGTTACAAAACCACTGCAAGGCATTTCAACTGGCATCTTGCATTGAAGCATTTCCTTACATAAGATCAGATATTGTGTAATTACTGTAAGTCCTTAAGGAATGGCACGTTCATCATTATAGGGTTGTGAGATATACCTTAAGATCAGATATTGTGTAATCACTGTAAGTCCTTAAGGAATGACATGTACATCATAATTGGGTTGTACGATATACCTTAAATCATAAACGATTAAATCCAATACATGGAATAAATGTCAGTGATTAAGAATAAAATGTATTAGAATAAAAGTCTCTACAGCTACTAAGTTCCTGATAGGACCATGAGCTTGGGTTTCTATATCATAACTGACTGAGCTGATGTTTCCTAATCTCACATTTTGAAAAAAGGCTTGTGATTTGTGTCTTATATTGTTAGACTTCATTTTATACAAGAATACCAAAATGAAAATGGCTTAAGACATGAAGGTTATCTAGCCAGTGGTATCAAAAATTAGAATTTAATTTAGTGTGATTTTCCCAGCATTTCAAATATTACAGTAAGGTCTAATGGCATGTGAAGATATTACTGATTCAGTACATACATCATCCTCTGCATATAGTGGTAGTAACAACTGGAAATGGTAAGCTGAGTTCTTCAGGCTTGTCCCATAAAGATGTACAGGCATCAACGCAACTTACAGTTGTCCAAAAGGACCCGGTATTATAAGAATGGGCCTTTTTTCAACAAATCATTATCTTTTCACAGCTACATCCCCAAAATCTTAGTTCTATAGTCACTTTTCTGTTCCTATGGATAATTGAAAGTTGGGTTGTTCTTTTTATATATATGGCAGTGTGCACCAACCTTAAGAAGCAGTTTAGTGAAATTTCAGTGCGGGAGAGGCCCTTGAACATAGAACACAACCCAGTGGACAAAATCCTTATAAACCATCCCTATAGATCAATAGGATCCATAGGAGGCATCTAAACTTTTTCAAATACTGACCCTAAAATTCATTTGTTATGCCGGAAGTGACATACTGACTGAGACACCACCTCCCTAGTGAGCCATCAACGCACTTGTATAAGGAGAAGCCCAGAAAGAGACCTTACTTCTACTTATAAAAAGGCTGCACATTGGATGATAATACCATACAATGTATCTGTGTCTCTCAGTAGGACTTAAGAGAGTTTAATTGACAGTCATCTTACAGCACTGACCAGTCAAGCAGGAAAATGAGGCTGTAAAATTATGCTCAGCGGTGCATGGGGGTTATTAGTTAAACTGGAGGAGTAGAACTTCCATATAGAGATCTCATCAATTAGGCCATTTCTGAGTAGTTTTTTTTCCCCATTCATTTTGATCATTTGATTGAGTGATACAATTGTGTAATATCTGATACAACTGACCTGTAGACTTACGTACCAGACATCTAAAAAGTTGGATCTTGTATGGACAGCTTTTTCTGGCTCTTTACTGTCTACTACAAAGATACAGCACCCAAATCCATACAGTGAAAGTTCCATGTAACGGTCATGGATCATATTGAGGATTACTGTTAATTTGCTGTCCTGTATATTATACAGTATATACTATATAATCTGTGTGTTTCAATGCATTTTCAAATGTATATTAAATAGGGAGAGCCTAATGTAAGTTCACTCATAGTTAATTTTTTTATGGAGTCTAGATGAGTTGTGAGGGCTTAGCTTGCTTGTCACTTTGGTGCCAATTCAAAAGGTTAAATTAAGAAACCATGGCTTAACAGATATGTCAAAAGTTTAACTGGAATATTTCCTCGTCATTGCTAGATGAAATAAAATGTAACCAGTTTGTTCATACAGTAGCATTAACAAAATTAGTAAAAACATTTAATTCAGCTCCCCAGGATTGTATAGACAGAGGTCCAAGTTAGGGTAACCTATGTGGGGTATGTTTATCAAAAATCACAATTAAAATTATTTTATGAAAATATTGCCAAATATCTAATTTTTTTCCCATGATTAAATCTTTATTACTGTGAGTTTGAAAAAATTCCCATGATGAAATCTTTATTACTATGATTTTGAAAAATCTTGAATGGGTTAATGAAGATGCTTTAAGTCACAAATTACATTTTGCCAATTATTTTCAGGCAAACTGATAAATCGCAACCATTGCAAAATCATGGCAAAACCATCTCAATTTTCAACTTGCTCGAAAGCTAAATATTCCCGTTTACTAATACAGCATTTTAACAGGTTCTGGGTGACTAGATTTATTTATTTTTTATAAATACCTTGTGGATAAAGCTTACAAAACTGTGGAAAAATCATGACTGCTATAAAAGTCACGTCAAAGATTTTAGTGCCATGATCCATGCCCAAATCATGACCGTGATCATTTCTAACTCTTCACACAGGGGCAAATTCACTAAGCCGCGAAACGCCGAACGCTAGCGTTATTCACTAACGAACGCTGGCGTAGTTTCGCTAGTGTTACTTCGCAACCTTACACCAGGCGAATTTTCGCTAGCTACGAAACTACGCAAATTTACTAACTTGCGCAGTGTACTGAACGCTACCTTTTACGCTAGACTTCCTTCGCCACCTCAGACCTGGCGAAGCGCAATAGAATAGATAGGGATTGTTTCCAAAAAAGTCCCAAAAAAGTCCCAAAAAAACGCTGGCGTGTTTTCTACATGATGGGTGATAGGCTGAAAAAGATCAAAAATTTTTTGGGGCTCCCCTTCCTCCCCCTACATTTCCTGACTCATGGCAACTTACCTAGACAGTGGGCACATGTGTAGGGCAAAATAAAATTTATATTTGCTGATTTGAAGGTTTTCTAGGCATTTGTAGTGCAGATACGTGTTCCTCCATTGAAATTTGAATTTCACGCCGTATGCAAATTAGCCTTCGCTAGCGTAACTTCGCTTTATATAGCGAATCAACGCTAGCGCAACTTCGCAACCTTACGCTACCCCTGTGCGCAACTTCGGATTTTAGTGAATTTGCGGAGCGCTGGCGAAACTACGCCTGGCGAAGTGCGGCGAAGCGCGGCGAAGTTGCGCCTGGCGCAACTTCGCATCTTAGTGAATTTGCCCCTTAGAGTCAGTTTCCTTACCTTCAAGTATACCTTTTAATAGTTGATACCAAATATGGAGATATTCTTAAAAGATGTTTATTTGTTATAATGTTACCCAAATTAAACAGAAATCCACAATAAGAGACACTGTGGCTTATAGTAGTAGTTGCCTGCGAAAGTTTGAGAACATATGCCAACCATTTATTACAAATCTAAAAATAAAATCATCCTTACAGAAGTAATCAATAATGTACATATTTCATTGGTATTCTGTCCTTATTTGCATTAGGCCACCCATCTCCCTTTATATTGTTCTTGAGTCTCAGCTTATAATTAATTCAGTACCTAACATCCAATTCAACTGTGTTATTCTTTATTTATTAAATAATACAAGCAAAGACTTGCAGTATTATTAAACACTTGTTTTACATTACGCTGTGATACAACATCCTATTATCAACATTTGATAATACATATAATTGAACATTTTTTTTATTATATTTCAAGCATTGTATCACCAAAGCATCCTTTCTCAAGGATTTCCTTAAAAAATAACCTTTTGCGGCTTGAAAGAATGTGAATTGTTACCCTGTTTGGTCACATAGAAGGAATTCTGATACATTTAACAGTGTCCCAGGTGTCCAGTATCTGGGGACTAGAGGTTAAGCTTCAACAATAAGTTCCCTTTGTCCCTTTTTAGCATTTATTAATGGTCTTTTAAGTCTTAGCACATTTCAATTATTGATTATGCAGATACAGAACATGAGTCACTTTGGCAGCACCCCAGGCATTCTTTAAGGTATTCCATAAAACAATAAACACTTTGATGCACAGATGCAGCACATTTCATGGTTGGATCTCACATGAGAAATCTTACAGAATTGAAGTAAAACCAAACTTATATATTATTCTGTAATGGGTTGGAACTGTGCTGCAGTATTTTTCACAGTGATAGATGCATCTGTGTGACCAGTAATGAATTCCACAACTCGGTGTAGGTCCTTTCCAAGGTCAGCACCCAAACAATAATGGGTGTCCATCTTACTGAAAGAAGAAACGTTCCTATAATGTCTCCACTGATGATACTGAAAGGATACTGCCCATCTCAAAAGCATTAGCATTCCCACAAGCACAACGTGGGGATAGCATCAGGCAATTTCACTTTCAAGAGGCTCTAGAATTGTCACAGTCTTACGAGCAGCAAATTTAAAATAAAATGAATCACTGAGAGGCCGTGATTGAATTGAATGAAACATTAAGATTGATACATAGCAAACATGACTGCATTGGCATGAAAGTGACTGGCTTGCTGAGGAACAGGTAAATGCAATTGTACATAGAAAGTAGCAATAACACCGGCAGGTCAGTCAGCGAGATGCAGAGGTGTCTATTAATATGGATATAAATAAAGCCATTTGTTCTCTTCAGGAGAAATACAGAAATGTTTTCTGCTAAGTAATCTGTCTCTTGTGGTCTGTTGCTTGATCAAAGCAGTTTATATGTAGGCATGTGGGCCTTCCAAGTGATTGTTATGTCAATCATAGACTTCTTTATATGACAACATATTTTTTATATAATCAGGTTCTCCTATATGTATTATGAAAAATATATGTATAAAGTATAAATATACTATATGTAAAATTTGCAAAACACTGATCTCAGATATGCTATTTGTCAGTATGTGTAAGTGTTGCAAGTGGGAGGAATTGGAAGCATCTCCATGTCATGGTTTAGAAATGTAAGACTTTTTAAAGGTTTGCCCATCTAGCAATAATTATCACATTTGCAACTGGGTAAAATTTTGCCAACATTTCACAAATATTTGGAAAAACCTGCCCAAATTAGATTTACAATTTTATTAGATTGATGACATGGCCTTTGGATTACAATATGATCTCCTCCATCCTATTTCCCCCTATGGATAACAGAGGAAGGTGCTGCCAGATGGAAAAGATTGAAGGAACATAGAGACAAATGGGGTATATGGGAGATATATATATATATCAGCTTCTACAACTTTTCACTGTTCTTCTGCTGGGCAATCATGTGACTTTATATAGCATATTATCTTCTTCGAAGTCCCCTAACAGCTTACAGTCCATGGATGAAAGTGTGCTCCAAAGAAAATTCTGTCTGCTCTCTTTGCACTTGACACTCTCTTGGTTTCATATAATCCAAAGACAGTAAATAATTATTTTCTACAGCTGCCCCTAAATATCATTATAACAGGCCTTCTCAATTTTAATTAGAATATAATTAGCAAACAAACATTGTAATTCAACTATGTTAGATGACAACAATAAGGGGGTTATTTACTAAACTCCGAATGCAAAAATCACGAAAAAGTCATGATTTGTTTTATAAAATCGGACTTTTAAAAAATCACAAATTTTTCAGAATTTATTAAACCCCGAGGATGTAAAAGTCCGAATGAGAAAATCCAGGAACTCAGACCTGTCGAGGTTGTATATAAGTCAATGGGAGAAGTCCCAATGATTTTTTGATGTGCGCTGGGTTACGTGCAATAACCCAAAGTTTTCAAGCAAAAAACAAGAACTTTTGGGTTTTTGGATGAAAAATCAGAAAAAAATGGTGAAAATCTGATTTCAAATTTTTGGAAAAATGTAATGATAAATAAGCATAAAAAAACTGAGCGGATTAGAGTTTGCAACAGAAAATGTTGAGATAGAATCTGACTTTGATAAATAACCCGCTAAGAGTGATATAGCATAAGTAGGCAGGATTCTTATTAGAGAAACCTCTTGCATCTGTAAATAGGTGTGGGATACCTATTTTGTAAGCTAGGAAGTGATGTCAGCTTTTACATCCCGTTTACATCTCATTTAACTTATATACTGCTTATGGCAGGCATTAAGTACAGGTCTCCCTTGCTAAGGGCTATATACTGTATATTATGACATGGGGTGAGAATGACTTTTTATACTGCATAAATGAAAGCAGACAACATGAAGGGATATTACAGTATGTAAAAACAGTAAGCTACAGTCATAATAAAAAAGAGATCTGCCTTTCTTATTCAAAAATTACAGGTTTGTCAACAACCACATCATCGATCACTCAATACAGATGAAATAGTCCTACAAGATAACATCCAAACACCAGCTGTTTAGTACGTAATTAAAAAGTTCTTCAACAAACTTTATTGGATTTTTCCAAATCTGTCATTGACATGTGTAGGAGCAATGTATTAAAAGTTTGCAACTTGTGAGCCACGGGTAGCATGAATCGGTTGCTCATTTGAAAACAAACAACATCATGTTTACTATAGAATATTTAGTTCACTTTTATGTTTTATTAGTGTGCTCCTTCAGCCTAACATTGATCTTGTTCTAAACATTTCTCACATGCAGTGAGGTGAAGACAGACAGAAGGAGCAATGTATTGCACTGGGTAAAACAGAGGCCCATATGTTAATCATTGTTATTATGTATGGACTATATGATGAAGGTGATTTTAAAATATGCTGTACTGCAGGACAGGTACTTTCCGCATAAATATATTACACCCTGAGGTTGGTATAGGTGTGTTTATAAGGGGCAGGCTATGAGAGGAATGAAGTTATGCATTATTAAGCAGCCATGGATTAATATAAGGAAAACTGTAGCACACCGATCAAACTTGTCTTGTGAAAAAAGTGTTTTTATTGGCTCACGGCAGACATAAAGTTTGGCAACGTTTCGGGCCACGCAGGGCCCTTTATCAAGCCTAAACTTACATTCAAAGTACTGTGTTAAATACCAAAGAAAAAGAGGGAGGAGTGGTGAAACAATGGGAGTGATCCTTCACGGATTGGTTAAGATTCAATGCTAATATACATAATTAATTAATGAATGTGAATAATAGAGTGACACATGTTAATAATTTAGTGAATCCTCAGGGATAGGTTAAAATTCAAACCCTGCATACATAATTAGTGCAATAATCACAAACCGTTATGTTTGATTAGAAATTTTTTGTGCACCCATATAATAAAATATCCATAAAAGGTCCATAAATAGCAAAAACATAAAAACATTATGAACATTATGACACAGGTGTAAAATGGTTACATATGAAAATACTGTCACCTTAAAGTGCATATATGTATAAAAATTAGTTCGTAATTCCCAATCAGGGAAAATATGAATGAATAAACTGAGGCGCAATCACGGTACCTTAACTGCATACTCAGCCCATTTTTCTCCCCAATAATCTTGGGTTATGCAGATGATGGTACCCGCACTCAGATGGTTCATTCAAGGACCTTAAAAAGACAAAAATTGTTCGTTAGAATACATATGTATATACATAATAGATATTTCAAAAAATCAGCACTGGTAAAAAGTCTGCCTACCTACTGATAAATAAACATAGATGGGGTATAGTCTTTATTCAGGCCCCTCGGCCACACTGTGTCCAATCTATGGATCCACTGCATTTCTAATTTTTGTAATGCTAGCAGTCTATTGCCCCCTCTCCTCTGAACTGGAACAGAATCAATTATTTGAAATTTTAATTGGCTAATTGCATGTCCTGCTGATCGAAAATGTGCCGGTACAGGTAAAGAAGTCTGTCCTGTGCGAATAGTAGATTTGTGTTTAGAGATACGATCTCTAATCCTCTGAGTTGTTTCCCCTATATATAGCAGGCCGCACGGGCATTTCAATAAATAAACAACATATGTAGATTCACATGTGTAGTACTGTTTAATTTTATACTGCTTACCAGAATGAGGATGATTAAAGGTATTCCCTTTAATTATTGAATTGCATTGACAGCAATGTAGACAAGGAAAAGTTCCAAATTTAGGCCTTTGTAAAAATAGGCATTTCTGCGATTTTTGGCTGCCAACATCAGCTTTGACTAAACGATCTTTCAAATTCCTTGCCCTTTTGTAGGCCAACATTGGTGGTAATTGAAAACTTGGGACTTCTGTCAGACAGGATTGTAACAGATGCCAATGTTTGCGCATGATGTTCCCAATTTGTTTACTTGCCGTATTATACCGGCTTACAAAAGCTATCCTGTTATTATCCTTATGCTTTGGCACATTAGTAATTAACAGTTCCTGTCTGGTCTGCTGGTGCACCTTCTCTAAATTATTCTTTAAAATCTGTTTAGAGTAGCCTCTAGCACCAAACCGATCCACCATTTCCTTTAAATAAAAGTCACAGTCCTTTGAATCACTTACAATTCTCTTCACCCTCATAAATTGCGAGTAAGGAAGAGAATTTTTTAAAACATCAGGATGGAAACTGGCAAAATGCAATAAATTGTTTTTATCAGTCACCTTCCTATATAATTCAGTTTTAAGTATGTTTCCATCCTTGACAACTTTTACATCCAAAAAATTGATGGAAGTTGGATTAAAATCCATTGTAAATTTTAAAGTCTGTTCTATACCATTGAGAAAATAATGAAAGGCATTTAGGCTCTCTAAGTCACCGTCCCAGATCAGCAGAAGATCATCAATGTACCGCAAATACAACGTACAATGAGATCTAAATAGGGAATTTTTATATATTACCTCCTCCTCAATATGGGCCATATACAAATTTGCATAGGAGGGAGCTACGTTACTACCCATAGCGGTACCCCTCTGTTGTATATAGAAATTGTCCCCAAATAGAAAATAATTTTGATGCAACACTATTTGCAATAAATCCACTAAAAAAGACTTTTGTTCCTCAGTATATTCAGTAGTATTTAAAAAATAAGTCACAGCTGATATTCCTGTGTCATGATTGATGGAGGTGTAAAGGCTTGACACATCAAGACTAACTAATAGAACATTATTGTTGGTTAATGTGGTCCGATCCAATATATTCAGTAGATGCGTAGTATCTTTCACAAAAGAATTAGTATTCTGCACTAGAGGCTGTAATATCTTATCCAGAAATATAGCCAATGGTGATAAGACTGAATCAGTACCAGCGACAATGGGGCGACCTGGTGGATTCTCCAAGTTTTTATGAATTTTGGGTAATGTGTACAATATTGGCGTAATAGGATTGTCTTTAATCAGGAATTTTCTTAGATCGTCATCCACAATGCCAGCCTCCATTGCATCAAGTACACAATTTGCAATGCACTGTTGTATGGATGCTAGTGGATCCGAATCAACTTTCTTGTACACATTACCATCTGCCAATTGTAGATAAATTTCATCCATATATTTTTGTTTATTCATTACCACCAGGGCACCCCCCTTGTCAGCTGGTTTTATGATTAAATTGTCATTATTAATAAGATCTTGTAAACATCGCCCCTCCTTGTACGTTAAATTGGACCTCTGTCCCATCAATGGCCTTCGCTTAATTTTTTGTTTCAAAACATCCACATCTGTTTGTACCAATTTAATGTAAGCCTCCACTACATTATCTGTCATGGGAGGCACAAACATACTTTTATTCCGGAGACCCACCCGTTTAAGGGATAGTTGCGAATGACCTGCCCCCACATTACTATATACAACTTCACTAGGGGGTGGGATTTTAGAGAAATGGCGTTTAAGACGCAAATTGCGAAAAAATCTCTGTAAATCGACATCCAATTCAAAAGTATCACATTTACTAGTCGGACTAAAAGATAAGCCCTTTTGCAATAAAGTCAATTGTTCAGATGTTAATAATTCGTCAGATATATTGTATACTAACGTTTCTGTGAGTTCCTCACTGTCCTGGGTGGTTGTTGTCGCGTCTCTGTTGCAAACGTTTTCTGATATTTCGTGCCCCCTGCGCCTTTTTTGCCCTCGACGTGTCTTGGGGGGCTGTAATCTAAAAAAGAAGAAGAGGAACTCTCTGTGGCCGTTTCTGAAGTACGTTCATCTGGAGTCTTCCAGCGCAGCTGCTTCTTTCCTTGCTGTTGCTTCCGTTGTATGTGATCCATGTGATCACGTGATGCGTCCCGACGTCTATTGCGCTGCGTTCCACCAGTTGACGCTGCGTTCCACTGATACACATTGCCGGTTCTGTAATCTTCGGCATCTCTGTGGAATTTAGTTCTCTTTCGCTCCTCCACCAATCTCCGATGTTTAGCAATGGCCTCATCAGTTTTGGTAAGCATTTCCTTGTATTCATCAGATCGCAAAGCATTTTTCAATTGCAGCTCTATTGCCTTGATGCGGGACATCACTTCAGGAATAGCATTCTGTAAATATTCAATGTTCAAAAGTAATATGTCAAACGAACATTTATTCACTATTTGTTCATAGCGTTTAGCAAAGTCAGTGTTATCGTTGAATATAGTGGGTCTTAAATTGACCCTTAGGCCACGTGGGATGCGTTTAAGTTTGTAATATTCTTTCAACGTAATGGAATGCAGTTCCAAACCTGTCAGACGTCTTTTCTCCTTTTCCAGTTCACGTGTGAGGTTATCACCAGTAGGTTCAGTCAGGAAGGAGTGGTTGCTCTGTTCCTCACCTAAAATCCTAATTGCATCTGCTTCTGTGTAAGCAAATGTTGTAGCATCTTGAGAATATGAGCCTGATTGAGACATCATGTCAAATAGTACAGGGAGCTTCTCTTGGCAGGAAAAGCAATTCCACACAGAATTAGAGTGCTCACCTGAACGTAATTACCCTCTCGGGTGCCGGGTGCTAAACAGTCCACAGGACCTCCTGCTCAAGGTCCAAACATCTCGAACATCCAAAGGAAAACTGTAGCACACCGATCAAACTTGTCTTGTGAAAAAAAAAAAGTGCCGTGAGCCAATAAAAACACTTTTTTCACAAGACAAGTTTGATCGGTGTGCTACAGTTTTCCTTTGGATGTTCGAGATGTTTGGACCTTGAGCAGGAGGTCCTGTGGACTGTTTAGCACCCGGCACCCGAGAGGGTAATTACGTTCAGGTGAGCACTCTAATTCTGTGTGGAATGGATTAATATAAGGGCTGAACTGTGCAGTGAAAACATGCATTAAAAAAATGGAAGGTAGAAGGTCAATATAATATGGGTGCAGCTATATCTTTTAGGTGGTGTTAGGTAGAAGCAAAATATACAGTAACTCTGATTGGACCGTATCCCTTATTCCACATGCTCCATAGCAGTTGTCGCCAACTTTTTTTTTACCCATGAGCCACATTCAAATTAAAAAAGGGTTGGGGAGCAACACAAGCATGCAAAAAGTTCCTGAGGGTGCCAAATACCAGCCGTGATTGGCTATTTGATAGCCCCTATGTGCCATATGTGTACTGGCAGCCCACGGGAGTCTCTGTTTGGTAAAATACCTGTTTTCTATGCAACAAAACATGCTTCCAAATCAGTAATAAACTCCTGCTTTGTGGCACCTGGGAGTAACATCCAAGCAACATGTTGCTCTTGAGCCACTGGTTAGTGATCACTGCCCCATAGCTACACTAATCCCATAATATAGTATTTTAGATGTTTGTATGATAGCTAGTGAAACCCCCTACTATCCCACTAGATTAATTGTTCAGAGGATTTATAGCATCATTATAGGACAAGTAGTAGAATTTACAAATGTTCAAAGGAAATATGACTATAGCTACAGCAATTGTACAACCCTAAATTATCCTGTTACTCTGCACATACCCAAACTGATTCAGGCATCATAGGAGAGCATATCACTTGCCATTAGCATTAACTAGTGAGCTGGATTTTTTTTTTTTTTGTAAAGGTTTAATTTGGCCAGCCATCACTATTAAGTCAGCATAGCTACCCAATGTCAAGAGTAAAAGACATTTCATTTATCACTGTAATACCCAGGCGAATATTCCCAAATGAAAAGCTTCACATTTTATTAGTAATCCTTGCGTGTTTGTTTAAATTAGCTTTTCAGCTTTACCTTTATAAGATATTTAAATGCTACTGCTCTTAATTTAATTAGAAGTTAATTAAAGTGCTCGCTTTTTCCCCTTTCAGCATTACTTGCATTATCTGCTAAGTAACAGTTCCGTTTTATACGATGATTTCAAGTCAGTGGTTAGCAGCACTTCTATCACAAATACAACGTTTTCTTTTATTATTTCAAAGGGACCTTTGAATTCTTTTGTATAATTGTTCTTTTACCTATAAATGTTGGCCGTGCCAGAGAGCTGAGAATTTTTTTTCCCCGTGATCAGATCTGTCATTTCAACTCAAAGTGTAATTTTGTTTTTTTTTTTTTAACTTCTTTTTTTCTTTTGTTCTGTTGGAAGGGAAGCGAAAATTGCAAATCTTCCTGAGTTTTGAAAGGTATAATTGGAAAAGTAAAAGGTGCTTAGCAAATAGAGCTTTCAGGAACCAGGCTCCCGGCTCTGAAACTTAAAACACATTATTCTGAGAAGGCTCGGCCGGGGCTCAGTTGTTTAAAAGTTCCCTTAAGAATAGAAGTGCAAATATTACCGACTCTGCATACTGAGTAAGCCAAATGAGATAAAAACTGTTTCTATTGATCTGGTAATAAGATACACGAAACTTTGTTTGCAGTACAAACAGAAAAATAAACCTCTGTCTCTAATGTTATCAGTCTCACTTGACATTCTTGTTCTTTTTGTTCAGTGCTGCCCACCGCTGATACTACAAAGGGTGCACCATAGTACCTAGTAACTTCTATGTAAACTTGCTGGCTTGTTGACATTATTCATGTCAGAGTTAGGGAAGCTGGACCTGTGATAATGCAGGAAGGACAAGGACTCTAGTAATGAAAAATGTTTGGGGTCCCTATTTTGTGTGGGGTGAAATTACGTACATTGAGTATAGTCAGTTTATTTTTTCTTTTGTACATGGCAGTCAAGGACCAACCAACCATTCCTAGCTGTGGCACCAGTCCAATACCCCTGGATTGAATGTTCATCAATCTCGTGGGAGAAAACTTGGCCACAGCATTTATTAAATAGCATAACCCAACTAAACAGTTTAAACAAGTCAACAGGCATAAATACTGATTGCAAGAGGGGCCAAAGCCATGGGCTACAGGTCCCCTTCTGCAGCTTAACTCAATAAGGCTGGGCAGAACTTCTGGAAGTAGGACCAAAGCTGTGACATATAACAGTACACGCTTGAAAATATTAAAGTTACCATTAATGATCAGTTACAAGCTTAGTGTTCAACAATTAACAAACAAGACACAATGACAAAGTCTTGCAGATTAGATAGATGTGTAATTCAGATGACAAATTGGGAAGAGGGGATAGAAAGTTTTTTTTCCTAAGCTCTCCTAGTCAAGAGAGCAAAGTCATCCACAGTCCCTCAAACCCTGTGAGGAACACTAGTGATATCAAAGCTAAGCTAAGACCCTAGCAGCCATGGTACACCCTCGGAACAGACTTTCACCTCCTTTTCCTTCACTCTTGAGTTTGCTCCTAATACTGTCAATAGGCAAGCCTAAATCAAGCCTTCATTAAATCTTTTATAGGGTTCGTATAGAGGGCCAATCTGAAGCTATCTATTTGTGGTAGCATTACACTTCCAAGTACTCTTCTTGATATGCTCTCAATAATTGTGCATCCCATTGTAACACTCCAAACAGGTGGATCTGATTAATTCTGCCAGCAGATCATGTTTATTCATGTACATTAACAATGTGTGAGACCTCATCCGAAGCCAGAGCAGTTAGATCCAATTTAATCTACAGAAAGTCCAACTGGAATCTGTTCTAAATTGGCAGTGTAAAGTCCTCAGTTTTACTAATAATAAGTAAAACCATTACGTGGAATTGATATCACATGAATCTTTTGCTAGACTTTTTTTTTCCCAAGCTCTCCAATTCAAGTCACCCACACAAGTCGTCCACAGTCCCTCCCACCCTGTGAGGAACACTAGTGAGATCAAAGCTAAACTAATGCCCTAGCAGCTATGGCCCTCCCTTGGACAGACTTTCACACCCTTTTCCTTCCCCTTGAGGTTGCTCCTATTACTGAGGGCTAATTCAAAGGCCAAGCCTAAATCAAGCTCTTTTCTTTTATAGGATTCAAATTTGTGGTAGCATTACACCCCCAAATGCTCTTCTTCATATGCTCTCAATGTGCATCCCATTGTAACAATCCAAGCAGGTGGATCTGATTTAGTCTGCCAGCAGATCATGTTTATTCATGTACACTGACAATGCGCGAGACCTCAGCCAAGCCAGAGCAGTTAGACCAATTTAAGCTACTGAGAGTTAGTCCAACTGGAATCAGTCCTATATTGGCAGTGTAAATGAGACCTCAGTTTTACCAATAATAATTTAAACCGTTAATTGGAATTTATATCACTTTAATCTATTGGTAGACTGCAGCTAGCTGGACAACATAAATGGTGGGAATTGCACATCAGCAATGGCCATACATTCTTTCTCATAACATATGGGCAAATGTTAAAAAAAACAGTCCCACTTCTGAATCTAATTGGTTCCTTATATTACACACATACTAATTCAGGCTATGGAAATTAATAATATAGTAACAAGACTTTATAAAAACAAGGTGCATCATCTGGCAGATGACTTTTTATTGAATCTGTTTTATAATACACTCTCTACTAAGGTTGCAGTATTCATTACAGATAAAACACTTCCTCCAAGGTCTGCCATTTGTCCAGGTTGGGTGTTGGTTTCTTTGCTTCAAAGATTTCTATTGTGTGATTTTAGTGTTGCAGCCTCCTCTGAAGGTTTCCAAAAACTTTGTCAGAAGTCCTTAAAATTGGTATCTTAGGGCCCACTGTGTTTTCTCCAAAGTGAACAACCCCCAGCTTCCCAGTGGTGGCCAATGGAGTAGTTCAGGAGTTGTGACCACACCCAAAGCTAGGACATAAGATACCCCATGCATAGAAATTATTTACAGCTAAAATTAAAACTTTATTATAAAGGAACCAACACACAGGTTATCACTAAGAACATGGGTGTTGAAACTGGAAGGGGCTTTGTACTGCATTTAGACCAGGTCTGTGGTTTTCAAGATATAAGCCCTCAACAAGCTTCTATCCTGCCTGAACCAAAAGGCAAATGGAATACTTGATGGCCTTGTGGCTAGAGTTAATACTTCTGATATCTAACAGATTCAATTTTTAAAGGTGAAGTACAATTGTATTTGTTTTCAAGTAGCTGGTAGATTTCTACAGTGTGGCGATGCTTTTGACATTGTCTTTGCCTCCAGCAAAATCAGCCATAGCACCTTCACCCATCAAAGCTTTATATCAATTTAATCTGAAGTCTCTGCATAGAGCAAAATCTAGAAGTATCAATTTCTATCACTGTTCCATACTAAATGGCTATGCTAAATGGTCAGACAGCTGCAGCTTTTCCAAACAGCTAGAAGAATAATAATGCAGTGATGTGACAGTGGATAGAAACCAACAGAGAGAGACTAGAGAGTTAGCCATTTGGAAGTGGCATTGAATTTTTTAAATGAAAACATGTTAACCAACCACCCGCTGCATGTACAGTTCTCTTTATACCTTCCTGTTTCCAATTTGAATATGCAAAATAGGATTCAAATTCAGTTTGGTATAAGGCGTAATCTTCCACAAAGGATTTGGGGGTTTGGCCGAATCCAAAATAGTGGATTTGATGCATTCCTAGTATTTAACCATTACATTTTTTAAAAAGTTAGGAACAATTCAACATAGACTCACCCTAACCCTGCACATATTGTCCCAGAGAGACTGCAGAGGATTCGGTACACCCACTACCATGCTGAGCTCCTCCACTGTGTAACTCCAAACCAGATGAAAAAAAAATTGGGAGGGCACAGTGCCTTATAAAATATAATCATTTAATAGAAACATAATCATAGTTTAAGAGGTGTTCCCGAAACGCATTAGGCGGCCATTTCATTCAGTCACTTGTTTTTAATTTTTCAATAAACAATTGTTTTTATTTTATGAGGCGGTGTGCCCTCCCAATTTTTTCTAAGTTGATTTGTATTTATTATAGGCACTTCAAATGATAAGCAAAGAATTGTTGGTATCAAAAAATGATATCCTGCTGAAACATGTGTTTGCATCAGTTTCTGTTAGGACACGGATCATTTACCCATATCTGAGCTGACATTACTCAATGGTTTGCCTATAAGAAGCAGTGAGCTACGTCAGTGTTGCTGTCCCTTTAAAAGCTACACGTTTTGATGCGAAGGTTAGGGAAATGTCAAGTCTGCTAACATACCTGTTTAATTTAGCAAAATAAATCCTCCCAGCAGTCAGTACCTTTTAACTTGTCATAAAACACATCATGTACTCTGATATAAATCACAACACTATTTAGAAAAGATTATAGCTTTACGTGGTAACAGGGAATGTGTAAATCTCTGCCCGCTCTTCCAATCTGAGCACGGTAAAAATAGGTCTGTTCACCTGATTAGACTGAGGATAAATGGGAAATGTACCGTGAAAGTGAGGAAGAGTCCCTGCTAAAAAGCTGTGATACAGACAGGTGAGATTTTGGTAATATTTTCAAAGTATTTAATATGAGGGAAATGTAAACTGAGAACACAAGGCTTATCCTAAAATAGGGTTGTGACAAACATAAGTGAAATTATATTGTGGGGTGTTTCTCCCCAAGCTCTTCAACTACTACTTTTATGGTGGGAAGTCACAAAATTGTGTAGTGTAATGTTGGGGGTGACAGAGTAATACTTCACAGCCTAGGCTTGAACACCTGCCTTTGGACAGAGCAGTAGAGGCATGGAATCTGTTATCTGGAAACCCGTTATCCAGAAAGCTCAGAATTATGGAAAGACTCCACTTTAATAAAATAATTCAAATGTTTTTATTTTGTGATAATAAAAAATAACCTTGTACTTGACCAAATATAAGTAATTCAAAAAACAACTGTACTTGCTGAGTAATTATTGAAGGCGTTTCACTGCTCATCCGAGCAGCTTCTTCAGCTCAATGACTGGTGTGGGAAGTTCTCGGCATATAGACTCTTCCACTAATCCATTTACAATGGCACATCTGAAATTCACAGAGGTGTTGATTCTGAGTAGTTACTGTGATGGGATTATCCAATGTGTCATGCAACTCCTAGAAACAGGTGTTACTTGTGAGAGTTGCATGAATGCATGTGTGAAGTGTTCTGAAATCGCAGGAGTACAGATGTCAGAATAGCATTGTTTATAGCAGAAAGGTGCTCTGTTCAGGGATGGTTTCTCCACCTTGACATGAATCGCCTCTTTCACACCTCTTTCATGCCTCTTTCACGCCTCTTTCACGCCTCTTTCAAACCAGCGGTCTTCTTTATCCAAGATTTGGATCTTGCTATCTTCAAAGGAGTGTCCCTTGTCTTTTATGTGTAGAAAGACATCCGAGTCTTGCCCTGTAGAGTTCACCCCCCTATGCTTACATGTTCCCAACAATTGTGGAGTGCTCATCTACCAGAAAAAACACTGTTGTTGTGTCAGGTGCTGAACCGGAAGACCCAATCATGTCCTAGGGTCACACCAGTACATCAAAGAAATCACCAGCAGCTCACTGTTGAACTTGCAAAAGTGCTCAGGTGCAGAATTTATTTAGCCCATAGCATACAAAAAGGCAATGTTTCGGGCCTACCAGGCCCTTTATCAAGCTTGATAAAGGGCCTGGTAGGCCGAAACATTGAATCTATACCTGTACCGGAAAATCCTAGCCACAAACCGAAGGGTACCTTTTTTGTTTGTAACCACAGGTACCCACGAGTACCTGACCTGCTGCAGGATTCTAGTTTAATTGATATACCGGTATAAATAATTTTTTTAGTAGACTTAAGATATGGAGATCCAAATTATGCAAAGCCCCAAATGCTGAGGTGTATAACAGATCCAATACCTGTAACTCTGTTCATACAAATGGGACATTTTGAACAGGGACACATACTGATGTTATGCTCCCAACATTGCCATTTTGCCCTAGTGGAATAACCTATAGCAACCATTTGCAAAGCTAATTTATAATTGCTACTCTGGAATGCTGCATTTTTACTGTTCTCTCACAAACAATTATATTTAAGGAGTACTTAAACCTTCACTTGTTGCAGGGCACTCTAAATTGCATATACGGGTCTCAATTAGTGATGGGCGAATCTGGGCGAAAATTTGCTAAACGCATTGAAGTCAATGAACGTCAAAATAATTTTGGCATGTGACAATTTTTGACGCGAGTGACAATTTTTGTACGCGCAGCTATTTTTATGTGTGCGCAAATTTTGACGCACAACACATTTGTTTTTGTCGTGGCAGATTTTTTTGGCAGCAAATTTTTGCCGCAGTTTTGCAGAAACATTTGTGGGTGGCATAACGTGAAAAATCGCCACAAATCCATGCCTGGTGAATTTCTTCGCCCATCACTAGTCTTGATGTACTTAAATACACATTTAATCAGTCTGCAACTAGTATCTGCCTCTTTATAGGCACCATACGCTCTCCCTGTTTCACACTATCTGGACACAATATTCTTCTTATAGCCCTCCTATACTATTATAGTCCCCTTGGCCAGTCAAAAGTAGGGATGCACAGAATCCACTATTTTGGATTCTGCCAACCCCCCCGAACGATTCGGCTGAACCGAATCCGAAGCCTAATTTGCATATGCAAATTTGGGGTGGGAAGGGGAAAGCATGTTACTTCCTTGTTTCATGAGGAAAAGTCACTTGATTTCCCTCCCCACCCCTAATTTGCATATGCAAATTAGGATTTGGTTCGGCCAGGCAGAAGGATTCGGTGCATCCCTAGTCAAAAGCAGATGTTAATGCAATAATCCTTCAAAACCTGAAACAACTACTTATTCTTGTATCTTGAGCAAAGAAATGCCATGCACCATAAATGTTTCCCCTACACTAAGCACAATTAAGCAAATAAAACGCTGTTTAGCGTCCCTTCTATATAATTAAAGAAAAATAGAATCACTAAAACAATTTTCAATTCTAACCAGGTCAGCTACAAGAAATATATCTCTTCTCATTAAATAGATTTGTCTGATATCTATAAGCCAGTTACACAGGATTAATTAGCGGCAAACAACTGGCAGAGGTATGACACTTTATAATTAGTTCTGTAAAATAAAAAAGAAAAACTGTTAGGTAAAGCTTGCTTCTCTCTGCAATGCAAAGGTGCTGGCATTCTATCCATTCAATGCCGCCCTCGCAGTTAGACAGCAAAAGCATCATTAAAACCAGACGCTTTCATTATTTTCCATATGTAGGCTGTAAGGTAACAGACTGTTTGCACTATTTTTACCCAGAAACATTTAATTTCATTTGCAGTTTAGCAGCTGTGATAAACATCAACTTAGTGTCACAGAGTTTGCCAATCCATGCACCCGCGTGGGTTAATTCAGTGTAATCTGCTTGTATGTGTTTCCTTGGAATGCACTTTGGGTTCAAATGTGATATAAATAAACTGTGTGGCAGTGCCAGAAGACCTCAGCATGAAGCAAGCAATATAAACAGACGTAAAAGAGATATTTATGGGATGATATTTTCCATATGAAGCCATTACACTGTATTTACAGTATCAAATGGCACGTTGTTAATCTAACTGATCTGATGAGATCTCACAATTGTAGATACACTCCATGACACTGGTATAGATGTCGTCTGTTCAGTGGTTGCTTGCTGCTCTGCTGGGCCTGCTCTAAGGCATTTATACAATGATTTCTTGAAACTATAGTATGGCAGAAACAGACAAACACTCTTTAAAATAAACATTGAGAAGCTGTACATGATCACCAAAAAACGTATGATCATTTATTCACTGTCCTCTACATCACTGACATTATGACATTGGATGGTACATATTACAAAATATCCAGGTTGGTTAATATATACATATATATATACAGTATATATATATATAAGATAATCAAAGGACTCGCACTCCAATTCCTTTTTCGTGAATAAACGTTGTTAATTTATTTTTAGTTGCATTTTTCCAACGTTTCGGCCCACATTAGGGCCTTTTTCAAGGAATGGACTTATATATATATATATATATATATATATATATATATGTATAGTCAATAAAGTACCCCCTCATGTAAAATATAAGGATATTATAAGTTACAGAGGAGTTTCGTGACCAAATAAAAACATGAAGCCGAAGGCCGAGTGTTTTTATACAGGTCATGGAACTCCGAGGTAACTTCTAATATCCTCATATTTTACAACTGGGGATACTTTATTGACTATAATACACAAGTTTCAGTGAGTCATGTGACAGAAATGACATCAGAACTCACCGTTTATAACAGATGACATCAGAATTCACCGTTTATAAGGATATAATTTACAAGATATTCATGGTTTTTGTGTATTATATATATATATATATATATATATATATATATATATATATATATATATATATATATATACACACACACACACACATGTTTTGTTGCCGTATAACCTGGAATTAAAATGGATTGTTTGAGAGTTGCATTTACAGCACATGCCTACAACTTTAAGGATGTTTTTCTTTGGATAAGTCTCTATGAACTTGCCACTAGAGATGGCGCGAACTGTTCGCCGGCGAACTTGTTCGCGCGAACATCGGGTGTTCGCGCTCGCCGGAAGTTCGCGAACGTCGCGCGACGTTCGCCATTTTGGGTTCGCCATTGTTGGCGCTTTTTTTTGCCCTCTCACCCCAGACCAGCAGGTACATGGCAGCCAATCAGGAAGCTCTCCCCTGGACCACTCCCCTTCCCTATAAAAACCGAAGCCCTGCAGCTTTTTTTCACTCTGCCTGTGTGTGCTGAAGAGATAGTGTAGGGAGAGAGCTGCTGCCTGTTAGTGATTTCAGGGACAGTTGAAAGTTTGCTGGCTAGTAATCGTTTTGATACTGCTCTGTTATTGGAGGGACAGAAGTCTGCAGGGGTTTGAGGGACATTTAAGCTTAGGTAGCTTTGCTGGCTAGTAATCTACCTTCTACTGCAGTGCTCTGTATGTAGCTGCAGTGGGCAGCTGTCCTGCTTCTGATCTCATCTGCTGACTGCTGCAATAACAGTAGTCCTTGTAAGGACTGCTTTTATTTATTTTTTTGTTCCAATACAGAGCAGTATCAAGCAGATTACTAGCCAGCAAACTTACTATCATCTGTCCCTGAAATCACTAACAGCTCTCCCCCTACACTATCTCTTCCAAGCACACACAGGCAGATTTTTCAGATACATTTTTGCCCTTGATCCCCCTCTGGCATGCCACTGTCCAGGTCGTTGCACCCTTTAAACAACTTTAAAATCATTTTTCTGGCCAGAAATGTCTTTTTTAGATGTTAAAGTTCGCCTTCCCATTGAAGTCTATGGGGTTCGCGAACCGTTCGCGAACCGCTCGCATTTTTGCGCAAGTTCGCGAATATGTTCGCGAACTTTTTTTCCGACGTTCGCTACATCCCTACTTGCCACATCTTGCCACATCTTGCCACTGGGATTTTTGCCCATTCCTCAAGGTAAAATTGCTCCGGCTCCTTCATGTTGGATGGTTTTCACTTGTGAACAGCTTAAACTTAAGGTGCCTATAAAGAGACAGATATTAGTTGCAGACTGATTAAACATGTATTTAACTATAATGAGTGATGGGTGTATAAATTCACCAGGCATGGATTCGTGGCGAAACTGTGACGAAAAGTCGCCAGCAAAAGTACGGCGCAACAAAGCAAATTTGTTGTGCGTCCACAATTGTTGCGTGCATAAAAATTATCACGAGCATCAAAATTATTCGGACAGCCGTTGACTTTAATGCATTTAGACAAAATAGTTGTGCATATAAAAATAGGTGCATGCCAAAATAATTTTGACGCCCATTGACAAAATTTCACCCATATTCGCCCATCACTAATTGAGACCCATATATGCAATTTAGAGTGCCCTGCTTTGCTCAGCTCCTCTCTTTGATCCAAACATTTACCCAAGGGTCAAATGCTTGTGTCACGCTGAGCCAAGTCTCAACAAATCTTAATAGAAGCTAGAAGCTATATTGTGTATATATCACAATATTGTATGTTGAAAATATAAGTCTCACAAACAAGTGCCTTATAAGGTCCTTTCAAATTCTGGGCACTATTATAATATTGGGGAGTCAAACTCCCCAATGCACAGTGAATAGAATGTATACAATAATACCCATTATTATGCTGTATTTTGCCTGTAATCAAATAAAGGCTAAATATAAATACAGTTTTGGGATTTTTTATCTGGAAACCCGTTATCCACAAAGCTCCAAATTATGTAAAGTCTGTCTCCCATAGACCTCATTTTATCCAACTAATCCAAATTTTTAAAAATCATTTCCTTTTTCTCTGTATTAATAAAACGGTATCTTGTACCCAAACTAAGATATAATCAACCCTTATTGGAAGCAAAACCAGCCTATTGGGTTTATTTAATGTTTACATGATTTTCAGACTTGAGGTACGAAGATCTAAATTACAGAAAGATCTGTTATCCAGAAATCCACAGGTCTCCAGAATTCTGGTCCCATACCTGCACATGTATAGTGCACTCTTGGACAAATCCAAACCCTGTTCTTTTTCATAACAAAATACACACATATACAGGTATGGGACCTGTTTTATAGAATGCTAGGGACCTAGGGGGTTCTGGGAAACAGATCTTTCTTTAATTTGTTCTTCATACTTGAGTCCATTAGAGGGTAGTTTAGGAGTAGTTACTGTATGTCTTAGTTTGAATCAAGTACAAGGTACTGTTTTATTATTATAGAGAAAAAGGAAATCATTTTTTTAAAAATTGGATTATTAGGATAAAATTTAGTCTATGAGAAATGGCCTTCCCGCTTTGAAGCTTTCTGGATAATGGGTTTCCAGATAATAGATCCCATACCTGTATATGCATATATTTAATTTTCACCCTCTTTGTCTGCTGCATCTGCTACATAAAAATACTCATTCAACAAGTCGTGGTTCAGCAAAGATGGCAGCAACTCCATTTGTTAGTTTAAAGTCCCATGCTGTTCCTCCTGCCATTATTATGTGTGCAATGTAGCCCATACAAGGTCCGGCTGATGGGTACCATATCATTTAAAATGCTAGTTATTATTGAATTATTAATTTGTGCTCATCAATTAAACATACATTAAAAACACATCATCTTTATTATATCTGGTTAACCAGAAGAGGGGCACATACTTGTGTTCTACTCCCCATGTTGGGGTAATTTGCCCTAGTGAAATAACCGAAAGCAATCAATCACAAAGCTAATTTTTAATCGGTTTCTCTGGATTGCTGCGTATCTCCAGTGTTAGGAAATGAGCCTCAGTAAATTGTAGTTTGTAGGAACAGCTTTTAGCAACGATTGACACTGCATCTGATCCCGTGTTCTGCTATTATTAAGCAGGAGAGGCTGAAGCTTGAAAATTAATCTTGTGGTACCAAACTTGGGCTGTAGAAATGATAGTTTTGTTAAGTGGCAATGTTCCTTTGGAAGGAGATAAGAAAGGAAATAGGAAGAAGATAGAAAACAATGACATTTTATTACAAGGCATAGTTAACTACATTCAATACATTAATTATATTTTCAGTATGTGAAAATATTATTGAACTTCTAACTAAGAATTAAAACCTGAAGCCTGCAAGGACATCTAACTGCAGGGGAAGACATTAGAGAGCATAATGAAAAAGAAGAGTTAGGAGCACAAAGAACAGGAGAGGTAGGCAAATCAATACAACATAATATAAGTGGTTACTACAGGTTCAGGTTCATGGTTTAATCTGGGCTTTCTCACAATTAGAAATTATATGTTGGTAGTATATCAAAGCAGCCAGGAATAAATGTAATATGTGGGCTTTCAAGAATGCAATTTAGTATTTCAATTAGTATAATCCAGTTATGTTTCAATGTTAACAAGTCTAATTGAGTTGTTGGGCACTGCTAGGATTTAGCTGCTTCTTACATGCGGTGAGCAATTTAAGGGCTTCTCATTTAAGGAGAAGCTTTGTTAGGATCTGTTATGAAGAGGATTAGGTAGTATAGCTCCAATATTATTGTACAGAAATGAATGATTTGGTGGGTATGTCAACCAGATAAGTAATTCCATTAAAGCTACTGGTGTCCAAAAGCAAGCAAGTCATGCAAAGGTAAGAATTTCTGTAAACAAATTGATAAAGTATTAGGAACCATGTGAATCTGTTGTATTTTTCCTCAGCATCTTTATTCTCCTAGTTTCTTCTCCTTATCATACTTCTATATACTATCATCTAAGCTTCCCTACATTGCTCTGTTTTGTTCTCATACAGAAAGAGGAATGATAAAGATATAGACATACAAGGTACAATGGAGCAGGGGGGCCCACTCACCCTGGGTCCATAGTTTTCCTATTATCCTGATGGTTCAGTGTAACACTGGTAGAATCAATTGAATTCTTGTGTGTTTCCAAATAATGTTCCTCTAGCTATAAGAGGAGATCAAACCTTAAGTAGATTCCTACAGACCACTTGGTAAAAACTAGGATAGTCTGCCAAGGGCTGTTATGGAGGGCCAGCTGCAGGTAAATCTATCAAATAATATAACATAAGACAAATGAGGGTCCATGTTAGCATGGCTTGTGGTAGACACCATTCTTTCAAAAGAGTGCAAACTTTGTTCTCTGTGTTGGTGCCTGTAGGGAAGGTCCATAGCCAGACGCAGCATGTATCACCATGAGTCCACCATTCTTTTGGAAAGTCATACCATTTGCACAACAGTGTTAGGCAATTTTCTGGCAATATCAATATGGTTGGCAGGTGTAAAACTCTTATGACTGACATTTTCATTTTCTGGACACGCCAGTTCAAGCCTTACAGCTATTAACCCAGCATCCCTAGACTGAAGGACTTTTCATGATCAGAACCAGTTAGATCAATGGTTAATATAAGATGTGAAAGGTAGTTGGCAACGAATAGACATCTGAATTCAAAATCTACATGTTCATCCTCCTGGGTGGATGCACACATAATGGAATGGCTTCTTTCAGCAAGTCGTATTGCTAATAGATGGTTTCAAAAGTTCTCATAGGATTCTCAGCCTACAGATTCTCAAAATCACAGCAAGCTGAAAAAAACACACCTGTAAATCAGAGTATAACTCAATCTGACGTCCAAAATAGCAGTGTGAAACAAAAGAGAAGTTACAGCACCTATGTTTTTGAGAAATGATTGGTGTTTATTCAATTTTCCTGACATGCGCCCCCTCATTCCCATTTCTGTTATGATACTGTATCAGCTTTCGCTTTGGGTGAGGGTTGATTTTTATCTGTCATTTTCCTTCCGTGGCTTTAGCGTATATATATTTATGTGTTTTATCGTCTCTTTGTAATCTGATCCTGAGCAATTCAAGAGACAAATTATTCTGATTTATTGCTTGTATTCTCAGGTAGTTGGAATGCTTTCAGCTTGTGAAAGGGCCCTCCTTTATGTACTGAATATTACACTTACTGGCTATACTCTTTAGTATTACGTTAACCCTGACATTTTAACAATGTGGTTTATAGTATATATGTGTTGATACTGCAAGTGTGTTGATATGGTTCAGGCCAGGGAGTCGAGGAGCTCCAGGCTGGACATATTACGTATAAAGATGTGTGCAGAAACAGGCATCCTGTATGAATAAAATAAGGTTGGTTCAGTTATTGGATCTATTATTCAGAATGCACAGGACTTGTGGCTTTCCAGATAAGTGGCCTTTCAGATAGAGTCTACTAGAAAATCATGTAAACATAAAAAAAACAATACAATTGATTTGCCTCCAATAAGGATTAATTATATCTTAGTTTGGATCAAGTACAAGTTACTGTTTTATTATTACATTTTTAAAATTTAAACAATTTGATGAAAATGGAGTCTACGAGAGATGGCCTTCCCATAATTCTGAGCTTTCAGGTATTTGGTTTGCTAAAATGGTTCCTGGAAACACTAGAAAGATGTGAGTAAAGAAGTCCCACTTATGATGTCCATCGCCAAAGTTTTTTTTACATTCAGTTGATTAACACAAGAGGAGTAGGCAAAATAAGTAAAAAAGTTAAGTACATTTATTGGTGCTTTTATCAACGCTATTAAAGTTATATTATCCCAGGTAAATGAGTGCCTTCCAATTTAAGATTGGTATGGTATTAAAAGTTCTAAAATACAACCCATAGCAACAAATTAGATGTGGGATTTTGTAAAACGCTATTCAATAAATACCATCATTTAATAGACAGATACAATATTTCTGAATATTTATTAATTTACAATGGTCATTCTTTAAATAAGACAAACCCCACGGGTTGTTTTCTCCACGATTGGGGAGGAGCAGTCATTGTTATATATATATATATATATATATATATATATATATATATATATATATATATATATATATATATATATATAAATCCACAAAGACAGATCCACACTCTCAGGTCTTATGAAAATATAAACGGTTTTATTATTTAAATGCGAGACTAACGTTTCAACCTCCTCTGAGGCCTTTCTCAAAGTGTCTAATTAGTTGTAAAAATGCCTTAAATAGAAGAATTGGTGTGAAAAATAGACAAATTGGAACTGACGTATTGTCATCATCATAGAATCGCAAAAGCTATTTACATATTCAACATTAAAAACACTTATCCATCTAAAACATGCGTTTTATATACATTGATTACATCCATTATTACTTCCATTACTAAAAACAAGATATTTTGCAACTATGTTTTTATAATGTTACAATTGCTGTCACAACGTACTTCCTTATCTCAGCTGTAAAACTATGTTGCCAAAAAGTATATCATTAATTTGAGCTAGTTGACAGTCTGCTCTGAAGATCTATCCATCGCTTATACTAGAAACTAAACCTCTATCATTTAATAACGACTAAGTGGCCCCTACAGCTAGTATGATCTCTATGCCCATGGATGTATATCATATTATTTATTATATTAGAACTAGCCTCAATCGTTTACACCCCTCCTCAGTATATCCCTTATGACAGTCAGTCCATGTATTTTAACCAAGTATGAGTGGAACTGTAATCTATTCACTACATAGGCACATTAACTCGTGTCACTCTTTTAAATATACATGTGATATAATCCAAAACCCAAATCCCTTCATGTGTACAAATGTAACCGTCCCATAATGCAATAAACCATAAGCGTATACACTTCATATCCCATTGTTAAATTAAACACAAAAATCCCCAATTGTGCTTTATTTATAATGTGTATGTGCAGAACCCCAAATATAGCTAATCTTCCTTGTGAGCAGCCATTGTATAATTATAAGTATAAGAATAATCAAGCCCCACAAACAAAATAAAACAAAAAGCAAAAAATATACTTAAAAGGCAAAAAAATAAAAAATTTAAAAATAAAAAAGAAAGTATTGAAACAAAAAATATTAAATAGTGTGCATGAAGTCTCGATATTAGACCTTGTGGAATATATATATATATATATATATATATATATATATATATATATATATATATATATATATATACTTTGCTTCTTTTATGAAATCAATATTTAATAAGCTATGCAATACAATAACAGCTTGGAAATGTAACAAATGAATGCTGTGGAATGGTACATGTGCCTTTATTAATTTCTATTTAAAGGAGAAGGAAAGGCTTTCAGCACTTGGGGGTGCCAAATGTTAGGCACGCCCAAGTGATTGTAGTTATTTACCTGAAACCCCGGCCGATGCTCCTATCAGCAGAAAACTGCACCGGCCCGGAGTTATTCCAGTGAGCATCACGGAGCATACTTCTTCTGTCTTCCTCCTTCTTTGCGCGGCTGCGCATGCACAGTAGAACAAAAAGCTGAATTTTAACTAAAAAGTCGGCTATTTCATTCAACTGCACATGCTTTTGCCCTGGGAAACTTGAAGACAGAAGTGGATCGCTCCATGGTGCTCACTAGTTATAACCCCGGGCTGGAGCAGTTTTCTGTAACTACAATCACTTGGGGGTGCCTAACATTTGGCACCCCCAAGTGCTGCAAGCCTTTCATTCTCCTTTAATCCAATTGAGAGTGCTCATCACCCTTTGCATTGAATGTAAGATCCAGAAGAATGTCAACATCTACTCCAAGTTTGTCTCAGCATGAGCCCGATAGAGAACATGTGCTGCTTTGAGCCAAGTGATACGATACACATATATTGCACCAGTACAACTGAAGCACATTCTTACTTTTGTGTAGGAACTCACCTCCTCAGAAGAGGAAAAGTAGATTTATTTCAAAGTTTACCTGGTGCATAATGAACTCCTCTTTATCTATAATCCAGGAGTCATAGGGCAACAAAGAGGAAAAGGTCGGGGCTCATTACACATAAACTATTACAACTCAATTTTATTAAATCTGTTTTTATAAGCCACAGCGTTATGGAGCTCCTGATACCTCTCGCACCTAAAGAATGGGAAATTGGTAAGGGGTGTCCATGAGGATGCTCAAATGCAGTTTAGGTGTCATCATTTACATTATATGGAAGTCTCATAGTCAGATACAAGGATTTGTGATTGACAGCAGGGAGCATGGGAGACTGGAGTCAAGGTGCATTGTATTACTGTTATTAATATTATTATTGATATTCCTTAATTCATTATGAATAATAATAAAAAGAAGAATAGCTATTATTATTAGTATTACTGTGGGATTTGCATCTATTTCTTGCACTTTTCACTTTGCATACTTTAGTAAATTAACTCTAATGTTCTATTGTTTGGGTTTTTTTTGCAACCAAGAATGTATTTGCTGGTGCTCATGTCACATCAGCAGTCCTTACTTATGGCAGTTATTCTGGGTACGCACTCAGAATCAGAGCACTTGACTCACAGGATAAATAGGATCAATTACCTTAAAATCTGAATTGACATAGACTGCAGCCCGGGGAGGTCTTTTTTCTAATTCACCTAAGTGGAAGACATCATATCTTTGGCTGCAGCAAAACAAAGAATTGACTGAAATGTTAGAATAAATACATTCTAAACCTTGGATAGAATATACAGTAACATAGGAATTTGTATAAAAAGACATTGGATTATAAAAGGGGCTATTGCAGGTATTTTACATTATTCTGTAACAGTTTTGTTGACATTTTTATACACATTAAAAGCATTCTAGTGTAGTTGTCTTTTATAAATAAGCCTTCTTTGGTTTGCTATTGCTTCTCTTTCTTATCTTGCCAAAATCAACAATTAACAGTGATTTGAGTTATGAGTTTCAGTGGGGATCTGGGACCTCTGTGACATAATACTTTGTTATATAGAGAACAATAAAGCATATTACAGCTGGTTTTTGAGACAAAGTAAGGAGTTAAGGCAACAGGTGCATTTACTATTACAGGTATGGGACATGTTATCCAAAATGCTTAGGACCAAGTACAAGGTGCTGCTTTATTATTACAGAGAAAAAGGAAATTATTTTTAAAAATCTGGATTACTTGGATAAAACGGAGTCTATGGGAGACAGGCTTTCCATAATTCGGAGCTTTCTGGATAACGGATCCCATCCCATATCAGAGCCGGTTTTCAACTACACGCGAGTATAGATCAGCGACCCTGTAAGTAAAAATCTAGCAGGGACCCGGCGTCTGTTGTATATAGAAGCGCACATTGGCCCCTCTCACCCTTTGTATTTTATTTGATGTGGAGTACTGAGGGGATCCGGTGTGTCAAAGAGGGGAGCGATTGACTACATATCTGTCTCTCATCTGCCTGTACTTAGAGGCCTCTATGGGACTCCTTAAGCTAAAAGTCAAACTGCTATGAGGAAAGCCTTCGGTTGGTGGGATATTATCTAATATTGGAAGCGCATACTGATTATATCACTTGACCCATATCTGTACTTGAATATGTAATAGCATCACTTGTTTTTTTTTTTTTACTATCCTGAATGATACACAATTATTGTTAATGATTGTATTTTGATGATATAAGTTGTCCTCACTGCCAGCCAGCCTACTGAAGAGAAGAACACTTAGGGGCAAATTCATCAAGGGTCGAATATCGAGGGTTAATTAACCCTCGATATTCGACTGGGAATGAAAATCCTTCGACTTCTTATATCTAAGTCGAAGGATTTTGCGCAAATACTGCGATCGAACGATCGATGGAATAATCGTTCGATCGAACGATTAAATCCTTCAAATCGTGCCATTCGAAGGATTTCAATCCAACGATTGAAGGATTATCCTTCGACCAAAAAAACTTAGCCAAGCCTATGGGGACCTTCCCCATAGGCTGACATTGGGTTCGGTAGCTTTAGGTGGCGAACTAGGGGGTCGAAGTTTTTTCTTAAAGAGACAGTGCTTTGACTATCGAATGGTCGAATAGTCGAACGATTTTTAGTTCGAATCATTCGATTCATAAAAATATATTATAAAATTAATGAAAAAGTTGGGATAATAATGCTTCCCGATGCATTTGATTTATTTTCAACCAGAGATTAAAGTGATTCATCTTTAAATTAGCTTTTAGCATGTTAGAGATTATTCCATTCCTTACAACTTTGCAATTGGTCTTCTGTATTTTTTTTTTATAGTTTTGGAAATATTTGCTTTCCTCTTCTGCTTCTTTTCAAATTTTCCACTGACCCTAGAAACCTAAAAACAATTGCATTATGTAGAATTATGGGGCTACAATTTTATTGTTACATATTGTGGTTATTTAATGTTTACATGATTTTCAAGTTGACTTAAGGTATAAATATCCAAACAGTAACGTAACTAGAGGGGGGCGGGCCCTGGTGCATGACGTACAGCCAGGCCCCCCGCCCCCTCCGTACGCAATTTTCCACCCGGATTCCAGTGGCACAAGCTGCCGGGGGGCCCTGAGGAGGTGGGGGCCCTGGCCCGCTCGCACCCCCTGCTCCCCCGGTACTTCCGCCACTGGATCCATTACCAATTACGGAAAGATGCGTCATCCTGAAAAACCCAGGTCCTGAGCATTCTGGATAACAGGTCCCAAACCTGTATAAAAGTTCATTTAAAGGTGAATTGCTCCTTTAAGACTAACAGGAGTTGCATGTTAACTAGGTAATTTCTGAACCTCCCCACCAAAGCCATCAAGATGCAGTTCCTATAGTATTTAATGCCACCTTATATACCTTGTGCCTTCGGTTTAATCTTTGGCTCTGCTCATTGTAGAGGAGGGTTCTGATTAACATTTGTATCAGTTTGTAACTGTATGTCAATGTATTTGTAATTATTGCTCTCCAGCTGTAAGGCACAGAGGAATATGTTGCCACTTTATAAATAATTGATGATAGCAATCATTTGAAGACAGATACAAACTGCTTGGCAAAACTAATCTGCTCCTTTTCTTACCTACGATAAATCCTCATATTCGGTTTGATTGTTGTTACCCAGTGTATTTGTTCAACATTATGTCTATTGCAATTATCAGTGCAGAATGCTCTGGAAAATAATGTTGCCACTCCAGCTCGAACACAATGAAAGGGTCTCTCTCTCTCCCAAGGTGGATTTTGCCTGCGTTGGCACTTTCGTTTGTATGCACGCTGGAAAGATTGCTGACATTTGATGCTTGCAAGTAGAGCTTTAATTCATGTCATTATCTGAAAACCTATCCAATCTCTAATTTTTATTGATTTTTAGAGTTTAGAATTATAGGTGGCCTTGAATAGAATTCATTTTTTTTGTGGCATTTTAACATTTACATCAAAAGATGTTGGATTTCTGCTGATGAAGGGTAACTCTTACAGAAATGTCTTATATAGTATTTGGCATTTATTTTGGGTGGATCTTAACATTTCATTGTTAATTAAACTCTATGGAGCAGATTTACTAAAGAGCGAAGTGTTGCCACCAACAGGGACATCGTCAATTTACTGACAGTCTTAGGTGCCAATTTGCTAGCGAAACAGACCGTCGTTAGCGGTCATTCACACTCGACTTTTTGCTATGGTAAACGGATATTACTCCGCAAATTCACTAAAATGTGGATTTTTGTGGAATTACTCAATGTTACCTCTTTCCCCAGAGTTGCCTTCGCCACCTCAGACCAGGCGAAAATGCATCAAAGTACAAAAAAAACATATGGAACATTCATTTTACAGTGGGCTCATGTGTAGGGCATTATATTAACTCTCATGCCTTTATTAAGATTCCCTGGACATGTGTAATATAAACCAGTAACTTAAACCATTTGCAGCAACATTTATAACAAAGACGTCCAAACAACTTTAAATTTCCCGCCCTATGTAAATTGACCTAAGCGCAAGATCACTAGCGAAGTTTCGTTAGGCACAAATGAACGATAGCGCATCTTCCCTATGAAATGCACGCTCAGCCGAAGTAATGCTAGCGAAAGTCGCCAGCATCCGATGCCCGGAATGAAACTTTGCATTTTAGTGACTTGGCGTATTCATAGCATATTTGCGCCTGGCGAAGTGGTGTGATGGGTGCGAAGCTGACGCTGGTGAATGTTCGCCCGTCAGTGAATCTGCCCTTATGAATTTATTTTGTGATTCTTTGAGAAATGTTACCAATTTGCACGACTGTAATAAAATGTTAAATACCCACCACTTCACATCCCCCTGGCTTCCATTTTAGCCTGCTGGGTCACTCGGAATCGGAGTTTGTAAGACAGAGAAAAATAAACTTTGGTATAGGGAGGAATAGTGAATGAAAGTCACCTTCCAGGCACCTTTACCTTCCAGGCAGATTTTAAAAACATAATAAAACATAAATGAAAAAGTGGCAAGATTATAAGTAAAAAAATTAACATACGGTTAATTCCCCTCAGTGGTCCAGCTCATTAGATCTCTACTGTACCCATTTATGACATAACGCCATATATTTCTGGGTAACATATATAAATTATGTGCCATGTAACACCTTGCTAATGTATATCGAATTTGGACTATATGCAAACTACTATTATAGGTGATTATTTTAGATTATGTTATGAAGAAGACCTGTCACCCTAAGAAATAATCCCAAATTCTATTCTATTGTAGTAGTTGAGCACAATAAATGTACACCACAGTTACACTAAATTAATTAAGGCTTGGGGTTCCTAATCACAGTGAGCTGCCAGCTGTTATTTTATTAAGGCAAGTGTTGAATCATCCCAGCACAGGGGACCTGATGCCCATGCACAGATTACACATTAATAGGCAGTGAGGACAGGGGAGGCATGTCAGGAGGGCAGTGACATCAAGAACATGCAGAAATGAAAGTGATAGTGATTGCTGAGTCTGAGATAGAGCATAGAGCCAGGGAAGGCAATAAAAGTATGGGATCCATTACCCTTTATCCAGGAAGCTATGAATTATGGAAAGGCCATCTCCCCATGACTCCATTTTATCCAAATAATCTACATTTTTAAAAGTACCTTGTATCCAAACTAAGATATAATAAATCCTTAGTTGAAGCAGAATCAGTCTATTGGGTTTATTTTATGTTTAAATGATTTTCTAATAGACTACTGACAGGAGAAAAGCAAACTCCCTTTAAGGCTCCAAATGTGTATTATCATACTTCTAACAAAATACTTCATTTAAATTAAAATACGTCCTAGACATTCCATGTATCACCTTTCCTTCCTGTACCTTTGTATTCTGATTTTGCATCCAAAACATTCCTACCAGCATTATTTAAGACCTACAGATTCCTACAGGTTCCTCTTATAATAAAAGTTCTCAACAGAAGACAATGAGAGGAATTCAGCCTTTGTTTTACCTGGATTGTTTATAGCTGCTCACTCCGGGGCTGTTCAGCATTCATAATGCAAACGCCAGCTTGCTAGAGCAAAGATATAACTCATCATGGAAACGCCAGCTTCAAAGCGAAAGATATAAAAATTCACTTTGATTATCCAGCGCATTACAAGCATTTGTATTAGAAAGGCAACTATGTAATTTATTACACAATTAATATAATTTCCCTGTTATTACCAGTCCCTTCTGAAAACCAGTTGTTTGCATTCCGAGAGTTTATTAAGAAATACAATGATGCATTACATATTTCAATTTTGCAGAGAGAAAATGAAGAGCTAAGCCTAACCGGTCATTATTTTATCACTTCAGTGGAACTTATTTTGGTTCAAGAAACAACAACAACTTACATGAGAAAACCCACAGGCATTCAGATGTGCTATATACCCTAAGGGGCAGATTTATCTTACATTCAAATTAGACTATTTACAATAATATAAGTTTTTGCAGGTAAAATCACAAATTGGAATTTGAGCTTCCAAAACACAACTTTTTGAGATCTATTAAGCACAAAAAAAGTCAGCATTTAAGAACTGGCAGTCGATCGATTTCTTTATTTCAAAATGAAAGATAATTTCCAATTCAAGTTATCGAGGCTAACTCGAAATGTAACAGACTCATTGCAAAGTGAGAATAGAATGTGATTTCACTACATTCAAGTTGTTTTTTTTTTTTCATTTTATTATGCAAGTGGGTTTTTTAATAAATAAGTGCGCATTCAAGATTATTTCAACTTTTATATTAAAAACAATTTAAAAATTATTTTTTAAACATTTCCCTTCCTGTGTCAGATTTATCAAGGGTCACGCTGATTTTCTGGTAAAATTTTGTGTTTTTTCTACTGGCTGATTTTTTTTTTCACATTTATATATGGTTTACAGATGTTCTGAAAAGATTTCCTGATATTCTAATACTTTGCAGGACTTTCCCCCAAAATCAACATTTCTTTGTTACAATCTGACTTTAAAAAGCATTTCCTAGAAAGTGTTCTCCATCTTTGAGCTATCAAAAAAAATATTTTAATCAATGGGCAAAAACTTCCCAGTCTGGGACATTTCAGCCCTTCTGTTTCCCTATCATTATGGGCATTGTGTCTACTTTGCAGAGTGATTTGACTAAATTGAAATACTGTGCATCAAACTGGCAAATAAGGTTCATTGTTCATAAGTGTAAGGTAGTGTTTTTTTTTCAAAATGAATCAGTTAATAGTGCTACTCCAGCAGAATTCTGCACTGAAGTCCATTTCTCAAAAGAGCAAACAGATTTTTTATATTCAATTTTGAAATCTGACACGGGGCTAGACATATTGTCAATTTCCCAGCTGCCCCAAGTCATGTGACTTGTGCACCGATAAACTTCAATCACTCTTTACTGCTGTACTGCAAGTTGGAGTGATATCACCCCCCTCCCTTCCCCCCCCCCAGCATCTTAACAAAAGAACAATGGGAAGGTAACCAGATAGCAGCTCCCTAACACAAGATAACAGCTGCCTGGTAGATCTAAGAACAACACTCAATAGTAAAAACCCATGTCTCACAGAGACACATTCAGTTACATTGAGAAGAAAAAACAGCAGTCTGTCAGAAAGCATTTCTCTCCTAAAGTGCAGGCACAAGTCACATGACTAGGGGCAGCTGGGAAATTGACAAAATGTCTAGCCCCATGTCAGATTTCAAAATTGAATATAAAAATATCTGTTTGCTCTTTTGAGAAATGGATTTCAGTGCAGAATTCTGCTGGAGTAGCACTATTAACTGATTCATTTTGAAAAAAACATGTTTTCCGATGACAGGATCCCTTTAATTGAAAAAGATTTGGGTATTTTTGTGGATAACAAGCTGTGTAACTCTGGGCAGAGTCAAACAAAGAAAAATAAAGTATGGCTTAATAAATGTCCATTAAGGTAAGGTAAGGCCTCACCTTAAGTTTGCAGTGAACTTTTGGCTCCAGTCTTTAAGAAAGATATTAATGAGATGTAGTAAATAGACTGGTTAAAGGAAGATTTCAACTATGATGAAAAAATGTCAAAATGGAGGTTGTTTTCTCTAAAGAAAAGGTGCTTGTGAGGGGACACGGTTACTCGTTACAAGCAAATTATAGGACATAATAGACAGATAGGGGAGTCTTTTTACAATAAAAAAAAAAAGATCAATGAACCAAAGCAGGGAAGGTGATTCTTCACAGTGAGGTTACATGGCAGATTCTTTTAATGCCTTTGAGAGGGCTTGGATGATTTTTTTGTCAGGAATCAAACTCTGAACTGTGTGTTGACCACTACCAGTACTAATCTCCTGAGGAGAAAAATCATGCCATTCTGAAGATTGTGAAAGAGTAAGAGAGAGAGAGAGAGATATAGAAAAGAATGAATAGTCTGTTGATTTTGCAATAACAGTTATGTCAAGTTTCTTTTTAGAAAAATCTTTCAATTTCCTCTGACTTGCTGTAGTATATCCCAGCACCTCTTCTACAGTATCTATGATCTCTTTTATCAGTGCTAGATTGTCTATCTGAGTTGATGTATAGAACATGCTGATTTCATTTCACCTCCTGTACAGGCATCTGATTGAGTCATTTGATCTGTCCCTTGCACCTGTTTTTCTAAACCACCCTCATGTTACCTGTGGCCGCTCCACGACACATTTCTCGGATCTATAATTCAGTGTTTTGAAGTGATGCTGGTCTCGCACTTATCTTATATCTCTGCTGCTCTTTGATTTATACTTTATGTCTTCACTGTCCAGCTACTGTCCCATCCTTTTGATCTTGCTCTCATTGTTTAATCAGTCTGTCTGGTGCCTGATTAGCGACTCTGATGTCTGCCATTAGTTATTTGGATATTTTCTTTCCACAACAGTGTTCATGTGACCTTTCCTAATCTTTTTAAATCCCAATTATCATCCTTGATGATCTTTTCACTAATTTGAATTGTGAATGCCATGCTTAGTTATGTTTTTGTTGTTGTTTCTTTTTATTTGTTTTGCAGTTTATTTCCTGGAGCTGGAGACAATGTTGAGGAGGGTTATGTGCCTGTAAAGCCCTCAAATCCTCAGTAGATACAAAAACGAGAAATTCATGAACACGACAAGGATCAATGTTACTTTTAGGAAAAAGATGTATGACTTCTAATCCAAGATTAGAAACAAAGGTAAACTGTTTATATTCCTTTTGTAGTTCTCTGCTTCATTAATGTTTTGGACTAAATGCAGTGTACATATCCATTGCCCATTGGACAACTTGTTTAGAATGTCATAAGGAGGGTAGAGATGGAACACAGAAGACTTTTGATATGTTCCTAGTCAGTCAAACCGCATTCCAACTTGATTGCTGGGAACATGATCAGAACATGATCATGAGAACATGATCAGAAGACTTGAAGGCATGTTTATGATGTATGTCATACTGATAGGCAGGGATAAAATGAAATTTATATGGCTGTACTATAAGGGATAATTTGGTAACCCCGATGGTTGAGCAGCAGAATGTCTTGACTCCCAATCACAAAGTTGCACCATGACTGTGCTTGAAATCCATGGCCAGTTCTGGACTCCAGTTCATTTGAGGTGGACTACCAGACATGGGCTTCATAGACATCTTCTTTGACTTTGAGTCTTGTCAGTGAACTTGTTTTATAACTATGAGTTGGCCAGCCAGGTTGAAAAGGTTGGATAGTTTTAGCACTGATGGACTGGTCAAACGTGATAGGAAGTCCAGTTTTAAGCAAGTATGGTGATGATCATAATTTTTAACAGCTAAAGTTTTGAACAAAATTGATGGAGAAACATGAAATTAACATGGAAATACCTCAAATTTCATCAGTCTAAATATGAACATATTGCAGCTCCACGATTAAATATTGAATGTGTAAATAAACTCCAAATGTTTTAGTCAAGATGTTGCATTCTGAAGCAATCAGAGCAAGATGCATGCTGTAGATGTATTTGATCAATGTAGATATGTGTAAGCAGCTCTAAGTGATACAATATGGATCTGATTTCCCCATTTATATGGAGTCAAAGTAGGACTAGCCCCTGACAGTTAAGTAAGACAACATGCCTCCATTTTTGGACGTGTAGCCTACAGTAAGGTTATGTACTGTTGAAAAGCTTTTTTGGTTTTGGTTTGGTTATATATAGTGATGGGCTAATTTATTCGCCCGGCACGAATTCACGTGAATTCCCGCAATTCGCCGCAGCTGAATAAATTCGCAAAAACGATGCGAAAATTCACCGGCATCCGTTTTTTTGGATTTCACTAAAAACTGATGCCGGCGTCCAAAAAAAATGGACGCCAGCATCAAAAATGAGATCTTCATACCTGCTAGAAAATCATGTAAACATTAGGGGGGTTATTTACTAAACTCTGAATGCAAAAATCACGAAAAATGTGTGATTTTTTTTTTTTTTTATAAAATTGGACTTTTATTAAACCCCGAGGATGGAAAAGCCAGAATCTGAAAATCCGGCATCTCAGACCTGTCGAGGTTGCATATAAGTCAATGGAGAAGTCTTGATGATTTTTGATGTGTGCTGGGCTTCGTGCAATACCCCAACATTTTCGTGGTCCTGAGTCCCCTTTGCTAAGTGAAAGGTACTGGGAAACTCCCCTCTGGCAGTGCCTCCACCTAATGGGATCTGGGAATACACCTGCGGTTGGCCCATTAGGAAAAACATTCAACACACACTTTGCTTTTATAAAAACATCAACTTTAAATAAAGTGTAAATTAAAGGGTAAGTAAACAACATTTACATTATACATAAATGACCCACTCCCATGGGAACCTGTGGTACTAACGGTTGATGGCGTAACTTCACTAGTGAAGGAGATAGACTCTAGCGGTACTTCGATCCCTAACGCCTGGCGAATTTGCTCTCTGGCGATTGGACGTAACTACACAAATTCACTATGATGCGGATTTTACTGAACGTTACTTGCGCCAGACTTGCCTTCACCACCTCAGTCCAGGCGAAGGGCAATAGAGTAGATAGGACTTCCTAAAAAAATAGTTGAAAATTTTTCTAAGTCCCAAAAAACGGTAGCGTCTTTTCCTTTTTCAGGGTGATAGGGGTTGGGGGTAACCGGCTTCCCCCCCTACATTTCCTAACATATGGCACATAAACTATACACTGGGCTCATGTGTAGGGCAATATAACAACTTTATTTTATTTTATTAAGGTTTCCCAGGCTTGTGTAGTGTAATGTATTTGCTGCAACATATACGTCCATTCAACTTTAACTTCCCACCGAATGCAAATAAGGCAAAGCTAGCGTAACTTCACTTTGTTTGGCGCAGTAACGCTAGCGTAACTTCACCAGCGTTCGACGCCCTGAACGCAACTTTTGATTTTAGTGAATTAGCGTTGTCCTGGCGAATCTACGCCTGGTGAAGTAGCAATGTGAGCGAAGCCCCATAGAGTCTATTTTGAAGGGGTGGTTCAACTTTCAGGTAACTTTTAATATTTTATAGAATGGCCAATTATAAGCATCTTTTCAATTGGCCTTCATTTTTTTTTAAATAGTTTTTGAATGATTTGCCTTCTCCTTCTGAAATTGCAAATTGGAGAGCTGCTGAATAAAAAGCTAAATGAAAACCACAAATTAAAAAAAAATTAAAATTGCAAATCAGGCAATTTCTACATAATACCAAAAGTTAATTTAAAGACGAACAACCAATTTTGGTGAAAAACAATCCTATTTGGTTATTAATTTATAAATAGTTTTTTAACAAAGTATGGTATAGATGTGTATGAGTATATAAGTATGGTATATGTGTGCGTCTTAAACCCTATGAGAGCCATACATTTTGGAGGAGAGTGCATTCGATTTATTTGCTGTCTCTGTTGCCAATCTCTTTATTTTATGTATTTAAGATAAGCAACTAGAGGGTCCCCTAATGATAAAGAGGCTACGGCACGATTAGACAGTGAGTGTTAGAGAATGCTGGGAGCTGTAGTACAAAAGCAATCATAAAGTGAAATAGCAATAAAACAAATTATATCTAACGACTGCTGTATAAAAGCCGGACTAGCTTATTTGTTTCTTGTGCCCATGGGCAGCCTGAGAAAGAGAATTCAATTACCAGCGACACTAAACCTGTACTGAAATTGTCAGCATTTCTATTTCTCACAGGACTAAATTAATGTCCCAAAGTTCAGATCTTTGGGGCTTCCGATTCAGCTTTAAAATATTGGTCTGAAAAGTGCCAGTGCTCTGGGCTGCTGTTAAAGGCAAAGCACACTGCAGGGATAGAGTAATACTTTGATTTTATATTTCTGAAAAGGCACAGTAAAAGTTATGGGTACCCTGAGCCGAGTGTTCTTTATTTGCATATTTATTACAACAGACTGCCATACAGCTTGCTCTGTCAAGAAAAATTGGACACAACAGAAGCAAACGGAAAGTTTTTGGAAAGTACAAAGTGTTTAGAAGGCTGCTGTCTCCAGGCCCCCTGCTGCTTGCCCTGCCATGATTGCACACTGGCGTTTTTTTTTTTTGTTGCTGCGATTGCGCATAGCACTGGTTTTTTTTCAGAATTGCATATACATGCATATATATGCATGGGTTTTGCCGCAATTGTGCATGTGTGCCTGTACAGGTTTTTTTGCCGTGACCCATCGATCATTTTTGCAGGAAGCGGGTCTGGGCTGGCGGGGCCCACGAGAGCTGGGGCCCACTGGGTTTTTTCCTGGTGTCCAGCAGCCCAGTCCGACCCTGCCTGTTCCTTTGCAACAAGGTCATGCATGGAAACAAGGGAACCTTGGAATCCAACGTAAATGCTGTTTAATTAATGATGCTCTGATGCCATGTGAAAGGGTCAGAAGAAGATAAATATTTTAAAAAAACATAAAAAAATTAATAATGACAACCAATTGAGAAGTTCCTTAGAATTGGCCATTGTATAACATACTAAACTGAGTTCTAGCACCCTACTGAAAAGAACAGTGTTTGACATATTTATCTGCTTTGATAAAAGGACTTAGTAAAACTGTCCTGATGTGAGTACAGGTGCTTGGAAAAGAAGTCTTTCCATAATTTGGATCTCCATACCTTAAGTCTACTAAAAAATAATTGAAACATTACATGAACCCTATAGGATTGTTCTGCCTCTAGTGGAAATTAATTATTTCTTAGGTGGGATGAAGATACTGATTTATTATGAAAGAGAAAAAGAGTAAATCATTTTTTTTTAAAAAATTCACATTATTTAATTGAAATGCAGTCTATGGGAGATGACCTTCCCATAATTCCGAGATTTCTGGATAATGGGTTTCTGGATAACGGATCCTATGTGTAATGTTTGTGACAAGAAGGAAAGTGCTAATAGCAATATATTAAACTGCGTGGAATCTCCCTGGTTCAATATTTAATAAATCTGTCCCTTATTCATTTAATGATGTCAACTCCCTTGCCTCAACCTCCTCGCCTCTACCCCCTTGGCAGACTAATATTAGAAGATGATCTTATTAAACAAATAATCTTAGGTTCGTTTTTTTTTCAGAGATGACTAACCACTTTATTTGCAATAAGGTTAATTAAGGCCAATATCCTTGTTACTACCTCTGTGGGACATGATACCATGTGGGAGATTTCTAAATATATAGTGGCTGATTTTTCAGTAAATTCTACCTAGCAGTAACAATAATGATGTTAATACATGAAAACCTTTGTATATGCAGTGTCTGTGTATATCAGTGTGTCGTTACGGTCAGGCAATCCGTTATCTAAGAGAGACTTTCATTGTAGCATATATTTTCCGTTTAGAGCTCAATCTTTTGAATTTTGTTCTATTTAACAGCTATTGCTTACTCTTGCCTCACTGGTCGCCCTATTTATTAAAAGAACAGTAACACCAAAAAATAAAAGTGTTTTAAAGCAATGACAATATAATGTACTGTATAATGTACTATAAAACTGAAATGTTTGCTTCAGAAACTCTAGTATAGTTTATATAAACAAGCTGCTGTGTAGCCATGGGGGCAGCCATTCTAGCACAGGAAACACAGTAGATAACAGATACGTTCTGAAGAATCCCATTGTATACTAAAGAGCTTATCTGTTATTTATCCTTTGTCTTTTCTCCTTTTTCAGCTACATAGAATCTTATTTATATAAACTATTGTAGAATTTCTGAGGTAAACACAGCAGTTTTACTTGCGCAGCACAACAGTACAAGCTAAATAGTTAAAAAAGCCATAAATAATAAAAAAAAATGAAGACCAATTGCAAACTGTCTCAAAATATCATTCTCTACATCATACTCATAGGTAATATAAAGGTTAACAACCCCTTTAAGTGAGTATTTATTGCAGAAAACTGTGTTAGCTCCCTGATTACTTGTCTGCCTGCATTTGGCAGTGGAGAGAGAGAGAGAGAGAGAGGGAGGGGGGTCTGGATTCTGTTATCCATAAACCCATTATCCAGAAAGCCTCGAAATTATGGGAAGGCCACCCCCCATAGACTCAATTATAACAAATTAAGTGACATTTTTAAAAGTTATCCCCCTTTTCTTTGTTATTACCTTTGTAAAAAAAATTCCTGGTACTTGATTCCCGCTAAACTCCTTATTGGAGGCTACTGGGTTTTAATTCAAGTTTAAAAGATGTTGTAGTAGACTTAAGGGGTGGAGATCCAAATAACTGAAAGACCCCTTATTCAGAAAACCCCAAATTCTTAACATTCTGGATAACAGGTCCCATACCTGTGTATATTTGTGCCTCGTGTGCACTAAATGTACATTATATTCTCCTACAGTGGGGGTTATTTATGAAAGTCCGAACTTATCTCAATATTTTCTGCACAAGCTCCAATCAAATCCGCTCGTGTTTTTGCTCTTATTTATTATTACATTTTCACGAAAGTTTGCTTTGCAGGAAAAAAATAAAATTTTCACGATTTTTTGGGATTTTTCAACAGATTTTCGTGGTTTTTCCAGGTTTTCACACAAAACTTCAGGGTATTGCATGAAACCCAGAGCACATAAAAAAAATCATTGGGGCTTCTCCTATTGACTTATATGCAACCTTGACAGGTCTGAGATGCCGGATTTTCCGATTCTGACTTTTCCATCCTCAGGGTTTAATAAATTCTGAAAAATTCTTGAAAAATTTTTCATGATTTTTGCATTCAAAGTTTAGTAAATGACCCTACCTATATGTTCAGTGCATTTTGCTAGTCTACCGAATGAACCACACAAGTCCTATAAGACAAAGTACAACTGTGGTAAATTATTATGAGCAGTGAAAACACTGCAGACTATTCAGAGCAGCCTTTAAACAAAATTATATTTTCCATTTTTTCTTTTTATAAACCCCTGAAGTACATTCTGATTTGTATAAAATTGCTACTTGCCTTGTTGAAATTGGTGCATTTTTTTGGGGGGTGGGAAATAAAGGCTGAGTAAATTAATTTCTATGTGAAATATGTTGAGTCGGGAGGAAGGCAGCATTGTGCAATTAGGTAACATTGTATTGTTCCAGTCTCGTTTGTAAATGGTATTTCCATTATGGCTTAGAGAGCAGTGCATGACGTACAGCAGAGGGAATCAGCCTGCAGCTTTTAATCTAATGCTTAACTTCAATTCTCAGCATCTCCATCCAGACAGAGGTTTGTTCCCAGAAACATAAAATTGTTGTATTTATTCTCATCAGCAGCCTTTAATAGTCACGTTCAGCTTTAAAAATCAAATTCTTCAGGTTCATTTACTACAAAACTGCTACAAAACTTTCAGTGCAAGTTGACATATTTACTACTCATAATCGGATATCTTTTGCCAGAATTTCAGTGTCAATCCACCATGTACAATACAGCACAAAAATACGATCCAGACTGGAGCTGTAAAGGTTTGTTTTGGTTATGTAACTGTATCTGGGAGGTAGAGTTGCCCCCTTTCTGGGAAAAAAATACTGTCCAGTCCCAGACTGGGATTCAAAATATGCCCTGGCATTTCAAGTAAGCAGAGACCCAAACAGCCCCAATAAGTCGTGAATAGCTATGGCATCTTACCGCAGCCCCTCCAGTATATGCCAGAATTTATAGATTGCCAGTCCAAGCCTAATACTGGCCTTCCTATATTTCTGCCCTATAATAAAATTGTTATCAAGCACCTCATACACTTAATTAGGTGCTTTGGGCTAATTAGTACAAGTAGCTACAAAGTCTTTGTGTGTGTGTGTATGTATATATATATATATATATATATATAGAGAGAGAGAGAGAGAGAGAGAGAGAGAGAGAGAGAGAGAGAGAGAGAGAGAGAGAGAGAGAAATACAATTTGTGAGCACAACTTTCTATATATATATATATATATATATATATATATATATATATATATATATATATATATATACACACACACACACAATAGGTATGGGATATGTTGTATAGAAACCCGTTATCCAGAAAACTCTGAATTACAGGCAAGACCGGCTTCCATAGACATTCTATCTAAATAAAACTTTTTTCCATGTTCTCTGTAATAATAGTACAGTACCTTGTACTTTATCCCAGCTACAATGTGATTAATCGTAATTGGAGGCAAAACAAGCCTGTTGGGTTTAATTAATGTTTCCAAATTATGGAAAAATCCATTATCTGGAAAACCCCAGGCACCAAGCATTCTGGATAATAAGTCCTATACTGTAATGTGCTGACAGCTCCAATTTTTGTGGTTATCATTAGTGATGGGAGAATTTATTCGGCAGGTAAAAATTCACAGCAAATTACAGCGGTTAAAAAATTCGTGAAACCGCCGCAAAAATTTGTCAGTGTCAAAAAAATTGCGCATTTTCACCAGCGAATGGACGCCGGCGTCAAAAACAGATGCTGGGGTCAAAAACAAGCGCTATTTAGTGAATTTCGCGGAAAGCAAAGCCCCAAATTCGCCCATCACTGCTTATCATTGTGCCTAGTGTTCAGACAGATCCCTCCTGATGCTTTTCGCGTCTACATGGGGCACTTAGTTATAGCCTATGACTAAGTGGGCCATGTAGGCCACGAAACGCGCAAGGCTTATAGTTTACACCATGTCGGTGGGTTTTTGAACCTACACAAAAGCTGTCTTAAGTATTTTACAATGTGAAATGTCAGCAGAAGCATGTGAAATATTCACATATTAATCTACTGTAATATTAGAGAACACAATTAAGGCTGGACTAATATGGTTTGGGTATCCATAGAAATAAGCATAGTAGAAGTGACTGGTGACAGCCTGGTCTTCAGAGAGACACAAGCGTTTTATACATATATATATATATATATATATATAGAGCCATAAGGCCGACACTTTTTTCGAGCCCACAAGGAAGTGTTCTGGAGATACACAAGCCTGACATTTTCCCACAGACTCTTCCTTTGGTTCCTGTAGCCCAATGTCACTGCTATCACAATAAATACCATCTGAGCTCTTGGATAACACAATGGCTATTTCACATCATTTAAATGCAACATCCACTAAGTATCCAACATGAGACTTTCCTTACAAGCCAGCAGATTAAGAGTGAGTTATACATTCAGGCATGTGTAGAAGGTAATGCCAGTTTGTGCTATGCAAACAGAAAATGTAGCAAGAGATCTGAGAGGGTTGGGGTTTTGTCTGCACAATCTACTTCTGTTATGGTTTGTTACTTATTGATTTTACAAATAGAGCAATCCCTATTCCCAAGCAACTCTCTCTTCAAAAGAATTCCATCAGTCAAAGTCCAGTTGCACTGTTATGTTCCACAGAGACTTTGCAGCTACTGATATATATGATTAAATAAAGGCTAAACGTGTATTTCTGATTGTGTTGGGCATTCTTACTGTCAGTCTGGAAATATCATCAATATTGCACTTGTAACATGATGAAGGGTCCTAACTTCTGTAGAAACACCCTCAGTGGACTGGTTTAATACGGTAGATCAAGGGCAGTTTATATTTTAAGACTAGAAAGAATATTTGAGTCTATAAAGTCTGCAGCAGGTGGCATGGTAATGAGGTTGTCTCGGACACGAATGTCTATTTTGTAAACTTAGGAACCAATTCAGGCAATTGTTTAGTGTTTGTAGGTGTGGTGTGGTTTTATTACTTTACTTAGTTCCTTGACTGCTACGTTGCATTTTCTTTATTCATTGCATTCTTCATTCTTTATTCGTTGCATTTATTTATCATTAGGGTAAGTTATAGCAGTCTAAACAGCTTATGGATCCAACTAGCTCTTTATAAAGCTCGATGAAGGTCTGGCGAGGCCCTTTGATGTGAATAAGGTTGTTTTTAACAAAAGTAATTTGGTGCTGTTTATTGTTGTGAATTTGATTGCAGGTGTGGTTGCAATGGACTAGGATATTGGGAAGCATCTGTCTCTTAACAGAGGGAGAACACAATTGAGGAGAAAGAGTGTAAGATGGATGAGGATTTAAACCAGATGGGCATAGGAAAAGGGACATTTTTAAGCATTATATTGTGTTAACATGGGGAAACTAGATAAGAGGTGAGACAGTGGGGCTCATTTATAAACTTTGCACAGGGCAGATTGGTTCGCACAGTAAATGTATTTGCCCTGCGCATGGTTATATTTATATTTATAAAGCTGAATAAGAGTGTGCAAAAAGAATTGCACATTTTTTTTGCATTGCGAATGTCTATAAGAGCTTTTTAAATATGTCAAAAATCGCAAATGGTGATTAATAGGGAGCAATGATAAATAGGGAGCAATGATAAATCAGAACAGCCAGAAGTGTGTCTACAGAGGAGACAATGCAACTAGGGAGCCCAAAGGTACAGGCAGTGTTGGACTGGGGGTCAGGGCCCACCGGGGCTGCCCTACTAGGGGCCTGCACACCGCCCGGGCAAGCTGAACCCCCTCCACCACCACCAAGGTCCCCCTCTGTCCCCCCATGATGGGGTAGGTCAGGAAGGAGCAAAGACTCTGTCATCTGCAAGGAGTGGGTCTTGGCCGGTGGGGCCCAGTCCGACCCTGGGTACAGAGGCCCTAATTAATGAGCAATTTCAACATATATTGGTAAAACAGGACAACCTCTGGATATGTTGGGGGCCCTAAAATTAATTTACTGTGGGGCCCAGTAACATCTAAGTGAAGGTTTAATAAGACAATGTGATTTGGAAGAGGATGCACCATCAGCACTCCAAATGTATCACCATACGTTTCTGTCTCTTGAGAGGAAAGGAAAAGATATAAGCTTTTTATTAATGAATTTGGTATGTTTTTGATAAATAAACTATGTTCTCCTTTCTGGGATTATTTTCTATGTAGCAGTTTCTCATCATGTGAAGTAAAGGTGGCCATATATGGAGAAATCCGCTCGCTTGGCAATGTCGCCAAATGAGCGGATCTCTCCCCGATATGCCCACCTTGAGGTGGGCAATATCGGGCTGATCCGATCGTGGGCCCTAGGGCCCAACGATAGGATCCTAAAGATGGCGGTCGGATCGCGGGACCGCCTCAACGAACAGATGCGGCCATGATCCGACGGGATTTTTAGTCCCGTCCGTTCGATATCTGGCCGACTTTCGGCCAGATATCGATCGGGGAAGCCCGTTGGAGGGCCCCATACACGGGCCAATAAGCTGCCAACTCAGTCTGTCGGCAGCTTTTATTGGCCCGTGTGTGGCCACCTTTAGTTAGTTGCCTGGTGTTATAACCTATGCACTCAGTTTGGCTTGACATCTGTAAGAAAATCAAGCACATCTCAGATTAAGTGATCATTGAGTTCCCACTCACCAAAGAGAATAAAGATAAAGACCAATTACAAATTGTCTTTGAATACACTTGTCTACATATACTTATTAACCGTTCATTAAGTCGAAGTACGTTTTTTAGGGTAAACACTGCAGGACTAGTAAAGCTGGCTTTAAAAAAGTCACCGCATCTGAAAAATGAAGCACAAGCTAATCGCATTCATAAATTTGTGTACAAGGGATTGCAATATAAATTTTAAAGTTTTATTCCTATACCGACTGCAAGAGCATAACTATAATGATTTACTATCTTCAGTGTTGTCCTAATGCAGTTAAAATACACAAGAACCTGCTAGTGTGGTTTATTCCACTGTCAGAGTTTAGCTGTGCTTAGAATAGGGAAAGAATTTCGGATTTTCTTTGCAACTTTTGCTACACTGGTTGTCCTCATATAATTATCATCTCCAGGTTTAATAGTCATTTTGAAAAGATTTACCAATGACTTCCCGAGACATAAGAGGGGGCTTATTGAAATTCACTGAACCCTATAGTCTTTTGCAACTTTCTAAGATGCTTACACTTTAACAGCCTGAGGAGCCCTGAGACATATTGATCACAGTTACACAAACTCCCCCACTTTTTTTCGCATGACTCAATTGTGTTATCTTTCAGGGCATGGAAAACACAGCACGATATGAGAAAGCTGCTTGTGGCTCTGCAGAAACCAGAAACAAAAATATATTCTCGCATTAAGATGTACTGGTATGGCTCTGCTTTATAATCTACTTTGAAAAAACATCATAAAGTTTGGTTTAAGCAGCCTTGAACTTCTTTAAATAAGGCAACAGACTGCAGACATGACAAGATAATTCATTATGTCAACCAGTTCTTCGAATTTGTTTCAAAGCTTTTCAACGCTTTTGTGGGAACTAGATTTCTTTCTGTAATGTAAACTATGGTATCAATTTACTAAAATTTCTAAAAATTCATGATATATTATTTCTATAAAACTATAAAAAATTGAGATTGATTAAGAGTAAAAACCACAAAAAAACTCTAATGAAAAAATTTGCCAAGTGAGAGCAGTCAAGGTCCCATGGAAGTCGATGGGAACTCCGCTAATCCTATTGGGAATCATTCAGACTTTTAGAGGTTTTCAGATTTTTTTGTTCACTTGTAGTTATCCAGTGTCGGACTGGAACACCAGGGGCCCAACCGAAAACCTTAGACCTGGGGCCCATCCAAAAACTTTAGATCAGGGGCCCACTCTCTTGCTATTATTCTTCCTTTTCTCACTCAACCTTTATTCTCATAGTCTCTTTTCTTTACATACTATAATTCATTATTCTATTTAGCCTATTTTCCTCATAGAAATAGAGAATGACCATGAAATAGGCCAAATGTTTAGCAGCATGAGGGCCCACTGACACCTGGGCCCACCGGGACTTTTCCTGGTATCCCGGTGGGCCAGTCCGACACTGAGTTATCCTAATAACTAATGTTTTAAGAGGTTTTAGAGACATTTGTTGTGTTTAGCGCATCATTCAGCATTTTTTTTTCATTTGTACTTTTTGTATTCAGATTTTTTAATAACTTCATGGCCTATGTGGTTTTAGAGAAATAGAATTTATTCATGGTTTCAAAAAACTCTAATACCACTTAAATTCAACCTTTATTAAATGAGCCTCCACAAGTCAACTGCCTGCTTGCACTGCCTGTATAGAGGGAGATGTGTCCTGGGACAAACATATGTAAATACATCCAAGAACAGTCATTTGGGTTGCTTTAGCCTAAAGTGGCATCTTCCCTGCTTGACAGTGGCTTAAAACTGCCAACACCAAACAAAAGGCAGTGGATATCCTTACATTATCCATAATTTACACATTTTTTGGTTCATTTTATATAGCAGGGGAGTGAAACAGAACTGGATTGGGGCATATTGGGTCCACGAGAGTAAATAGTCATTTGCTAGCAACAAAGCTTTCTCTATGCAGTAGATATATAGTACTATAGAAAATGTTCTAGCAATCACTGCTCCCAAGTTCTTATGCAATCTTTCTAATTCATTCCAGCATACACTTATTTATATGCCAAGCCTCCATGATATCACCTACAGATTGTATGCTTTCTTTATAGCCCCCCAAATTCAAGTGCCACCTCTTCTGTTTTCCCTTCAGTACAAAATTCATAGGTCTCTTATGAGTTTGTATGAAAGCTCTACTTTGTCATTATTGCTCATCAGCTGCTTTCTCCTTCATTACTGAACACTTTATCAGCCCCTTACTTCCATTTTTCCTCATTGATTTTTTTCCTGTTTTATCTACAGGAATGTTCTTCCCTTGGGTATCTGCAAGCCTGAGGGAAATAAACGTTAGCACCGTTGCCAACTGATTCTTATAATTATGAGAAATGCTCTTTACAGGACTACACGAGGCAATTGAAAAATAGCAGTCAGTGCACTGATTCATTGAAGCCAATATGAAGTGGTCAGCTGAGAGCATGAGACAAATGAGTTACAGGTTGCATTCTCCTACCAATGGGATTATTTTGTTCTCAACAACATAATTGTGTGAAGGCTGCTCTACCTGTTTAGGGCAAGTCACAATAAGGCTAGGGCCGGATGGGACAGAAATCAGCCTACCGAAATCCACAGGCTGATTTCAGCCACTGACTGTTGCCCCGTCTGGAACTAGCCTAAAGGTCGAGGGAGAACAGTGCTGGGATTTGAAATAACAGGCACTAATCTAGAAATAAACCAATCAGCAATTAGAAACATGAAAGCAATCATCTGGTTAGTTCCTGTGGGTAATAGACAAGACGCTCAAATCTGAAGTAAAAACATACTCTTTAGCAGAAATGTTGATTTACCATCTATAAAAGGTAGGTAATGGTGATGGATGTCTTGGGGCTCCTATACAATTGAAAGTCCAGCAGAGACAGACACAGGAAAGAGAGGAAAAGGAACAGAGAAAAGGAAAATAGAATGTCAGTAGTTCCTCTAGATATAAATCAAAATGATAAATGTATATAGTTTAGAGAGACTAATAACATGAAGACAGCACTGCACCATATTAAAGGTGGGTCACAAGAGAGCAAACAAGTAAATTGAAAAATAATTCTATGGGGTCTCTGTCATGCATGTGAAGGAAAGAATGTCATTAGTTCAAATCTCTTTAATTTTCTTGGTTTTTGCTACATGAAAAAATGCTCAAATTGACTAATTCAAAATGATACTGTGGACGGTGTTGCTATTCTTGCTATTCTTCCTTTAAGACTGCTATGAAGTAGGCAGAAAATAGAAAATGGCCTTAAAGCAAGAAGGAAAGGTCAAGGACGGCACTGTTTTATGACTTCTCCATGTATATGTGTGGCTGGAGAAATGTCACTTTCTCTCACTCACATGTACATACAAAGCACAGGCTTGGATTTTAATTGGTGCTGGGGATTCTGAGTGACACCTGAACCTATGTGGAATCACACGCATAAATCACAGGATATTCTCCTTTATCAAACTGCTGCTATCACTTTGCATTATTTTAAAGGTATCCTCCATAAGATAATATCGATCCAAGGGGGTGTCTAACTCTCTCTTCTCCTTAGACTACTGTCAGTACCCACAGTCAGCAGGTATGTAGTGAAGTCTTATTCATCTGTCTCCTGTTACATAACCCTGAGAGAGTTTAGACCCACCGCTAACAGCTGGCTTGCCAGTTTCAAGAGTTTTAATATCCATATTGCATATTTTATATAGCCACCTAATTAAAAAGAAGTCCTCTTTCTTCCTGCAATCGATGTCCTCCTAGACTTCATTGTCATCCCACTTAGAGAAATCCGAATGATTCTGCTATGACAGAAATTTGCTCTCTATCTCCTTTCTTGCTCTCTTGCCAAATAAGGGCATTTATTATTTTATAGGGAAAGTTGTAGAAACCTCTCTAAGGAACCTCAGATGTTTCTTCATTTTAAAAGAGAATTTGAAGTTAAAGAGAAAAATGTTGTTTATTACAGCATCAAATATATGCAGCAAGAGTTCACTTTTATTGTTTGAGGCATAGTCTATATACTCTTGCAATATATATATATATATATATATAATATATATATATATATATATATATATATATATATATATATATATATATATATATATACAGAAAACGAAAAACCGCACTGTTTGCATTTTTTTGTTTTCTGTTTGTATCATTATATAACCAGCACCCAGGCAGTTGCCATTTTTTTCCAGCTTGATTGTTTTATATATATATATATATATATATATATATATATATATATATATACACTGTATATTGTCGTACTGTATACATAGTTACAGATGAAGCCACTTGGATTTGTGAGTTAAATGCGTCATGACTCAGGGGTAATTGAAGAAACTGTGTTATCTTAAGTCATCTTAACTCATTTAATGCATTTAACCTTTTCATTAGCATACCAAAGCTCCATTGTTCACAATGGTGAATGCTTTAATTAGATGGGATGTTGTGACACAGTTTTCTGTGTTAAATGAGATAAATGGGATATCTGTGTTTAGTTATTCTGTGTCAAACAGACAAACCAAAGTGGCTGCATCTGTAAATGGCTAACCATGAAGTTCAATAGAGATTTCTAAAAATTTATAACAACTTATCACACTATAACTGGACCAAATACAAGTACTTATATCTCAGCAGAGAATTGCAGTTTGTTTTTGTGCTTTTTTATAATACTATAATAAACAATACATTGTAAAATAGTACATTATTAAAGGATTAACTGATTAAAAGGGAACAACATCCCATTCCCTCACTAACAGACCCCTTCCAAACCACAAATCTTCACACATCCCCTCTACCTCTTGGGCAAATCCAGAGCAGTTCAGCGCACAATCGTGATCAGGATCAGTCTTTGATAGAGAGCCTGCTACTGGATGTAACAATTGCAAACATGCCAGTTGATGAGTTCATACTCAGTCCATACCTCTAGCCTGGTTACACAACTTACACTGAGTAGGTAAAACGTGTGACATTACTTGATAGGAAACTGCAGTCCTAGTCAATGACTCATTTCTAAATTTTTGCTTTCTACCTATCCTGACATGGCATTCGTCTTTTTGGATCTATGTATTGTGCATCTAGATTCAGAATAATTGGCAGAGGGGAGTATAAAGTGAAAAAGACCCAAAGACATTGTTTGATAGGACAGGAAACCAAGTTTTATTGTTAACCTGAATCAATGTTTCATTACAGTTACCCATGCAGGCAATATACATTATTTCTTCCCTATATCATACTTTCCAAAAATCTTTTAATGTAGACAAGGTTACTTTCACTGTAGTTACTGTATGTATTGTGCACCTTAATTCAGCATAACATGGGGGAGAAGAAACCACAAACATAACTTAGCCCTTTGCTCATTACAAGGTTTAGAGAAAAGTCAAATAGTTTGGTTTGACCAATTGTCATTGGTTAGCTTGGATGCATTCTTAAAATTGAATAGGCAGTGACTAAAGTGAATAGTCTTCATCATAATAGTTCATGGCCTAACTAATATATAATGGAGCTTATTAAGGGGCAGATTTATCTAGGGTCGATTTTCGAATTAAAAAATACTTCGAAATTCGACCATTGAATTAAAATACTTCGACTTCGAAAATATCGAAGTCGAAGGATTTGGCCATCGAATGGTCAAAGTAAAATCGTTCGATCGAACGATTACATTGTTTGAATTGAACAATTCGAAAGATTTTAGTGTACGATCCAACAATTTTACTTTGATGTATAAAGACTTAGAAAAATGGTCTAGAAGGTCCCCATAGGCTAACATAGCACTTCGGCGAACTATTGAAGTTTTTGTAAAGAGACAGTATTTAGATTATCGAATGATTATCGAATGATCGAATATTCGATATAAACTATTTTACCGTACTTCGAAACGAATTTGAAGTAAATTCAAAGTCGTTGTATCCCTTTTCGATGGTCGAAGAATCCAAATAATGACTTCTAATTTAGAATTCTTTTACTTCGAAAAAATTCCCTCGAATTCACTTCAACCCCTGATAGATTTGCCCCTAAATGTTAAATTTTGCCTAAAATATCAGAAAAAATATTGTGCCTTATTTATTGTTCCCATATTTATGTGAGTGAAAAAAGTAAATGTTAGTTGAATTATGCACCTTCTCTATTTGTGTAGTTAGGGATTAGGCTGATTGGGATTCAGTATGATCCATGGTGTTCTGTGGGACCAGCCAAAAGGCTGATCTACGCTCGTGTGTTAATAAGTAGTGTGTCTTCCTTCTGTGTCATTGACTGTGATTGGCCAGGTTGTTAAGCCAATCAAGAATCTTCATCTTGAAATGTAATGAAGTTTGCATGGAAGCTCCAGCCACATTTATCTTGGTCTCAAGCTTGGCACACAAAAGTGTTTTGCTACGATTTATATTCTGGTAAAAAGACTTTGAACTTCCACATGAGACCCTCTCCTACCCAGATACACACATCTAATGCATCTTAATTCCTTCAAGGTACTGGAAACCTTACACTTACATGTGTGACTGTGATTCTGGCTTTTTATTTCAGTATCCTTGCGCACTTAATATTTGTACTGTAGTGAACATGAAGATCTGCCTGAAAGCCGCATGCTTTCCTACCGCGAAAAAGTGACAGGCAGCATCTCAGGACAGGCATCACTAAGCAGCACAGGGATTGGACGTTACAGTTTTCTCTCTTCTTTTTTTTAACAATCTTCATCGTGCACTGTAAATCAATGAAGGAAAAGTAGAAAGGCAATAGTGCATTTTATAAGGTTTGTGATTCAGCACAAATGAAATTTTAACACGGATATAAAATGAATGGCTCAGAAAATAACAAAATGCAACAGATAAAAATAAATCAGGAGGAAAAAAAAAAGTCTCGTACATTTGCAGGCTTTGCTTGAAGTACTTTTTTTGTACATACTGTACAATGAAAATTGCGAGGTTAGAGCAAGAGTGAAACACAGAGCAGCCCCCTTCATTTAGCAGTACAGCTCCTGCAAATGTAACATTGTATATAGCCTGAAGAGAGAGAGAAATAACAGTTTTGCAGTCAAATTAGATAACGCTCTATAAAAACTTTACACTCTGTGACCAAATGTATTTGTTCGCCAGCCAGTCCAACATCTTATTCCAAAATCAAAAGAATTGGTATGAAGCTGATCTTCCATTTTCAGCTAAAACAGCCTTTACCCTCAGCCCAAAGGCTTTCCTCTAGATGTTGGAACATTGTTGCTGCATGTCTACATTAGAGGTATATTGGGTGATCAGTGCGTTAGTGTTCCAATTCGTCCTTACAGGTTCATTTGGATTGAGGACAGGTCAGTAAAGGTCATCTTCTTCCATCTTAGCAAACGTGTCTGGATGCTGGGTGTGTGTGTGTATCATTTATGTCACATACTGTAAGCAGGAGTAGTTGTTTTTGCTGTCTTTACCCCTGAACTCTTATGAAAAAATGCACTTGCAAAACAAACCAAAAAATATACAGTAGTTGCTGCATGTCACATGAAGTTTAGTACCTAATCAATGTACTAAAGAACTCTATTAAGTTATTGTGTTTGGTCCTTTAAAAATGAGAATTTGTGGTTGGTTTGCAGACAGATTAATTACAGTCCCAGTGGTTGCAGTTAAAATTGTAATTTAGGAATAAGGGATTCCATACAGGCAAACTGCCTAAGAAAAAAGGAGGAAGAACTAGAGCCTACATAACCTTCCTGTCCTCTCGCCTTAGGCATTATTCTCCATCCATCTGCCATATACCCTACCAGACATCCCTATAACCACCACAAGAGTATTCAGTTGTATAATGACACACTAAGTGGGCTCCCAGGGACTAGAGGGGTGACTGCCAGTGTGTGCATCAAATTTTCTCCTGAAGGCAAGTACCATGATTGCCAGTGATGGAATGCTTCCCAAATATTATTATGAAAATGATGAAATCCGGAAGTTCATATACAATAAAGGAAACATGCCTTGTAGAATGCCAGATAAAGTGGATACATTTTGACCCTGAAAAACGAAGGGGCTAATTTATCCTAATAATGATCCATAATAATGTTTTCATGTTTAATAAATTGAATTTAAATCTAAGAAAAAGGGGGATGCCTGAATAGCTTTATAGCAGATTTTGTGAATATTACATGTTATTCTTAACGAAACCATCTGTTCTTTATTAAATTATTTTAAAATAAATGCAGAAAAAAATTAGCACCCAGCCTGCTATTGTTCTGCAAGTTCAAGTAATTTGTTTTTTTTTTTGTATCTAAGGTGTTGGTGCATGCAGCAGTGTTGGACATATTCAAAGAATCCTTTATGATAAAATATGCTGCTAGTAATTATAGACAAACTAGAGTAGTGGAAGATGGATTACAAAAATGGAGGAGGCCCTTGATGGAACTGCTGGCAGCAGTTGTTTGGATGAGGGTTCTTTGAGAGATTTTGCTGTAGGACCACTTATTCTAGTTACACAGCTGCTAGGTAGACATGGTAACTCGTGAGATATAATGGCTACTATAATATTAACAAGGTATTTACTCTTATACAACATGCTGTTGGTAGCGAAATGATGGTTAGGCAAGGAGCCTTTCAGCAAATTTATGACTCTCAACTATTAGATCATGAATAGGCCCGATGAATCTGGGCACAATGAATTATGACCATTGTTTGCATATAGGTAATGAGTGCTTAAAAATACAATATAATCTGCCTAATCTATATTAAGTGCCCTCTTGTGCACATTTAATTATAAACTCCGATCAATGTTAGAAATTGTTGGAACATTTTAGAGGTTCTTTTCAATTAGAATAATGTAGGATAAACAACAGCCAGAAATAAAAGCATGGCTTCCCAAAATGAAGAAAAAAAATTCTGGTACTTTTGTTAAAGTACCAGAGCTATATAATACAATTTAGAAGTAGGCATTGGTTCTAGCCCATATCTGATTGTTATGGGTTACTAGAGCTGGTTACATACTAAGCAACCTTTAATTTGTTGGCCTCAGCTATCTGGTTCCTAAGCTGTAGAAATTGTATTAGGCATCAGAATTATGTTAATGCTGCAGGGCATCATCTCAGTGCTGAGCTAGAGAAGCTGAGCAGTTATGGGGTAATGTAATAGACAGCACAAAGTGTGTCCAGGTCTAGCAACCCATAACAATCAGAATTTTGTTTAGATAACCAGTTGGTTGGTTGCTATGTTAGATCTTGTGCCAACTTTGCAGTTAGTATTGCATTACCCCTTAACACGTTCATCATCCTGTTGACAGTCTTGTGGCACTCGAACCTCAACGTGAACTCATTGTAAGAATGACCTGCTTGCTTGGTATATATGAGAAGTAAAAATCAGACATTTATAAGTACATTTTGCCTTGAAGTCATACTTGGCAGGGATCAGTTTAGATACTTGCTTCCCACGCTTTTGATATTCTATCTTCTAATGACTGAAAAAATTAGTAGTGATATAAAATGTATGGGAAAATTATTATACAGTTCAACAAGGCAACAAAGCACCTGGTGCCTTGTTTTGGATTTAAACCATTGTAGCATGAATGTTTCATGTCCATCTCCCCCTGAAATTCCATTTAACTGCTGCTATGGAGAAATGCCCAAATTTCAAATTACGGAGAATGCTGCTGGATATGAAAATTGGATTTTGCACAGAGATTTCAATGTTATACTCTGTTTTTTTATTTGATGTCTTATTTTTAGTCATTTGTGATGTGTTTGTGAGATTTCATGTTCTGCGTAATGACAACGACCCAGTTCTGGGTTGGAAAAGATAGTTCCATAGAATTCCTTGTTGAATTTTAAAATGTTCAATAAACACAAATATCACAAAATTGCCCCAAATGACGGTGGACATTCCTAATTCATGGTCCCAAAAATGAATGGAACTTATCTATCTGAAACTGGGTGGGTTTAAGGGCAGACAGCTTTATTGAAAAGTAATTCATAAATGAGATGCAAAAAAGGCTGTTTATACAGCCTCTAGAATGTATCAGTGGCTACAATAATGGTGATGTTCTTGGCAATCTTGTAATGGAAATAATGTATTTTAAAGCAGTGTTTGGCACAGAAAATGAATTTACCGTCTTGCTGTTGGTCTCAATTTCATGCATAAAACTACTGTGAGGTACTTTTTCTGAGTTTCAGTTACAAACTTATTTCAAATTAATTCATCATGCCTTCCATTAGCCTACAGTAGGGCTATCAAAAGGTTTGAAGGGCTTTTATAGATCAGATGTTAAAGGGATACTGTCATGGGAAAACATGTTTTTTTCAAAACGCATGAATAAATAGTGCTGCTCCAGCAGAATTCTGCACTGAAATCCATTTTTCAAAAAAGCAAACAGATTTTATTATGTTCAGTTTTGAAATCTGACATGGGGCTAGACACATTTCCCAGCTATCCCCAGTCATGTGACTTGTGCTCTGATAAACTTCAGTCACTCTTTACTGCTGTAAACAACAGAACAATGGGAAGGTAACAATATAGCAGCTACCTAACACAAGATAACAGCTCCATGGAATATCTAAGAACAGCACTCAATAGTAAAAGCCAAGTCCCACTGAGACTGATTCAGTTTCATTAAGTTGGAGAAATAACAGCCTGCCAGAAAGTAATTCCATCCTAAAGTGCAGGCACATGTCACATGACTGGGGCAGCTGGGAAACTGACAGTATATCTAGCCCCATGTCAGATTTCAAAATTGAATATAAAAAAATGTGTTTGCTCTTTTGAGAAATGGATTTCAATGCAGAATTCTGCTGGAGCAGCACTATTAACTGATGCATTATTGACAGTATCCCTTTAAGGTGTAGTGCCAAAGTCCTAGGTTTTTTTAGAGCCTTATTGTAGGATAGGAAACTATAGAATATGCAACCAGTGAATTATATCAAATTAAAATGTCCTCCCTCCAGTTCCATATCAGTTATTACCCCCTAAGGGCACACATACAGGTAACCTACTGAGTTGATGAATTACTGGAAAGATGAACATAATGCCAAAAGTTAACCAGCAAATAGTTTACCGAGGTCAGGTTTGGCATCCTCTTCACAGATTAACCACTCAGGTATTGTAAGGGATTTCTATAGAGATGAAGATGTGATAACTGGTATTGTGCCAACAGGTGATTGAAGGTTAGGAAATGGATTAAGGGGATATGGATGGTGTGGGCGCAGAATCAGGAATAGGATTAACTGAATTGGGAGGAGCAGTCGAAGAATAGATGACAGGGAGAGCAGTGGGTGTAAAGACCAGAATTTGAACAGGACAGGGCAGGTGAACAGCTGGTGACTTGACAGAGCAGAATCTTTGACTGAATGCAGCAGGATAAAGAGGAGTTTGGAGCAAGGACAGGACTAGGACTAGAGCAAGGGAAGGGATGAGAACAAGGGCAGGACAAAGAGAATGAACGCGAGCTATAAAAGAGTGGAACAAGAACAGGTCAGGGTGAAGGACTAGAGAAGAGAACAAGAACAGGACCAGAACAAGACAATGTGGAGGCAGGAGCCAGAACAAGGAACAGAGAGCTAGGGATGTGTCATAGTGCTTAGGTTTATATGTGAATGCTCAGGACCAGGAATTGAGGAGAATTGGGTTTGTATAGGGCAGCATTGGCCTGATTGGCTGACCTTATCCAGCCAATAATATTGTTGGGGACCAGACAGGAGAGGCCAGGTGATATACAATGAGTGCACTTGTTAGCTGGTCATCTGGCCTAGAGTATAGGGTAGTTACAATCATCGGTTTCCACTATTAATTATACATTTTTATCTGATTAACACAGAGATTTAGCTGTTTCAGTAGTAGTTCAACCTCATGAAAAAGAATGTGACACTGTTCTAGGATAATTGTCTGCTATGTATTTGAATATTTCCCCCCTTTCATGTATCTGCTGTTGGACTTTATTATATAAATCAAGTACTCTTAGCTCATAAGAAATTATGATGCTCAGTTGTGGCATTTCTGTAATGACTTGTGAGTCAAGAGTCCAGAGTTCTCAATGTGGCTTTGTAGTCCACATCGAGAACTTAGTTTATTCTTTAGCAGAATACCATACTTATTTATGGCAATGTAGAATGCACTATATTCACCAGGGCTCTCTTTTTAAACGTTTCCAGCTGAAAATGTTTCAGAATTATAGAAAGAAACATAAATTTCCTGTACACTTAACTGCTTGCTTGTGTTAAATGTATTCACCATGTTACATATATATTGAAAGCAGTAAAAGCAATGAATTCCCGTATAAGTTTCATGGCCATTAATGTAATATCCCAAAGGGTTTCTATAAAGCAAAACAGTATTTTAAGTCTGGATAGAAAATGTCAGAAAAGATAGACTCTACAGTACACATATCACTTTACTGAGTCTCCATTTGAACCAATAGAGATTCAAAGCACTTAGAAGAAAATCTACTGCATGATTTAGGAATTTAATTGGAATATTTACCATACCATTAGGCAATACCAATGTTTGTTTCATGGCAGCCAGCTTTTAACACTGCTAGGCTTTAAAAGCATGGGGTAGGATTTTTGTTACCTGTACAACCAATCAGAAAGTGCAATTTATTGGTCTTCTGTTTGATTGGTTGCTATCGGATATCTGATCTGGAGCAAACATTACCTTCTAAGTATTCTTGGTCAATTCAGTTCTTTCAGATGCAACTAGAAGGTCTTTATTTGTGACATATATAGATATAGAAAATGATAAACACCTAAAAAAGAAAAGAAAATGATACCGTATATACTCGAGTATAGGCAGAGTTTTTCAGCCCCCAAAATATGCTGAAAAACTCTACCTCGGCTTATAATTAGCCCTGTATTGTGTATTTCTTATTTGTATATATGTCAGATGATTTGGACCTGTACTGGTGCTGTGCCACTCTTTTCTGTAGAGAACACTGACTTTTCTAACCCTGCTTAGTTCTAGTGAGTAACAATTCCCAGTAGAGCATGCATTACTTTTGGGCTCTCTGGTGATCCTCTCACTGTAGGAGGGGAGTAAGGGTAAATCATACTCATGAAAATGTCTCTCCATAACTTGGGCATCAAAGGTTCTTTAAAACAATGGATAGCTGTTTCTTAAAAATGGTACAGAACACACATAATTCAGACAATTACTTCCCTTGTTGGGACTGGACAAAGGCAGGACATAAATTACAATCATTGGTAGTACTCACTAACAAGTGTCCAGTCCCCAAAGTATGAGGCCCTCACAGTGGTGCTTTTTAGGAGTTTGCTCTATCCCTGAATTTCTCATTCCATATGCTGGCAGATGACACCAAGGACAGTAACCCTTTCTGCTCTACTTGTTGGAGTCTCTGGATACTCCTCCTGTGGCCCCTACCTCAGGTTCCCTAGTACTGACCACTCCCTTCAGTTAGCGGGGTCCATCCCCTTTTATAGACTACTGATATATCACTGACTCATTGCAGAACTTTCAACTTTAATCTGAAAAGGGAACCATTTCCTCACTTCCAACTCTGAATTAAGCCCAGCCCCTGGCGGGTGACTATTTAAGGTAAAGGTGTACACAACTTTTACCCTCCTTTCTCCCTTCTTTTTATACATTGTATATTATGAGTTGGTTCCTTAGCTTTGTAACTGACAGGAGCCCAGGGCATGTGCTGCGAATAAACAGAAATAAAGATTCTGGGGGCGAATTCAGAATCATATCTATGCTAAAGGTCTGTGCTGATCTTGGGTTAGTAAAGATGCCCAAAGCATTATATTTAGTATGTTTAAATTAATTCTATGTTAAGCTTTAGTTCTCCATTAAAGTATATCTTCCATATACAGGTATGGGACCTGATATCCAGAATGCTTGGGAACTGGGGGTTTCCAGATAATGGATCTTTCCTTAGTTTGGATTTTCATACCTTGTCTACTAGAAAATCATTTAAACATTGAATAAACCCAACAGGGTTTGCTTCCAAGAAGAATTAATTCAATCTTAGTTTAGATCAAGTACAAGGTACTGTTTTACTATTACAGAGATAAAGGAAATCCTTTTAAAAAAATTGTATTATTTGGATAAAATTGAGTCTAAGGGAGATGGCTTTAATTTGGAGGTTTCTAGATACTGGGTTTCTGGATAGTGGATCCCATACCTGTACACAAATAAATATTGCATTCGTTCAAAGGTACGTAAGCAGCATCTCCGTTATTCATTTTGTGATTACCCAAATATTGTTTTGTATGTATGTAATACCTATATTCCATTTGCCGAAGCATACCGCTTTGCTACTGACCACAAATGAGAAATACTTTTCACATGGAAAGAGCACAGACTGTGACCTAAACGCCACCTCTTATTATATGCAAATTGCATCCCTGGCAAAAAATGTCACTTTTTATTCTGATTTAAATATGCAAAAGTAACAAATATACAGCTGTCAGACCCAGATGACTGGGATGAGTCTACTGAAGGCCTATATGATTTACTGATTTCGACCAGGGACCGACTCATTCAGTTTAAGTTTACTCATCAGCTATATGTCACCCTAGTGAATCTTAAAAAATTTTGTAGATCCCCAGAACCTAAATGCCCCAAATGTCAGCAACCTGATGCCGCTTTCTATCATATGGTCTGGGAGTGTCCCCTAATGTCCCGATTCTGGACTGAAGTAATAGGACACCTATGTAATCATCTAGCATTCCCAGGGTGTGTCTATTGGGCATAGTTGAGAGATTGCTCCCATGAGTTAAATCCAGAATATGTGTAAAAACTAGGGATGGGCGAATTTTTTCGCCTTGTTTCGCCGAAAAAATGACTCCCATAGACTTGTATAGCGTTGTGCGTCAAAATAAAAAGACGGGCGTCAAAAAAATTCAAATTCAAAAAAAAAAAATTTCAAAATGTTTTTGACGCCCATAGACTTTAATGGGCGTCGGCGACATTTCGCCGGCGGCGGATTTTTGGCGAAACGAAACGGGTCAAATTCACCCATCCCTAGTAAAAACAGTTTTTTTTATGCAAAAAAAATCGTTGATAATGAAATGGATGTCTCCTCCTCCCCCTACATTGCAGCACTGCTTCTCCCTTATTAATAAAAGCCTAGTTAACATAAAGCTGACTTAAGGCAGAGGATGTCCCGATAAGTTCGAGAAAATGTGGTCCCCCTGGTTAGAGGCACACCCAGAGCACGAACCACAGATCCCTCACCTTCAAACCACAGGTGATTCCACTTAATATGTAACAGGACGATTACTGTATACGTAATAATATGATATTGTAATGTTGTAAAACAGAGAAATCAATGCAGACTACATTGTATATTTGGACTATATTTTTCTTTTTATTATTTGTTGTTGTAATCCCAACTCCCTCCCCCTTCCCCTCCCCTCCTCCTCTTTTAAAATGAATAAAGTATACTTTAAAAAAACAAACAAATATACAGCTGTGAGCTCTTCTCTTCTGTGAAGTGCAATATCATATATATATATATATATATATAGAGCAGGAAACCGGCACTCACGAAATAGCGGTTAAAGGTGCCTGGGTGCAGCCTTGGATAGAAATCATCAGATGTAGAGGTAGTAAAGATCGCACTCACAGGTCTTAGTGTAGCAACAAAGGATTTATTCTGGACAGGTGCTGACGTTTCGGCTGATACAACAGCCTTTTTCAAAGTGCAAAATTCACACAAAAACGGAAACTATATACACGGAGTGGCGGGAACTGAAAAATAATTAAAACCAAAAAACACCGGGGCAGAGGAAGTGACGTGTAGTGGTAGAAACACAATTTACAAACGAGAGTCTACAAAGAACACAAAATGTATACAAACAATACAGAAAGGGCTTTACTACATACCCAACGTGAGTTACTCCAGAGATCAACCAATACATCAAAACCAAAAGGGAATGAGCCTCTAGTCTTTTTGGCTACGTATACTCCCGAAGTTAAATCCTCACTTTCTACATCATAAACACTCATTGGCAAGCCTACGTTGTATGCTTATAGACCATGTACCCCAACCTGTACGGGGGGGCAATCGTGAGAAGATGCTGCTCCAACAAGAACTGAGATGGATTCATAAACTTAACACCATCAGCCCACATGGACTTAATGAACTAATTTCCTATACTCCGTTTATACATTAGTGATCTATGGCCCGAGTGGGTGAGCCAGTTTCCCTCCTCCTTTATGTTTTCTTTGTGTCTTCTTTGTGTTTGTGGAGAGGGACTTCCCTGTGATTCCTTACCATTGGATATGGATATACGATACAAGCTGAAATTAAGAAATTTGGTAAGAAATATTGCTTGTCTTTCTGAAATTGCACCTGCAGCATAGGGTCCCCATAACAGCTGGTCCCTGACTACTTTTTCACTCTTTCTGTTCCACCTTTGATGTTTTTCCGTTATTTTTACCCTATCTGTCTCGAGCTCTGTTTTCAACTACTAGAATTAAGGCATCTTGGGGTGTGGTATTTGGGCCCCTTATGTATTTTCTGTTCTGTTTTCTTTTTTCTTATTTTTTGGTGCTTTAGTAAATACATCTATTGATGATGCCAGAGTGATCCTTGTCCAAAGCTCTGCGATTTTTATTTTTACTTTTATTTTTGACTTAGTGACTATTTTTCTGTGGATTTTTCAGTTAACGGACATGTGGATCCTTGCTGTGTCTATACTTGTAATACGAGAAGAATCGGTAGCTCCACTGCAGCCCTTTACTATGGGCCGGACTGATTGGTACCCACGCGATATGGTGTGATCCGTACTACTTTGCTATTAGGCGCTACAACCGGTGAGTGCCCTTGTTAAAGTCTCTATGTTACCCCCTGGTTGAGAATATGCACGAGAGGTTGTCGATCTCCGAAAGCATCGGTGATATTCGTGACAAGTCACAGGATTAGCACACTGCGGAGCCCTGGGTCTGAGGTGTGTCCATACGCGGAGTGACAGCTGATTTACGATCGGCTGCCGCCTTGCCAATGTGATACCTTCGAACCTCGGATGCCACAAAGCTACAATGTAATATGAACACCTGCTAGAATATGTGACGGTCCATGAGTGAGCATGTTCCCTGATCGAGCGTGTTTGGAGCGATGTCCCTCTGAACATCGGACTACTAGTCACTGATCGACTGACACCATCATTTCTCTCACTATACAATGAGTTAATACCAGCCACCAGACTATTGAGTGGACTACCTCGATTCAGGAACCGACCGCCTCACCACCTATGTGACACCCTGGCACACGGACTCGGTAATGAGTAAAGACAAGCCATTACATCATTGATTGGATTTTCCTGATCCACGGACTCTGGTCAAATACCGTTTTTATCAAGAAGCAGTAGCAATTCCAATATCGGATCATAGCTTTATGTTTGTGACTTCTCTTAAAAACAACACAGTGGTGAGATATATTTTTATTTTTGATTTTTATTTGTATTTTCATTTTTGATTTTTTATTTTTTATTTTTATTTCTCACTTTCTTATCTTTCATTTTTTCATGTTCGCACTGGTGTGGTGTGGAGTCTTTTTTCTCGGCTGATTTTCTCATACTCCACTCGTTTATTCGTTCTCCTCTTATTTTCCTATACATACATAGCTTCTAGTCGGGTCCTAGCTGCTTATTCTGTTCGCTACAGAGTTGCCTCGGTTAAACGATACGTTTAGTGTATGAAAGTAACAATTTCCGACACAGGATACAAGCTTTCCAGTAATGTTGCTACACCGTATCACCCTTGGTTACCGTATTCGCGCTGTATTGTGTTTCGTCTGAACATTTATCCAAAGGATGTCTATATATGTATTCAACTTTACGCAATTAACGCTTGAATTTAACTTGATTTTATCTGTATTGTTTGTATACATTTTGTGTTCTTTGTAGACTCTCGTTTGTAAATTGTGTTTCTACCACTACACGTCACTTCCTCTGCCCCGGTGTTTTTTGGTTTTAATTATTTTTCAGTTCCCGCCACTCCGTGTGTATAGTTTCCGTTTTTGTGTGAATTTTGCACTTTGAAAAAGGCTGTTGTATCAGCCGAAACGTCAGCACCTGTCCAGAATAAATCCTTTGTTGCTACACTAAGACCTGTGAGTGCGATCTTTACTACCTCTACATATATATATATATATATATATTTTGTAAGTGTCTATAAGAATGATCTTTCTTACCGCAGCAACAATCGTAGCTCGACATTGCCCTTTCTCTCCAAACACCAATCACAATGGAGTTGTGCTGTCCCTTTTCATTATTTTTTAATGTTTTGTTCTTAAATTTGCAGCTTCTTTTGATAAATGTTATACAATTGATCCCTTAAGTGGCACTGGAATCCTTTAGAGAAATCCATTATAGAAAGGGTGAATGAGTTCAGACCACACTGTATTTGAACAGAACTGAAGGATTGACCAGCTTATGCTGATTTAACCATCCTGCACTTCATTTTACTAAGTCATTGTCCATATATATCTTCTCTTCTGTTTTACTTTTACTCTCCTTTCTCGCTCATTTTATCCTCGGTTTCCGTTATTCTTCCATGCCAGAGGCCATTCAGCTTAATCTGACTTTGGTTTCTCATTTGCCTTTTAATTTAATTATAATCTATGTCAGATGCACAAACATAACCTTAAAGCATTAAAAATTAACATGAGGCACTAAAAGGGAGCTTAACCAGGATAGACAGAGACCGATAGGGAATGCAAATAGTAGTGACCAGATTCTCCACTTGTCACATGATGTGCCGGCTTAGCCATAACTGGCTTACATCATTTCTGAGCCGCAAATTAGAGCTGTCCATAACACTTTATCTGTATTGTTGGATTATGTAAGATTGTTTGTTTAGCCTCGTATCAAGAGCTCTCATTTCAAATCAGAACCCAGTTTTTATATTCAGTTTTGTTCTGTTATACCTTAAATATTATTTTTATATGGTTCCTGTTTAAATACATTAGCTAGAGAGATGATAGATAGATAGATAGATAGATAGATAGATAGATAGATAGATAGATAGATAGATAGATAGATAGAAAGATACTGTGTTAGATAGACAGACAGACAGACAGACAGACAGACAGACAGACAGACAGACAGACAGACAGACAGACAGACAGACAGACAGACAGACAGATAGATAGATAGATAGATAGATAGATAGATAGATAGATAGATAGATAGATAGATAGATAGATAGATGAATGATAGACAGATAGGGGCAGATAGGGAATGCAAATAGATAAATATCTATCTATCTATCTATCTATCTATCTATCTATCTATCTATCTATCTATCTATCAGATAAATAGAAAAATGATAGATACTGTAGATAGATAGATAGATAGATAGATAGATAGATAGATAGATAGATAGATAGACAGACAGACAGACAGACAGACAGATAGATAGATGATAGATAGATAGATAGATAGATAGATATCTATCACAGTATCTTTATATTTATTTATCTATCCATCTATCTACAGTATCTATCATCTGTTTATCTATCTGATAGATAGATGATAGATAGAGAGTAGCTTAATACCAAAATAGGCAAGCAGTAATCATCAGGTACCTGTACTACTAAATTGCCAAGGCCTCCATCCCCCTAGGGGAGAATACAGTAGTTATTAGCCCATTGGTCTCCTGCACCCCATGAGTGGTAGGCTCTGATAACAATTAAAATGTGACCATCACCCTGATCTTTTTTGGCCACTTCCCAGTTATTCCAGAACTCTGCCATCAGCACAAAGAAACTCCACCCACTCCCCACAAGCCCCGCCACTTTCAGGACCCACAAATCACACTTTTCCATCTTGGCCCACCCCTCCGACATAGGGGCCCCTGACTCTAGTAACCCCCCTGTACCCACCCAGATGGCAGCCCTGGACAGAGATAGAAAGAGATGGATACATGAAAGATCATAGATAGATAGATAGATAGATAGATGATAGATAGATAGATAGATAGATAGATAGATAGATAGATAGATAGATAGATAGATAGATAGATAGATAGATAGATAGATAGATACTGTAGATAGATAGATAGATCAAACTCCAGCTCAGCAGTGCAGGTGTCCAACCTTGTATTCCTTCCAAAGTGCATATTGTGAATCATTTCTTGGCCAGAGAAGTGAAATATGAAAAGCAAATTGCATGCCCAACCTGCTGAAGCACATCTCATTCAATTGCAAATCTCTTATGAATAAGTGTTATAAGGAGCACGGAATGTGTAGGATGTTAATCACTGCCATGTCCGGCTTATAATAATACTGCTCTCAGTACCGCATGACCTGTGTGATTCATATCATGCAAGAGGTTGGATTAACAGCTGTTTTCCACTGATGGACCTTAACGGAGAACAAAACTGTAAAATACATTATTAATAGTCAATGCAAATTGCTGCATTAGTAAACTTTACTTTTTCCTTTGCTTACTAATTCTGGTTATTTTCTTATTTGCAAGTGAAAGATGCCTCTCCTTGTCCCACTTCCTCTAAGGTATTATCTTTGGTATTTTCTAGCCCTTTTCTTTCAATCCTAAGGATTGACTGGACTTCTGAAATGGCCCCGGAAACTCTTTTCCCCAAGATTGTTGACCCTCGCGTACAAGGTTCTTTTCAATATTACAGAGAAAAGGGAAACAGTTTTTAAAATGTGTTATTATTTGGATAAAATGGAGTCTATGGGAGACAGCCTTCCTGTAATTCGGAGGTTTCTGGATAATGGGTTTCTGGCTTAAAAGTTATTTTAACTTTTGCTCCAGGCTCAGTGTTTTCATAACCTGCAGGACTCACCCGCGGGAGATTGGTCTATGGGACAGACTGGGTTAACCCCCCCGGGTCCCCCCGGGTGGGTTAACCCCCTGAAACGTTGATCTTGTTGACCGGTCTACGGAAGTCCAGCAGCACTATAAGCAGGGAGAGTGAACTACAGGTGTGCGGAGGTTACAATATATGAACAGACTTGTAGCCTACAGCAACTGTCCTGAGTGACCCAGATTTATCACCCCCTGAATGAGACTTCTGTCGAACCTAATAACAAAATAACACAATGTTTCTGCCTCCCATGGTGCAGCAATGTATTGCGTTGGTTACAACTAAATTGTTTTATAAATGTAATCCCAGTTCTAACGCATTGTTTAATTCCAGTTTTGTGTTTGACTCCAGACCTCACAGCATATTTGCTTTAGAATACACAAAATCAATTTCCATTGATGATCCCTGCATAAAATTTCTTGTGGCTGCAGCCAATGTACCTGGAGCTGGTGCCAAATGTCTCTCCTTATTAATGGGCTTTCTCAAGCCCAGCCTTCATCTGCAGCAGTCAAACGTTTCATTCCGGCTTGATGTATGTCTGTGGATATGGGCCAGAAGGCAAGAGGCATGACAGGGCTGCAAAATATATTCATTATTACATTGGATTTCCACCTCTTTCTAATAGCTGCGTAAAATCATTGTGAATAATTTCATTCTGTTTTCCAGGCTTGACTATGTATACAGCACTACCCAGAAGCCTTTAAAATTTAATTGATGATGCCTTATGTTCAATGAGATGAAATGACTTGCCGGCATTCACAAGTTAGCTGGCAGTTTCTATTATAGAGTGCTGTATATTTCATTCTCCTGATAAGGAATTATAAGATCTTGTTACCAGTTCCAGCTAAATCCAGGTAATGCTTTTTTCAAAGAAGTGTTTTGTGATTCCCAAAGTGGCAGCATAATTTGGAAAATCCTCTTAGCACTAAACTGCCATTTGCCAGGCTGCAGTATCTAGCAGAGTTTTCATGCCAGGTTTAGGACAGGCCGGGCATGTTTCTTTTATGATACTGCATAAGGGTTTAGAAGCTGTGCAAGGATTCCCAATAATGTCATGTGCTTAACCTTTAGGCTTTACCCATCATGCTCTGACCTTTTTAGGTGGTTTTCGTAGACTACTATTTAAATAACATTGTGTTTATTTATGATTGTGATGAGTCCTACTTGATTTAGTTGTCTAGTCATCAATGAAACTACTGCAAAGCTTCCTGGAAAGCATTTCAGCCAACCAACTTATCCTTTATATAATTGGGTCCCTGTTTGGCAGATGTGTAGTCTTGGTTAGTAGGGATTGGAAGGACATCAGTTAATGAAAATGCTGTAGTAGAGAGAAAGGAACACTCAATGGTCGTCTGTTAACAGTAGCATCAACATTTATTATTCATTCTATGAACTTGATTTATTAATCTCACTTTCTTTTTTATTTAGGCACAAATTGGTGATGTAATTATGACTGTTAAGTTCTATTAACCTATAGCACCTATCAGCAGGGAGCACTGAATAGGGTCTCTGGTTTTTAAGCAAACAACTGATTGGTTGCAGCGGTTTGCTAGACATTCAGAAATCTTTCTTCCTTTCATAATATCAGGAATCAATGCTCAGAAAGTACAGTACAGGTATGGGATCTATTATCCAGAATGATTGGGACCTAAGGTTTTCTGGATAATGGATTATTCCATAAATTGGATCTTCATACCTTAGGGAACCTGTCACCCGAAAAAAAATATTCAGAATCCTATTTAATCATGTTAATCAAGCAAAATAAACTTTAAATACACTATATAAATAATTTGAATCTTGTTTCCTTCAATTCATATATATATATATAGCAGGCAGGCGCCATTTTGTTGACACTGTTATTAACTCAAGTCTTGCATTATCTTAAAATCTTGTTTGTGCACCAGAATGGGGGACCTGATGTCCATCCCCATGCACTGGCTACACAATTAAATGGTAAAGAGAGAGGGGGAATGTGATGAGAGCAGTGATTTCTAGTAAGTGCTGAATGGAAAGTGAAAGTAATTGCCTGTCCCTCCGCTATGCCTAAGGTTTTTTGTAGTTAATTTTTAAATGAGTTTACAACAGCTATGAACGCTTTAAAAAAAAAGAATTTGGATTTCATTTGAAAAAGGACTGTTATTATACCGCTTTTTATGTCTGAGTGGCAGGTCCGTTTTAAGTCTAATAAAAAAATCATTTAAACATTAAATAAACCCAATAGGCTGTTTTTCCACCAATAATGATAAATTATATCTCAGTTTGGATCAAGTACAAGCTGCTGTTTTATTATTACAGAGAAAAAAATTATTTATTATAGAGTCTATGGGAGGCGGCCTTCCTGTAATTTGGAGCTTTCTGGATAACAGGATTTTGGATAATGGATCCCATACATAACTAAAGGCTTATGAGCCCTCAAACACCTGTTACTCCAGTTACCACCATCTCTTCACCTATATCCATCCACCAGTGCTTATGGATTGTATATTGCTATCTTTGCATTTGAAACTGGTCATTCTGCGCTGAATCAATGACTTTTGTAAATATTTCTGTCAATCTCGAAAACCGATTTTTTAAAAGTCCAATAATATTATGATGCTGGTTTGGGATCCAGAAACTCATTATCCAGTAAGCTCTGAAATACGGAATGTCCATTTCCCACAGACTCCATTTTATCCAAATAATACAAATTTGTAAAAATGATTTCCTTATCCTTCGTAATAATAAAACAGTATTTTAGACTTGGTCCAAATTAAGATATAATTAATCCTTATTGGAAGCAAAACTAGTCTATTGGGTTTATTTAATGCTTAAATGATTTTCTTGTAGACTTAAGGCGATCTAATTTACGGAAAGATCCGTTATCCTGAAAACATCAGGTCCCTAGCATTCTGGATCCGCTAACTGTAGTGTGTTACAGTGAGACAAATAAAGTTCTTTCTTCAACAAATTGTTTGTGAGATTGATTATATTGATAGCTGGGTGACAACCAGGGTGTCTGTGTAGCTGGCCAACATTTGTTCAGATCGTTATTTGGTCTAATGTTGATTTGGCATCAAAGGAAAAGAGCAGGCAACATTAGTCCAAAGATCAGACAGACAGTCGTTAAAGTAGGCAGTCAGTCTCAAAGTAGGCAGGAAAAGCAATGCTATTTATTGATACTACTATAATTTATTGCTTGGTTTTCTTTTTCTTTATATTGGGATGCAATGTGTATAATGGGAGGTCAAATGGGTCCTCAAGGTGTTGTTGGAGGAAAGTTAATAGAAGCTAAACTGTAGTTCGTATAGAAACAAGTAATACGCACCAGTGATTCTTAACCATATGCAGCATTTATTAACAGTAGCAGTATTCCCTTGAACACAACAAATGGAGAGCAACATATTGATAGTGGTATAGCAGTAATAGCAATTACTTAGGATCATACACTGGTATCGTAAGGCTTAGTTTACCAGTTAAGAGATTCCCTTTAGTGATCCAGGTCTCCCTTTGTTGGAAGCCTGAGGCAGTAGGAACTGTCCACTTTAGGAAGAATATTGCCTGAGAGAGCTACTATTTTCCTTGTGGAGATGACGCTGCTCTTATATCTAATCTATGTGGATAAAAAAACTCCTAGAATGTGCTAAATGAAGTTGTGATATACACCTATGCCAAATTCACAGGGTACTTCTTCCCTGACCTAAGTAAGGCTGGCATTTCCTTAAGCTCAACAGGACTACTAGTCAAACAGGCCCTCTAGTAAACCCACCTCCTACTAGAATGGAGTTCAGGAATAGAAACAGAGCCATGTACTCCCTCCCCTTAAATATAAAATAATGGCAGGACACAGTCACTTGATCCCTGGGCCTCCCTCCTAAAGGGCATATATGACAGTAGTTAACCATGAATTCTTGAACTAGTAATGTTAGGATATAATGGCATAAAAGATTTGAAAAAGGGGCCAAAGTTGGACTAACTGTTCAGGACAGAAATAAGTGCATGCCCCTCCATGTGTATAACCCTCTCTCTCTTTATAATTTACATTTAGTGAATACTAATCAATTTTGACCAATTAAGGGGCTGTTTATAACTCTAATATATATCTTATTAGTAATACATGATGTCTCCCTAAATACATAAATGAGCTTATATTCCATAGGGAGCGTTGGTATAAGACTGCAATGATCGCAGTCAAAATTCTCTTTTGCCATTGCCATACACTGGATTTAAGTTACAGACTGTCATACAGTATTTAATAAAAGGCAGGAACAGTAACCCACCGCAAACAATAAGACGATTATATGACCAGTAAATGCTGTCTGCTAATTGGTTGCTATGAGTTACTGCTCCTGGGCAAACATAGTGTCTTTTATTATATACCCCCTTTATGATATTAATAAAGGGGTGATTCACCTTTAAGGTAACTTTTATTATGTTATAGAATGTCCAATTCTAAGCAACTTTTCCATTGGGTTTTCTTTATTTATTTTTTTATAGTTTTAGTGTTATTTGCCTTTTTCTTCTGACTCTTTGCAGCTTTCAAATGGGCGTCACTGACCCCTTCTAAAAAAAACAAATGCTTTGTACAAATGTGTTGTTATTGTTACTTTTAATTATTGACCCTTCTATTCAGGCCTCTCCTATTCATATTCCAGTCTCTTATTAAAATCAAAGCATGGTTGCTAGGGTAATTTGGACCCTAGTTACCAGATTGGTTAAGATGCAAATTGAAGAGCTGCTGAATAAAAAGCTAAATAAATCAAAAACCTTCAATAATAAAAAATGAAAACAAATTGCAAATTGTCTTAGAATATCATCATACTTAAAGTTATCTCAAAGGTGAACAACCCCTTTAATTATCAGTGCAGATAAATGACTGATCTTCACCAACTTGTAATGACATGAAAGGGGAAAACCACTACCTACAAAAATAAAATGCATAGCAAAATGTGTGAATCGTGGACTCCTAAGCACTAGTGGCACACAAATAACCAGAGCAAGTCATTAAAGCTAAGCTCCAGAGGACCTTTGGGGATTTAGTTCATTGTCTGTGGTTTAACCGTTGAGCAGGCTGCTTATTTATAATTAAGCCCCTGCATTACATGTCCCACCAGGCCAATTTTATGAACTGTAGCCTTCGGTAGTCCATTTTAACATGTTCTAAAAGAAGGTTTGGTAGGAGAAGAGGGGGCACTTATGAGACAGGGATAAAACAATGACTCTCAAAGGCAGGTAGGAACTATATTATGTTACTTCTCTAAATATGCCGAGGGCTTGCAAATGTCCATCAAGCTATGGTCAAACCATTGTGACTAGACCTAGTTGATTCACAACATTATCAAGAAGATTTTAAACAAGTCAGGCTACAAAAAAACATTTACTTAATGTGCTACATTGGCATTTTTCCACCTTCCAATCTGTTGGGTTATAATTATGAAACGCCCACCATAAGCTACCCCACGGAGAGCATGATTCTGCCATCCTACTGGGTGCCCTTTTCATCCTTGGAGAAGGAACTTGTGACGATGGAGGGCTTGTAAATTTCTATCGACCTATGATCAAACCATCGTGGCTAGGTCTTCTTGATTCACAACATTATCAGCCAAGAAGATTTTGAACAAAGTCTACAAAAAAACTCATACATGTGCTACTTTGGCATTTTTCCACCTTGTTTACACAATCTGTTGGGTTATAATTATGAAACGCCCACCATACGCTACCCCACGGAGAGCATGATTCTGCCATCCTACTGGGTGCCCTTTTCATCCTTGGAGAAGGAACTTGTGATGATGGAGGAATTCCCCCCACCATCATCCATTCTCAGCCAGAAAATTGGCTGTTCTCTATCTGTGAACTGGTGACATAAGTGTTACTGACAAACGGCAAAAGATTTACACTTTAGACAGTATCATGCTTTCCTGGGGTTGATGTATTTGCCAGTGCTTTAATACTCTCTGCATTTCTATTGCACATGTTTTTATCGGCTTTTATTTGCTGAAGCAAGCAAAAAAAAGGTAAGACATTAGCACACATCTATATATATATATATATATATATATATATATATATATATATATTTCGCATGTTGTCAAGTTCAGCATACTATGACCATAGTATTTAATGAAACCCTTGCCATTAATGAAGTTATGTAGGCAATGTGTAGCATTACATGCCAATCTTAAATGCTGAGTAGAGTAGATACTATATTCATGCGTATTACCCTGCATAGCTCTGCACATTTCTTAGATAAAGTTTTAAGCAGTTTTGGAAGATGGGGTTCTTCTATGAAGTCCCAGTTAATCTGACAGCTGCCAGCATTTAATTGCATGCAAAATAGCACCTGCATTTGCACATATTTGTAAGTGAGCCTTGTTGTCTTTGGGTGTGTTTGCACAAACGTTACAATACATTTCTAGAGTTTTATTCATCATCCAAAAGACAAAAGTGCTTGAGTTCGGATAAAGCTGCCCAAATGATCAGATATGCCAATCTTAAGCTGAGTGATATCACAACCATTGCAAATGTCCCCAAGGGCTGTATCAACAGGCCACACGATCCTCACCCCAACTGTTTTTTTTTACACCCGCAAAATTGTTTGCCTCATATCAGTAGAGCATACCCATTGAAGGGCTCCATATGTCAATAAGCTGCTACCTCAGTGTCAATGAAAAGTACACAACAGCAGCTGCACACATGTTCTTGCTTTTACCACATCAATTTTTCAAGGGGTCAGGAGTGAATAGCTACTATTTTGAACTGTCATTGAGTTCAGAATTTCACATATAAATCTGTACAAGGAAATAATGGCCCTATACATTTTGTTGTATAACAGAAAGATATAGGGAACATACATTTATAACAATGACACATTTAAAAATGGAATCTCTTTGGGTTATCTCATGCTGTGACACTTTTAATATGTTGTGGGCCATGATGAGCACAGCTTACATGGCAAGTTTATTATCCATGTACCCAAATGTATTTATTTTCGCTTGCATGACTCAAAAGATCCTCTTCAGCTGAGAATTGCCTTGGCATTCTGTGTCTGTGCCGCAGCCCCGAGTTTTAGCTTCTGCTGAGATCACACTGATGCCAGTTTACTCCTATGCTATTCTATGCTAGTGTATATAATCCTGTTTTATCAGCCGTATCCACATGATTGAAAGGTGCCAGGAGCTGTAGCATTCTCGCAGCAGCGCACAGTTGGTGCTTTGTGAAATTTCCGCAGTAGGAGCTTCCCCTCAGCTGCTACATGTCAATTCCAGTTTATAATTCAGCTGTTTCCTCTTCCAGTTTAGGGAGGCTATCAATTGTAGCTAAGGAGAGGGGAGCACAGCTTCACAGCGGCACAACATGGGGATTGCCCTAGGTAATATTCCAATAAAGTAAGAATTTGTGGAGTGGTGCCCGTATGCCTGGCAAGAAGGATTACTGCAGCCCCAAGTACAGTGGCAGCTGCTAAACTTACTGATATTGCTCCCTGGCAGCCCTGACTTCTCATTCGTAACTATAGCAATGCCAAGCAACCTACAGACTAGTTACTAGGGCACTTAATCTCTATTATCATCAACATACTGATCTGGTTTGTACTTATGAACTTATTTATAAACTACAGCTATCTGTCACACTTTTGTACAGTCAGACTGGACCAACCAAAAAACGTAATATTGCGTACCTCCCAACTGTCCCTTTTTCAGAGGGACAGTCCCTCTTTTGACAGCTCAACCCGCAGTTCCTCATTTGTACTGGAAAGTCCCTCTTTTCTCTGAAATGAACAGCCAGAAAAAGAAACAAAGTTTCCAACTTAATTGGCTTTTGGCAGAGAGGCCAGAACAGGTGCAAATAAGATACTTTGTAACATTCTTGAGGCACAAAAAAACAAGAGAAATATTTTCAAACTTTCATAACCTGCCAAATTTTGTAAAACTTACATGGTAATTAGGGGGTTTGGCCACAAAAATGGTTGTGGTTAAAAAAATTTGCCACACTACATGCGGAAAAATTTGATGTCCCTCTTTTTACTTCTAAAATGTTGGGAGGTATGATATTGAGGGCACATTTTCATAACAATCTGATGTAGGGTGCTATATGTCTTGTACTGACTTATGGTGGAAACAAGTAAAGGCTCATAAGAGTTGTCCTTGGCTGGGGCCAACCACCACAGATAAGGAAGAGAAAGTCTATTTTCTGAATATTTTGATGCATGTTTTACTGTGGTTTTGTTGGCTTTTGTAGCCAGTTTTCTGTATTGCGTATCTGTATGAAGGACCTTCACTGAGTTTGCCCAGCAATATAAATTATATGCTACACTGCAGTCTAAAATTACAAAATCCACAGCAGGACTCAAGATGGGTGTTATCAAGTAGAAGCATAAAAGTGTGTCCCTGGGTCACCTTTCACTTGTTACCATTTACCGGTTTAATGAAGTTGAAAAGGAAGAGGAGCAATCAAATACAGAGATTTTAAAATCATCAAAATGATTACTTCCAGAATTGTCCAACACAGCCTGTTTTCATTTCTGGAAACTTAAAGTTTATAGATGAGTCATTCTGCCTCATTCAGGTAGTGTAGGCTGCTGAAAACACACGCAGTCAGTCAATCTGAATAGCAGTTTGGAGCCCACAAGATTTCATATACAAAGCAACATGAAAACATTAGTAGGATTGAATCTGTGTACAGACCCCACATATTTATTTGCAAGGTTATTTTATTGTTTATGAATTTTATGAGATATTATGAATAACTGACAGCAAATGTTCTGTACAATGGGTGAGGGCTATGCATTAACTTAATCACCCCGGGGAGCATTGCTACTGGCATACTGACCTCAAAGTCAACATAAATGCCACCATCACCACCAGGTATTTACAAGAGTTTAGTAGAAAAGTTTAAAATTCCATTTCATGTGGTTAATGAGGTCTCATGGACTTCTCATATGACCTTGAGCTCCTGGGTTTTATATCTTAGAACAAAATGTGGCCTCATAGCCAAAGGAAATTTACATTTAATGCTAACTTATATAATCTATATTTATATACTTTCTATGGTGGAACCTCATGCAAACACATTACTGGAATTACAGCGGTCAGCGTAGCCAGCTTTATCTTTCCCTGGTTGAAACTCTTCTCATCTCTGATAAGAAGGGCACCAGGGTTGCTGTCCAATCTCAGATTTCTGCTTTTCGATCAAAGTTTGCAATGCAGAGGGGAAAAAACCCAGGCAGTTTATAAAACAACCTTTTTTCTTTTTCTTTTTTCTTTTGGAATGAGTAAAGCGACTGGCGCTTATCAGCAGGGTTATCCTTATGAGAGTTTTTCTGAAAAATAATTAAAGTTTGAAGCAGTATGGCGGAAATCATATTTTTGTGGGCACAAACTGTAACACAAGGCATGATAACCTCACCTGCTGCAGTAATTTGCTTTATTTTAACCCAGCTGATCTTTTCTCCAATTTCTCGGATCTAGCTGAAGAATATAACCCCTGTCCCGGAGTTTTTTGGCACATCACTTTCAGCTGAAAACACCAGGGTTTGATAGGAGAGAGGAAGCTCATCAAGTTGGTAATAACAGAAATTAAAATAGATGGTTTTGGGCTCTCATAGAATGTTTGCTGTGGTTTTCTCCTGGTATTTTGATAGTAGAGCAAGATAAAGCATAAAAAATAACAAATGGCTGCCAAACTATTGTAAGTGAACATTTCTGCACTTTGGGTAGTACTTAGGATAGGAAATCAAGGTATTTCCTGTGTTATAAGAGGTATACATTTAGGGGAAAAGAGGGTCATTCTTTGCCTTTAATAAATTCATTGAAAGGCCCCATCTGGATATTAATGAAATTTAATAAGTCCAAAGAAGAGCTAAGCTGATATAGGACATGGAAGGTCTCAGTTATGAGAAAAGGTTGGTCATGTTGAGATTGCTTCTGCTGAAGAAGAGGATTAGGGTGATGGCAGATGGTGCTTTTTGTCACCCCCAGGGAAATCAGTTCATACAGGGTCTGTTCCAGTTGACTTCTTGCAGCTATGTGGAATTTGGATAGGCTTCAGATGGGGTTTTTCACCTTCCACTGGATCAACTAGCATTTTAGTATGTTTCACTGGGGCGAAAATTTAATGGCCTAGAGTCTTTTTCAACCACTCTTACTATGTCACATAAAGATTGAAATCATTCCAGCCAAAAGGTTAAAAACAAGTCCATAATACATAAAATATATAGGGGTAACAAAAAGTCTAGTCACCTGTGCAAACTTTACACCTTTTATAATGTTCCATTATTAGCCTCACAGAGGGGGCAGTGAAATAAAAGTTAACAGCTTGTATTGGGTCTAGTAACTAGGGTTGCTACCTTTTTTGCCATGTAACAGCGACTTTTGTGTGGGGGCGATATTATGCATATTCTACACCAGAGCTCATTTTACATATCATTTTATGTTTTTTTTAAATATACTATAGGCGTTGCTCTATTAATCTTTTGGTCACTAAATACGGTAAATGTATCTAAATCCTTAAGGCAGTATTACCTTCTCATGTGATAAACTCAGGGTAACACATATCATACGTATACATTACAATACAATACAATACAATACAATATATGGATGTAGTTTGTTCCTTGTAATGTGCTATACATACAAAACAGCACACTCTACCCTATTTTGAAATTATATATATACATGTATATATGTTTGCGTATTTGTAACCAGGGATTTATGTTTTCCTATATTTTGCTTCTCTGTGTTTGTCACAAAGATGCTGTGAGATTTATCCAAACAAGTAACCAGTTGTCAGTAAGGATTAGTGAAGTGTGAATCTGCTCTAAGACAATCCGTCAGAACAAAGATCAGTAATTCCACAAATTGGTTTATGGATTAAATCAGAGGCAAATTCACATTCCATATGTTATAGTTATTGATCTGCAAAAGCAAATATCGTTGTTTAGATATTCAGAGTGGAGAGTGCCCTCTAGCATACCTTGGAGTGATGGCAACTGTAGGGTCTGTTTATTTTTTCCTCTTCTTGGGAAGTCAAATAAACTCCCAGATAAACAGTTTGTGTGGATTATAAGGAATTAGTATGACTAGGCTGCCAATATGCGCAATCTGCGATAGAGTGTCCCTATCATAAACATTGTAGCATAACATTTAATACATAGGAGCACATGTACTAACATTGGGATTCCTTTCTTTTTTTTCACAAATATTTTTTCTCTAAAGATTTGAGCTTTATTGATTGTGGAAACCACAAAAACCTCTGATACAAAACGTTGCCAAGTAAAAGCAGTCGAGGTCCCTTACAAGTCAATGGGAGCTGCATTGATCCAATTGGATCTTTTTTTTAGCCATTTAGACTTTAAGATATTTTCAGATTTGTTTCAGATTTGTTTTGTTAGTAATTGTATGAAAAATTTGAATTTTTTGAGGTTTTCACATTTTTTTATGTTCATACTTTTTGTATTCTTATCTTTTAATAACTTTCGGAGTTTTATAGAAAATCAATTTAATTATGGTTTCAAAGTGCTCTAATATCAATAAAATTTGACCTTTAATTAATGGACCTCTAATTAGTTTGGGTTCATCATACAACTGGAAACAAATCATTGAAAAACAACTATACTAACTAACTTATTTTGGAAGCCTTGGGGCATGTTTACTAACATTGGAGATAAATATCTGGAGAGATTTCTGGAGATGTTGCCCATAGCAACCAATCAGATCTTTGCTTTTGTTTTCTAACTTGGCTGTGGCTGTTTAAATCTAATTGCTGATTGGTTGCCATGGGCAACATCTCCAGAAATCTCTCCAGATATTTATCTCCAATGTTAGTAAACATGCCCCTGTTTCCATTTACCCTTTCTTCATTCCAATAAGGATTAATTATATCTTAGTTGGGATCAAGTACAAGCTACTGTTTTATTATTACTGAGAAAAAGGAAATCGGGAGATGGCTTCCTATAATTCAGAGCTTTCTGGATAACGGGGTTTCCAGAAAACAGATCTCATACTGTTGATCAAATTCCACCCAAAAGCTGTAAGAAACAGTGGCATCAAGTAACCCAGTTCTACAAGAGACAACCTTTAGCTGGCTTTAGAATAGCTTATACAGAATTTGACTCAGTTAGGTGTAAGTTCATCCCAATATCAATTTTTGGAGACCTTTCTCAAGTCAGTTACTTCACTTGCTTGGCTTGGAGATAGGGCTATGTAGTAAACTTGGATAAAGGGTTTCTTAAGTATCCAGTGACCATAACTACATGTGTCGGGTATGGGACCTGTTATCCAGAATGCTCGGGAACTGGAGTTTTCCAGATGAGAGATCTTTCTGTAATTTGGACCTTAAAAATCTTTTAAACATTAAATACACCCAATGGGCTTGTTTTGCCTCCAATTAAGGATTAATTATATCTTAGTTTGGATCAAGTACAAGGTACTGTTTTCTTTATACAGAGAAAAAGGAAATAATTATTATTTGGATAAAATGGAGTCTATGGGAGATGGCCTTCCCGTAATTCTGAGCTTTCTGGATAATGGGTTTCACCTATGGGTTTCATACCTGTAGCTTGATACTATTCTTATGTTGAGAAAGTCCATTCATGGAATGCAGACCACCTTGTAAATCCATTGATGAAACTGTTTCTTGTGAGCATTTAACATACGGACCTATAGCTACACAATATATCTTGTTCAATAACATAAATCACAACTTGATACTGTAGGATGCCATCCTAAAAATGATGTGGCTAAAAATGCCATATTTTATTTACTGAACTTATTGCACCAGCCTACAGTTTCAGCTTGTCAATAGCAGCAATGATCCAGGACTTCAAACTTGTCACAGGGGGTCACCATCTTGGAAAGTGTCTGTGACACTCACATGCTCAGTGGGCTCTGAGCAGCTGTTGAGAAGTTAAGCTTAGGGGTCGTCACAAATTATCAAGCAGAAAAGGAGGTTGGTCAGTAATATAAGCTGATGCTACAGGGCTGATTATTAAATTCTGATGCTAGTTGCACTGGTTTCTTAGCTGCCATGTAGTAATTATCTGTATTAATTACTATTCAGCCTTATATTGTGACATTTCTATTCTATGTGTACTGTATATTGTGAGTGGGTCCCTAAGCTCAGTAAGTGACAGCAGTACAGAGCATGTACAGTGAATCAGCAGAAAAAAGATGGGGAGCTACTGGGGCATCTTTATAGACACAGATCTTTACTGCTAAAGGGCTGTGGCTGCCTTGGGCTGGTACAGGAACCCCAAACATAATTTACAACATTTCTTTGGTTAAGCTTTAGTTATCCTTTAAATAACATTATCAAGCGACAGACCGATGTGAAAGTTCAAGGATTTTCAGAGTTCTGAAATGAGCATTCATCCGGACACGCTCATACATTGCATTAATACTTAGCCAGGGACATTTAAAGGACTTTGCTCGCAGATTCTCCCAACATTTGTAACCTTCTAATAGACTTTCACGCATACCCATGTCGAAGCGCGTTGAGTATTGTTCAGCTAATTGCATGCACCTGGTTGGGTTTTGGAAAATGCTGGCTATTTGTGCTCTCTGACATTATTTCATTACCAGAGAATAATAGCCTCTTTTGAACTCGGCATATCCTTGCCCTACGCTATGAATAAATATTTCATTTAATGAATATGAAATTATTCATAGCTTCAAAGAACTAACTATCAAAAGTAAACATTCCGCAGGTCAGCCTGGAGAAGGCACTCAGCTACAGTATGTAAAAAGCGGGTCTTCATATCTAATAACAAAAAAAAAACAAAGAACTGTATTTATATTCAACTGTACAAAATATTGCTATTTCCATGATAATTATTTTCCATTTGAGAACATGATTTCTTTTGTCCTACGGTGCAATTATGTATTAGATGCTTGTGACAGGAATCTGTATAGTATCACAAATAAAATACGAGAGAATGTTTTATTTCTTTTAATGATCACAGTGGCTGGAAGCATTTAATTAATGCCATCATTCTTGTAACATTTCTGCCACTGCAATTAGAGGCAGGATTGATAATAAAAGCGTGTCATTTTTGATTTGCGAAGGTATAGTTCTAAATGAATGGAAATTTATGGAAATGTTTTCAGAACTTGACAGAAATAGTTTTATTCCACTGCAGGTGCAGGTGATACTGGGGGAGAAAAGTTTTTTTAATTCAATCCTGAATTTGTGTTAAAAGCAGTAAATGGAAATTTGTTTTTCTCACTCCACTTCCAACATTACTGTACTGTGTGTGTGTGTGTGGCAAGTTCCGATAATCATTAGAGAATATGATTGTGACATTAATTAAGTGTTTACAGCCATTGTAATCATTAAAGGGCATGTAAAGGCAAAAAAATAAAATCCCATTTTTACTTTCATTAATGAAAAAGAAACCTATCTCCAATATACTTTAATTTAAAAATGTGTACCGTATGACTGTATGCAGTGAAATTCTCCCTTCATTTACTGCTGTGGATAGGAATTGTCAGATGGTCCCTAACTGCTGAGCAGGGAAACAATCATACTTATGAACAGCAGGGGGAGCCCCCGCCTTACTTCCCAGCCATGCAGAACTCAAGCAGCTTTGTTTATGACGATCCCTAAGCAGCCCAGACCACACTGAGCATGTGCACAGTCTTGGTCTTGCAAAGATGTTTAACAAAGTTACAAGATGGTGACCCCCTGTAGCCAACTTTGAAAGCATAAATTATTTGTTTGATTAGGCTTGTGGTGCAGTAAGTTCACGTTTATAGTTAGTATACAAAATACAGCATTTCTAGCCTTATTCTATTTTAGACTTTACATGCCCTTAAGTAAATAAAGCACTCTTCAGTATTTTAATGCATGAACATGTCTAAAGATTTGTATATAAAAGCTAGTTCTGGCCCCTATTGCTTCATTCTGGATCCAGGAGCAATCAAGGTCAGTGTCCCAGGCCCTATTACTTCTGTTCCCAAGGGCCTGAACAATAATGACACTCACCAAAAAAACACCAGATATGGGACCTGTTATCCAGAATGCTTCAAATATTTTTTTAAAAATGACTGTTACCCCGAACCGCCCCTTTGATAGGGGTTCCCCTTGAAGCATTATATAAACCTAATAAGATTGTTTTGTCTTCAATAAGGATTAATTACGGTATGTCTTAGTTAGGATCAAGTTCAAGGTACTATTTTATCTTTAGAAAGAAAAAAAAATAATGTTTTTAAAATTAAGTCTATAAGAGATGGCCTTACACTTGGGGGTGCCAAATGTTGGCCACCCCCAAGTTATTGTATTGACTTACCAGAAACCCCGGGCCGGTGCTCCTATCGTCAGAAAACTGCACTGGCCCGGGGTTCTTCCAGTGAGCACCACTGAGCGATCCTCTTCTTGTGACATAAATTTAAGTTTATAGGTTTCTTCTGACATGGTCCTTCCTTAAACTCCAACTGTGCAACAGATGTATTCTTATTAGTAGTGATGGGCGAATTTATTCGGCAGATGCGAATTCGGCAGCAAATTTGCGCGATTCGTCGCATTTATGCCAAAAAAAAAAATGCAGCATCAAATAACGGATGCTGGCATCCAAAAAAAACGGACGCCAGCATCAAAAACGAGATGCCAGCGTGGTTTCGCAAATTTTTCACTGTTTAGCGAAATTCGCAAATTTTTCGGCAAAGCAAAACAGCGCCAATTTGCCCATCACTACTTATTAGTTGTTATAGAAAAGAGGTGTACAGATACACCTTTATGGGATCAGTGGTGTACTGAACTCAAGGGCTTAACTACAGAGGAAGCAGAACCTGCAGTTTAAGGAGTCCCAGGAGCTATAGGGGCACCCAGAAAGCCCTAGTTAAGGAGCAATTTCAACATATATTGGTAAAATAGGTTGACTTCTGGATATGTTGGGGGCCCTTAAATTAATTTTCTGTGGGACCCAGTAATACCTAGTTACACCACTTTCTAAACTCCAAACCAAACCACCATTCATGTCATCATTGCCAATTAAAAAGAATTAGATATCACTAATAAACTTGGAGTCGCACTAATAAAAGCAATAAAGCACTCTCCCTGTTTAATGGCTTTTATATTTGGAAAAGAGCTGAAAGAGTTTTACACAAAATCTTTTTTACTACAAAAATGGTTATACAATCTTTTAAAAAAGAAGAGAAGGGACAGATCAAACAAACCAGACAGAACATATTAATAGAACAACAGGCAAGAAAGCTCAGTTTTAATGATACGCCACTTTCAGTTAAACAAAGAACATAAGACTAAAAGTAACAGTTTTAGAAAACACTTTCAGTAAATGTACTGCTTGACTCTAAGGAGGATTGTTTAATTGTCTCCTTGGGGCTTTGTTTAATGCAAAATTGGTCATGTTTTTGCAGTTTAGAATTAGAGTCCACAATATCTAATTTAACTGTGGATATGGTATTTTCTCTGGATAAATTAAGTAATGCTGGAGAAAAGTTTGCTTTAAAATGACCCTTATAAGGTAGTAATGCAATTTAACCATAGTTCTTATAAGTGTCTTGCTGTGGATTAATCATAAATGTGTTCTGTATTTGCATAATATACTGTGCTATTAATAAAATGCCCTTCAGCATTAGAGTGAGCATCAAATGGGAAGTCCACCAATTTAAATTTGTCATTCTAAGCAACTTTCCAATACACAAGTCCAAAAGTTATTTGTAAATGCAACTGCAATTTAACAGGTTTTTTCTCCAGTAGCCCCATCTTGGCCAAGTAATCTTTAACTATTAGAAGGTGATGCTTGGCCTGATCTTGTACTCTAACCAGTGCACAGCTTACTTGCTTGAAAGTAAGCATATTCTTGATTGCCAAAGTTGCCAAAGAAACTTCTATTTTCGAAACATATGCTATTCAAGAGCACGAGAACATGACTAGTGATTCAGTAGTTCTTGGATACTCATAAATGGATACTGAACCTACTTGTGACATTTCTTATTCCTCCATAGATGTATGCGTTATTCCATTTTCTAGTGTCTACATTTTAACACAACGTTCCATGCTGATTATTATGATGTGTTTGTGTTTTTCCTTGGTTGGTGCCTTATTTTGTGTTAATTAAGAATTAATTAGACATGTCTGAATCTCCACCCACATTTGCAAGATGAAGCACAACACACATGGCATCTTTGTGTCCAGACTGCTTCAACATGGGCCATAAATCAAAAAGAATATTCTCTCAAGTCTGTGAGAATATAACAAACAATGCTTTGTTAGAGTAACAGACCTTCCAGGAACTCTTTAATAAGTGTATGATGATCATCACTAATTAGGAACCATGTTCAAGACTTATCTCAAAAAAATCAACAAGCCAAAATTAAAATGTCTAAAGCTCCCCATAGACGCGACGATTCTTCTTGCCGAACGATTTTAGGGAAGCCCGACCAATCCTTCGAAATTATCGTGCGGTTAGTGGTATTCGAACGGTCGCACATCTTACGATTTTTCGTCCGACATCTGTCGGGAAATTGATCAGCCAGGTCAAAATATCTTTGTCGGTCCCAGTGCAATCTATCTATGTTTGCAGGGCCAAGCAGGCAGCTCCCCTTTGTTTTCCTGGCAAATTGGTCTTTTTAGTTGATGGTAAATTCGTACGATCGTACGATCGTTCTGAGAAGATCGTGGTCTCACGATCAGGATCTGATCTTTTAAAAATCTCAACATCTATGGCCAGCTTAACACAATGTTGGGATGTGGGTAATCAATCCTATTCATCTTTTTTACTGTTATTTTGGGATAGTGGCCCTTCTTGTTTGGTAGAACATTGCTGTCCATGTGCTAGACTGGAATTCCAGGGGCCCACCATAAAACCTCAGACCATAGGACCACTGCAAACTATTCATACTCCTATCTTCACTCAACCTATTTATTCTCCTAGTCTCTTATCATCACATACTATAATGTATGCCTCTTTGTTTTCATACAGAAATGAGCAATGTTCACAGAACAGGACAAATGGTTAGGAGCAGAAGGGTCCACTGCCACCTGGTTCTACCGTGAGTTTTCTTCGTATCTCAATGGCCCTGTCTGATACTGGCCCCATCTGTGGCTGGCAAAACGCTCACTAGGGTAATCGCAGGTTAGGTGATTATCAATAGATATATTCTTATAAATTAATATAGAAACGAGGTGTACAGATTTAGCTTTATGGGAGCAGTGGTGTACTGAACTCAAGGGCTTAACTACAGAGGAAGCAAAACCTCACAGTCCTCACAGCAGCACATAAGCTGAACAATGGGAAGGTAATCAAATAACAGCTCTCTGATTGATATAAGAACAGCACTCAATCATAAAAGTTCAACTGCAACTCCTCCAGCTACACTGAGTAGGATAAACAATAACTTATATGAAAGCAGTTCCATTGTGAAGTGCTGGCTTTCTGAAAGCACAGGACCAGACAAAATGACCTGAGGTGGCTGCCTATACACCAATATTACAGCTAAAAAATACACTTGTTGGTTAGGGAATAATATTGCAGATGGTAGAATGAATTATTTGCAGTGTAAACAGAGTAATTTAGAAATAAAAAATAAGGTTAAAAAAATACCATCCAGTATATATATATATATATATATATATATATATATATATATATATATACACAAACCAATTATTCTCAGACCAGCACACCCTGTTATAAAAGTCAATTATTTTATTGTTAAATCGTATCTATGCCCGACGTTTTGGTCCTTGAACAAGGTCCCAATAGGGACCGAAACGTCGGGCATAGATACGATTTAACAATAAAATAATTGATTTTTATAACAGGGAGTGCTGGTCTGAGAAGGATTGGTGTATACATAATTACCGTGCACCCCTCCCTTTGTTGAAGCTATTTGCCTTGGAGTGCGGACACTCATTTGGAAATATATATATATATATATATATATATATATATATATATATATATATATATATATATATGTAACTTTTTAAATGTTCCAACAGAATGGGCAAACAATCACAGTATATCAGAATAGGAAAGAATTTGCACAGAATTGTAGACCTTTCATAACCCCAAAGAGCCAGATTTATTAATTTGTCTGAATTTTTGCCATGATTAAAGTGAATCACAGCAAAACACAAATGTAAAAGTTACTAATAATTCTTAGTAGGATGTTGTTTGGCAGAGTTAGTTTGTTGGATAATGCTGTTTGCAATCTGATTAAAAATGACTGAGTTGGCTTTCCGGGGACAAATGGAGCAAAGCTACAGCTAGAAATTGTGCCTTGTTAATGTTCAGCAGTGCCAAAGGGTTATGTGAACTTGTTGGACTCAAATCCTAAAAACAGCAGCAATAGTAATGTGTCATTCTGCTTGAAATTTCTTTAAAAAATATAGCATTTCTATTTTCAGGAGTTAATTTCCATTTAGAAATGCCCAGGCCCCAAACAAGCACTTGCAGCTAAAGTGTTAGTCCCTTCCTTGGTGAATTCTGCAGTATGTTTCTTAATACAAGAACAACATTTATTTTAGCCAAAGTGTGCAATGGAGATTGTAAATCTGTGAAATAACCACTTAAATTCTCCTGGGATAAGGAAGCAATTGCTGAGGTTTTATCTTCAAAATGAACAAATGTCCAGTACTGACTCAGCAACTTCAGCTAAAGCCAATGATTATATCCATTAGCTAGATTAATGTAATTCTAACACGAACATCCTAGCTTGGATAATGCAGATATATCTGTCTTTCTGTTAATATGCATGCACAGTTTATATTCATTTTGGGTAAAGCAGATATATACAGTATAGACAATATATATGATAGGGCTATTGGGTAAATTATAGGCCTAGCAGCTTGTCATTTTATTTGATATGGTCAGTTTCAAGGAAAACATTTAGGGCCTTATTTACAATTCATTGGCACACTCATGGCACAGACGGTGGGTTGACGTAGTACCTGGAGTAGGACCTAGAGTCAATACTTCCTTTGTTTCATAAATTATGGTAAAGTGCAATTATTATTAACATGTATTTTTGTATAGCACCAACATATTGCATAGCAATTCTAGAAGACACAAGGGAACCTAGTACTTTACACTTGCCATTGACCAGGAAGAATATTATCTTTTGGCTCAGAAGGTGGGTTCATATAGTACCTGGAATCAATACTACCTTTTGTTTCATGAATTATGGTAAGGTGCAATTCTAGAGGACACAAGGGAACCTAGTACTTTACACCTGCCATTGACTAGAAATAATTTGATTTGTTGGTTAGAGGCACAGAATGTGGGTCCACAAAGCACCTAGAGTCATGCTTCCATTGTGCCTATGAGTTATAGTAAGGTGTAATTCTAGATGATACAAGCAAACCCAGTACTTTAGCCCTGCCATTGACCTAGAAGAACAGCATCAACATTTTTTTCACCACCTAATTGTGCAAAATCTTCATGCCTAGCCTACATGACGCCCATAATGATGGTGTTCAGGCTGTGCAGCAGTTTTCTGGGGAAAACTCTGCATTGTGGATTGCACTACTTTTTTTGCACTTTTGTATTGCCCAAATGTGATTGCTTTAAATTAATATAGTTATATAGCCTCACTATCAACTTTCCCTGTTTACGTTTTTTTTTATATAATATAAGGCAGTTCTTAAGGCGTGTCTGGTGCTGTCGTTTAAAACATCTGTATTAAAAATCTTGAAATACATGCTTAAACTGCTCCTCTCTTTCACCCCCATGGCTTAACATATTCTCTAAAACCATTAAGTAGGAAAACGAAAAGAGTAACAAAATCTCAGTTTTATTGTTCAGCACGGTGCCTTAAATTTATACGGTTGCAAACAGCCTGTAAGTATTTTATTAGTCCAAAATTGGACTTTTAGATCTCTAACACTTATTCACCATCACAAACAGAGTTCCTAAATAACCCCAGGGGAAATTATTTGCAAATGAAATGCGGGATGGTTATATAACTTGAACATGATCCATACAGTGTATAAGAAATGTAACTGGCTAGCGCAGGAAATGGGAGGCATTAACAGTCTGCTTTTTTTTGCTTTATGGCGACTATTAAAGAAGCGGAAAATTGATAAACGGTATTCTGGGTACGCTGGTCTGAACACTTCATGGCCTGCTCTGTAGCATATTATATTAATGCTATAAAACACGATAAAAAGTAACGTACTTTTAGGTACAAAATAATATTTCTATTTATATAGATTGGACTGTAACACAAAACACAGTATGAATGGCACAGACATTTCCAGACCATTTGTGCTCAAATCACAGTCATGCATTAATATATATATCTTACATTTCACAAAGATGTGGATTGCGTACTTTCAAAGTACACAATATTCAACAAACAAAATCACCAACAACAAAAAAAAAGCATAGATGGAACAGATCTACTTGGTGTTTAACTGCAATTTTAGTGGTATAAGTTCTTTAATAGCTGTGACCTTTTATCTCTTGGCTTACAAACAGCATAAGTAATGGGGTCATTAATCTGCCACAGGGTTGTGTGTTTGTGTGTGGGGAGGGGATGTGGTGATGAACTGTTCTTAAATGTAGACAATTTATCATTGGCTGCACACTGGATGAATATTTTAGATTTGCATACACTTCATGGAATATGGGCTAATTTTATCGATGTAGTCATAGTTTTTATAACACATGATTAAATTACATTTGATTTACTATGGGGCCGATTCACTAACTTCGAGTGAAGGATTCGAAGTAAAAAAACTTCAAATTTCAAAGTGTTTTTTGGGCTACTTCGACCATCGAATGGGCTACTTCGACCTTCGACTACGACTTTGAATCGAAGGATTCGAAGTAAAAATCGTTCGACTATTCGACCATTCGATAGTCGAAGTACTGTCTCTTTAAAAAAACTTCGACCCCCTAGTTCGCCATCTAAAAGCTACCGAAATCAATGTTAGCCTATGGGGAAGGTCCCCATAGGCTTGGCTAACTTTTTTTGTTCGAAGGATATTCCTTCGATCGTTGGATTAAAATCCTTCGAATCGTTCAATTCGAAGGATTTAATCGTTCGATAGAAGGAATAATCCTTCGATCGTTCGATCGTACTATCCGCCCTAAATCCTTCGACTTCGATATTCGAAGTCGAAGGATTTTAGTTCCTAGTCGAATATCGAGGGTTAATTAACCCTCGATATTCGACCCTTAGTGAATCAGCCCCTATGTGTAGTTACATCCCCTTCTTGGAATCTGTAGTTCTGGAGGCACCCCAACAGCAGTCATATTTTTACTGAGAGGTCTTCTCCATTACTAATGTTTACCAATATACTATTTAAGCATGTCATCAACTATCATCATCTTAAAGAGAGTAAATTGTATTCCTTTGGTTGCAGGGTCACAGTTTAAAGATCACTGCTATCCAGAATGTTTTAGGGAAAAAAACCCTTCTGTGTCTGACCACAAAGTGAACTTATCCTGCTATAAGGTAACCCTACATGAAAGTGACAATGTATTATTTAGACATTCAGTGTATTTAAGTATAAAACTTTAAAAAAAAGTATAAAACATATTGATCAATGTTATTCTGCACAAAGAACCTTGTTGTCCTGCAAATTTATGTTTATTCATATTGTTTGGACCAATTTGGACCAGTCTTCTGGTGGAGCATCATCATTCACAACTCAAACAAGCAAAACATTTCTGCAGGTACATATTTTTGATTTGTAAACATAACTAAACAAGCCCATCCTTAAAACTTTTCCTATTTATGTAACCACTGGCAACCTATTGATCCAGTGGAGCAGGGAAGAGTTACCCTCGCACACCCTGGCCGTCCAAATAGACGTGAATCCCAGGTGCTCGGTGATAGAGGAATTGGCATCCTCAAATGCAATGTAGAAAGAAAACACACCGGCACAGCATGGGTAATGCTTTTTCCAACCTATTGATCCAGACCATCACTCTACTTCCAGTTGTATATTTTCTTGACCATATGTCAGTTAATGCCAACTTTGCAAGATCCCTCTGCGAAGAGACCTAAAAGAGGCCAAACACAGACCAGTGTTCAAAATATCCCATAATCCAGAATTTTTATATTGAATGGGATTTTGTAAAACAAAACATAAATTAACCCCCCCAAAACATCAAACATACAAAACTAACTGTAGACAGACAGTAAACTAAGAACATATTTAACACTTTTCACTAACACTATGCCGTTTATTAAGAAAATAAAAAGATAAAACAATGAAGTCCTAGATAAAGTGTGTTAAGGGCTCTGAACGTGAGGCTCTGTTGTGTACACTGAAGAGAATTTATATTTATTATATATATAATTACCTTCTCGGTGTTCCCCATCTCATTGAAATGTAGCATTATTCTCAACGTCCATGTTTTATGATTGATATACCTAAAAACATTTTGTGGTTGGACTCGATTTGCAGTTTGATTATGTAATCATTCTTTCTTTTTTGACCAATATAATTTTTGTTTCACCTGTTTTTAGTGGCAGTTCTGTACCCTTTGACTTAGTACTGTACAATGCCCTTTCTTCTTTTACCATTAACAGTTACATAATATAGACCATTATTGTGTATTAGTCAATTGCCAGGGCATACTGTACTGTAGGTTTCACGTTACATTTGAGGCAATGCATATTTTGAACAATATTTCTTCCCACTGATACATTTCCTCTCCATATAATGTAAAATATCCATCAACGGTTCTTCTAATCCCACGTTAAGGCCAATCAAGTGTAACAGGGACAGTTTCAGCTGAATTTTGCTGAGCTCTACTATTAGGCATCCATCTTTGAGAAGCTCTAAACTAGAACTTGCTAAACCTACAGTGACAGGTTTACTTTGTAGAAATTCAATATGCCTCAAGTAACTGGAGGAATCTTTTTTACTACGCCATTTGCAGTAAATAAAGATGCTTGTAACCTTAAACAGCAACGTTTGATTTTAGCATATGGCTGAGTAAGAGGAAGCAGGTACTATTCTTTGGAAAACAGCTATAGATAAGCAGGCATTACTTGATTTTTAAGAGGGCTGCACTGTACCATATTCTGTCTTGTAGAATTTACAGCATAACTTTGGTGAAAATGAGAGAATGAAAGGAGAATCTCAGCAATAATGTATAGGTTTTCCTGAGTGAGAATTTCTAATACTTTGCTGGCAATGACAGCCTGAAGTCTTGAACTCATGGACATCACCAGATTCTGGGTTTCCTCCTTTTTAATTCTCTGCCAGGCCTTTACTGCAGCGGCTTTCAGTTGCTGTTTGTTTGTGGGACTTTCTGTCCGAAGTTTAGTCTTCAACAAGTGAAATGCAGCACAATTGGGTTCAGATCAGGTGACTGACTTGGCCATTCAAGAATATTCCACTTCTTTGATTTAATAAACTCCTGGGTTGCTTTGGCTGTATGTTTTGGGTCATTGTCCATCTGTATTATGAAACGCCTACCAATCAATTAGACTGCATTCAGCTGGATTTGAACAGACAAAACAATAATATCGGGTTTATTTAATGTTTAAAAGATTTTTTTGTAGACTTAAAGTATGGATATCCAAATTACAGAAAGAACCCTTATTCAGAAAACCCAGGTCCCAAGCATGCTGGATAATAGAGCCTTTACCTGTATACAAAAGCTGAAGCAGAGAAATTTAAGAAAACTAGCCCAGTACTCTGGATTCTGAGAACTGAGAATGACAATAACAGACAGTTGATAAAAGTCTGGGAGGGATTAAAAAAAATAATTCTAAAGACTTCATCAAAACATAGTATTTCCAATTATAGAAAACGTGGCTCGTGAGCAACTTGTTTCCCACCAACTTCTTGGATGTTGCTCCCAGTGGTCTCAAATCAGGTGCTTATTTTTGAATTCCTTGCTTAAAGGCAAGTTTTAGTTGCATAAAAACCGTGTGTACTGCCTCTTGTAAGTTGCCTTTCTATATAGGGGCTAGAGATGGCGCGAACTGTTCGCCGGCGAACTTGTTCGCGCGAACATCGGGTGTTCGCGCTCGCCGGAAGTTCGCGAACGTCGCGCGACGTTCGCCATTTTGGGTTCGCCATTGTTGGCGCTTTTTTTTGCCCTCTCACTCCAGACCAGCAGGTACATGGCAGCCAATCAGGAAGCTCTCCCCTGGACCACTCCCCTTCCCTATAAAAACCGAAGCCCTGCAGCGTTTTTTTCACTCTGCCTGTGTGTGCTGAAGAGATAGTGTAGGGAGAGAGCTGCTGCCTGTTAGTGATTTCAGGGACAGTTGAAAGTTTGCTGGCTAGTAATCGTTTTGATACTGCTCTGTTATTGGAGGGACAGAAGTCTGCAGGGGTTTGAGGGACATTTAAGCTTAGGTAGCTTTGCTGGCTAGTAATCTACCTTCTACTGCAGTGCTCTGTATGTAGCTGCAGTGGGCAGCTGTCCTGCTTCTGATCTCATCTGCTGACTGCTGCAATAACAGTAGTCCTTGTAAGGACTGCTTTTATTTATTTTTTTGTTCCAATACAGAGCAGTATCAAGCAGATTACTAGCCAGCAAACTTACTATCATCTGTCCCTGAAATCACTAACAGCTCTCCCCCTACACTATCTCTTCCAAGCACACACAGGCAGATTTTTCAGATACATTTTTGCCCTTGATCCCCCTCTGGCATGCCACTGTCCAGGTCGTTGCACCCTTTAAACAACTTTAAAATCATTTTTCTGGCCAGAAATGTCTTTTTTAGATGTTAAAGTTCGCCTTCCCATTGAAGTCTATGGGGTTCGCGAACCGTTCGTGAACCGCTCGCATTTTTGCGCAAGTTCGCGAATATGTTCGCGAACTTTTTTTCCGACGTTCGCTACATCCCTAATAGGGGCTACCAAATAGTTCATTACAGTTCATATTTGGCATCTCCAAGCACTATTTGAATGCTTATGTTGCTCTTCAACTTTTTTTATATTTCTGGCTCATGGGTAAAAATGACCAAGCCTATGACTACGTTCACAGTTATGGCATTTGTATGTACTTTGCATGTTTTGATTTACATAATAAAAAATGTATAGTTAGTAATATAGTTAGTCAGCCAGAAATGTAATGTATAAAGCTTGGAGTGACTGGTAACATAATAGCCAGAAAACTATTTCCTGCTTTTCAGCTCTCTTGGTTTCCACAGATTGGTTACCAGGCAGTAACGAATTCCCATAGGGAGGAAGCACACCAAACATATAATTTTGCCTTTTAGGACATTTATTCAGCAGTGTTGGCACAAGCTTTCGGGGTCAACCCCTTCCTCAGGTGCAATTTGCACCTGAGGAAGGGGTTGACCCCGAAAGCTTGTGCCAACACTGCTGAATAAATGTCCTAAAAGGCAAAATTATATGTTTGGTGTGCTTCCTCCCTATGGGAATTCGTTGTATGAAAACCAGGCTTGGAAGTAGCTGGAGGAGTTGAATGCACCCTAAAGAAAAAGTAAGTGGTGTGCCGAAGAATATGTATGCTGTTACCAGGCAGTAACCAATCAGTGACTTGAGGGGGGGGGGGCATATGGGTCATAACTGTTTGCTTTTAAATCTGAGCTGAATGCTAAGGATCAATTGCAAACTCAATGAACAGTATGTCCCATGTGGCCTCCCTTAAATACGCTGACTAACTCATTAGTCAGAGAAGTTGGGTTCTGTTATGTTAGACATCCAGTCACTCCAGCCTTTCAGTGAGCTGCTGAAAAATATTATGAGATCCCTTATCTGGAACTCCGTTCTACAGAAAGCTCAGAATTATGGGAATCCATCTCCCATAGAGTCCTTTTAAGCAAATAATTACATTTTTAAAAATGATTTTCTTTTTCTCTATAATAATAATAATAATAATAATAATAATAATTAATAATAAAACAGTACCTTGTACCAGTACCTTGTGCTTGATGGTAGCTAAGCTGTATGAATCCATATTGGTGGCAAAACAATCCTACTGGGTTAATTTAATGTTTTAATATTTTTAATAGACAAAGTATTGTGTTCTCAATTAGAGAAAGAATCCCTTGCTGGATAGTAGATCCTATACAGGAATGGCACTTGTTATCCAGAATGCTCCAGACCTGGGGTTTTTCAGATAACATTTCTTTCCATAATTTGGATCTTCATACCTTAAGTCTACTAGAAAATCATGTGAACATTAAATAAACCCAATAGGCTGGTTTGGCTTCCAATAAGGATGAATTATATGATATCTTAGTTTGCATCAAATATAAGGTACTGTTTAATTATTACAGAGAAAAGGAAATGTTTTAAAAAATTTGGATTATTTGGATAAATGGAGTCTATGGGAGATGGCCTTTCTGTAATTCAAAGCTTTCTGGATAACGGGTTTCCGGATAACAGATACCATTCCTGTAAATATAAATATATAGCTTCTCAGCAGATCAATTAAACTGTGATATCTATTTACCACTGTATCACAGTTCATTTGATCTCTTTGAGCTCCCAAAAGCTTTGGGACTGATACCATCAGAGAGCCTAGCTGAGAAAGCTTTCTGTTAAATGCAAAAGATTGACTTAATCCATCAGAGCTCACACAATGCTATCAAACAGCACAGAGGAAATGAAATCACAGTACTAATCACAAAGTTAATATTGCTTCTGTTTATATTTGAGAGATGTAATACCAGCAAGGCATTCCAGTTATCCATCTTATTGTCCAAAATACATTCAGCCACTGCACCAGCAAATGAAATGACTTTCAAGAAATGTCCATGACACAATTACTTTCCCAGACACCTAGAAAGGAAGCAGCAAGTCTTTCAAATATGGTTCTAATGTATTCATACTGAGAATCATGTTCCTACAGATTTAATGGTCTTCCTGTTCACTTGATGCTGCACAGACTTTTTGACTTGTTCTTATTAATATGTCAATTTATTTACGAAAGGTTCAGCATTTTCTGAACCTATTTACCATGACACAATGGGTCTTTAATAGGGAATTTAAGCTAAATTTACAGTCAGCACAATAAATATAACAAAACACCTAAAATATGTATGTTTGTTAATCCTCCAGCATAAGCAGTTTATCCACATTGGGACGCGATGGAGCTTTGACACTGATCCTTCAATACTTTGAGGAAATCACTAGAGAACAAATTAATAGCATCTCGGCTATGTTTCTCCTCGCAAGAACACACTGCACACAAAATCAGTGAACGACCTACAGAACTTCAAACAAAACAGTCAAGCAAATTGGGTTCTTGAAAAAAGAATTGAGAGAAAAGCAAACCAATTAAGGCAGAATACGTGCAGTATGTTTGGCCGTGAGGCATATTATAAGTATTGAGTGTATCTGCAAAAGATGTTCTCCCTATTAGTATTGCATGACCACTATTGTATTAGTAAAACTCACTAATGACTCTTTGTCATTTTAAGAGAGAATAAATCTTGTGCTCCTTGCTTGCCTATTAAATCCTGGGTTCAAACAATGTATAAAAAACATTTACAAGAATTCATAAAAAATAGAACTAGGCTTTGTTAATTGGGCTTGGGATGTCAGATTGTATGGTAAGATGAACCACATTTTCTATGATTTTATTAAATAGGGGTAAATGCTACAGAGCAAGAATGACAACATGATCTTTTAAGATCCCACAATATCCCCCAAATGCTTCATAATACCGGCAACCTCTACTCCTGATCTTTTTTGACATTGGCCTCCCACTAGTTTAATACAGAGGTTACATCTCAGGACATGGACAGAGTAAGTATAGGTTTCCATGGCTGTTGAGGGTACAATGGTTGCTGAGGATGAACATTCTTCAATGCTAAAGAGGTAGTAGCCTTTAAAATGTAACTTATTATGAAGCAGACAGAGGTATTCTAAGACAAGGTATATCATTATCTTGTATCTTATTCTTATCTCATAATCATCTTTCAGTATGCTATTTAAACTACTGCATGGTTGATACACGTAGGATGATAAATGGGACTGTAAATTCCAAATTGGAGAGTTGCAGTTAACACAGTTAAAAGTTCATAAATCAGAAATAATACAATTCACACAGTGCCAAAGCTCAGAGTTCCCTCTCCTTCTACCCCCCTCATTTGCTGTAATCACAAGGCATCCACTTGCCCCTACAATTCAAGCATATAACATGTGTGATTATTTCTGCACTGAAGGGTCCCTTCACGGATAGGGTGAGTGCCTGTCTCCAGAAGCAGATAAAGGATTGGCCTGGCAGTATGTTTAATGAAAGGGTCAAATGGTGACATGTTAATCAAAGTGTGCCCTTCTGATAATGTGCTCAAGAATTCTACCTCATTTGCCTATCCATAGTTCTCTTCTTGATACTTGTATAAACATCATATCAAAAGCTAAATTAAAAAATAACATGGTAAATACCTAAGATTATCCCTTCCAACCCTCCAATGAATATGCAAATGGAAAAGGCACACAGATTGCACAAAATGGTAGAGGTAATGCCAACAAAACAGCAAAAAATGGCGCCAAGCACATTGAAGTCAATGGGCGTTTTTTTCACTCAACAATTTTCCAAACCGCTCAACATGTTTTAAACCAAGGGAAATGTTGTTATTATCCATTATAGTCTGTGGGCATTTTTTTCTCAAAGAAAAAAGGCAAAATATTTTGCTCATCCCTAGTGATAATAATCAGAAAATGTGTGGCATCAATTTGACTTGGCACTATAGCAACTATTGGCACACAAAGCGTTTGCAGCAGGTAAGCCTTGCTTTAATTCAAAAAGTGCGGAATGTGCACATTTTTGAATTAAAGCAAGGGTTACCTGCTGCAAACGCTTTGTGTGCCAATATTTTCCTGATTTACTTGGGAGGCTGCCGTGTCCTCTCATACTGAGCACCAAGCTATAATCGCCAAAGACTGCTGTGGGTGTGCGATCACTCTATCTTGTTTCAGTACTATAGCAACTATTCCCATGAAGGAAGGTTGTATCAGTCAGAGCTCAGTCTTGTTGACTTTTGATACCCATTGGGTCGTTAAGCATTAAAATTTGCACTAATGCAGTAACCCTTGTAGATTTTTGCTCTTCTGGCACTGTCAAAAAAGCTAATCAGTGATCAATTGCTCAGGTTTACTGCTCAGGTATAAATGTGGGAACCCAACTGAAGCTAATACATTACAGTAGTTTGACATTGTCATCCACTTTCACTATCCATAGAATAAGGACTTCCACTAATAATAGTGAGCGATCATTGTCTTTCATTGTCACATGCACTTTACTGGGTGTATTTGAAAGGAAAGAAGGCACCATTCTTTACTTTCATTGGGTTTTCTGTATTTTTGTTTCTACCCATCCATCATTCAGTCATTTTCTTTTTTTTAAGTATAGATTGTGCAACTGGGAATTAAAAATGCTTATTTATTCATGAATTGCTGAAATGTAAATAGGCTTGCCTATCAGGCCCCTCTTCTGAGGCCCTGGTGAAGCAGAGAAATTATTGCTGTGGGACATTCAAATGCTGATCTTCTAAAAAGCTGGATTTGCATGGTAATTTAATAGAATTACATCCAATCTATATTCATCCTATTAACACAGGTGATGCAGAGTCTATAAACACCCCATTTATAAGTATCATTGATAGAACTATATTGCTTATCAGGGCATTGAGTTGGGAGTTATAACCTATGCCTATCCAGCTGTTCCCTCAATTACAAACTGACTGGTTGAAGATTCTGTGAATTAGATCAAATTCCTTCCTGTGTGTCAGTCTTAGCTATTAAAATACAACCCCTTGGCTGGTGGAAACAGCTGGAAACTAGTTTGCTGCCTTGTTGCCATTCCACCTTCTCACATGATTAATGCATATGGAGCAACCTTTATCTAGACATTTGGTTCAGATGATTCACCATGTCAATTTTTTTAAATTAATCCAATAGAACAACTTTTTCCATTGAACTAAATTAAGACGTGCTGTGCCATAGTAGGGTCCACTCAATGTAATTTTAATCAGGTATCCACAATCATAATATCATAGGCTCTCTTGAAAAAGCATAATATCAAAGGTTATTTTTATACAAACATATTTTATCTACAAATAACTACAGTTAGTATAGATATTGGTATATACAGTATATCGTTTGTGTGAGTGTATGGAGGGATCAGTGTGAGTGTGTGTATGTATGAATCCACTTGGAGGTGCTGAACTCAACTTAACTATGTAACTATGAGTGTCCCTAAAAAAATAAATATAGTTCAGGCTATTCCGTTGTGTTAGGATGTCCATTTTTAAGCAGGTCCTACTCATCTGGTTGTGCTTAGTTTGCTTTTCATTGAGTAGATTTCAATTTCCCATATTTTATATAACATTTTTTTTCCCAGTGGAGACACGGAATTCTATATAATTCATGTTTTCTAACTTATGTCCATTCGGGGTATTTGGATCCTCCATTTTTTTATCAATTTTATCAATATAAAATGTAGTCTTGCTAGTTTCAACCAGGTAGGAGCAGAAAGAGCAGCTGTTCCGTGTTCTGTATGAATTCAGCTGGTGTGCCTATAAAGCAATATATCTGTGAACAATGCATGTCAATGACTGTCGATGTTATACTGCAAATGACCTAAAACAGTAGTTGCGTGGGACAACCCTATAAAAGCAATATGAGCCTGCTAGATATTTCATTTTATTTATGCTTTATTGTATTCTGTAAGTAACTCCCAATTCTGTCTATCCATTCTCCCGTGGGCAGCTATGCTGGCAGGAGGACTGTAAATTACTTAGCCAAGTATAAGATTATTGTCATAGAAAAGGTTGTAAAATTGATACAACAAATTAAGAAAAATGCATTCTGCCAGCCCTATTACAGATAATGGAAGAACCAAAGCACCTCTCTGCCAAGTCTCAGATATATGGGCCCACAAATGAATAAAGCACAAGCAAAACAGGCTGTTCCTCCTAGCAAAGCCAGGAAAGCATTATAAAGGAATGCATCTTAGATGACAATAATGTTTGGGGAACTGCACACAGTGAAAGATGGGATTTTATTGCATTAAAGGAGAAACAAACCCTTTTTTAAAAAAACCCTATCCCCCTACCCTACATAGACCCCCTCCATCCTCCCCCCGGCCTAGCTACCCCCCCACTCCAGGAAAATGCCCCTAACTCTGTGCAGATTCTGTCCAGCGGAGTTCTTTGGCCGCCAACTTCAGCCTCTTCTGTAATCTTCAGAATGAGACCGGCGCTTCAGTAATTTTCGTGAGTTTTGGCGCATGCGCAGTTGTCGCGAAACATAAAATTGCTCCAACTCATTTTGAGGATTACTGTAGAGAAAAAGATGGCTGCCAGGAACTCCACTGGACAGCATCTACTCGGAGGGGTAAGTAAAGAGTTAGGGGCATTTGGCCAGTGGGCAGCTAGGTTGGGGGGGAGAGTGAGGGGGGTCTATGTAGGGTAGGGGGGTAGGGTTTTTTTTATTAAGCGTTTGTTTTTCCTTTAAAGGAGAACTAAAGCTTAAAGGGCATGTAAAGGCAAAACAATAAAATCCCATTTTTACTTTCTTTAATGAAAAGAAACCTATCTCCAATACACTTTAATTAAAAACTGTGTACCGTTTTTATAAGAAACCTGACTGTATGCAGTGAAATTCTCCCTTTATTTACTGCTGTGGATAGGAATTGTCCCTAACTGCTGAGCAGGGAAACAATCATACTTATGAACAGCAGGGGGAGCCACCGCCTTACGTCCCAGCCATGCAGAATTCAAGCAGCTTTGTTTATGACGATCCCTAAGCAGCCCAGACCACACTGAGCATGTGCACAGTCTTAGTCTTGCAAAGATGTTTAATAAAGTTACAAGATGGTGACCCCCTGTAGCCAACTTTGAAAACATAAATTATCTGTTTGATTAGGCTTGTGGTGCATTTGTGTGCATTTCTAGCCTTATTCTATTTTAGACTTTACATGCCCTTTAACTAAAGAAGTAGGCTAGAAATGTTGTACATTATGTTTTGCTTTGAAGCTTAGCTTCTCGATTGCTGCTCAAAGCACACTAAGCATGTGTGTGTCACTGACATTCTTAACAAAATCCAAGGTGGGGAGCTCCTGTGACAACTTGGAAGGCCTGGATCATTACTATTATAGAGACGCTGAACCTTAGGCCTGGTGCAGTAAGTTCAGAATATAAATAGGCCATATTCATTTTTACAGTTTAGTTTTCCAGAGTAAAGGGGGTTTGCAGCCAGGGTTTAAGAGAGCTTGCTATGTATGGCATTTAATGCTCTACCTTTGACTGCCCTTCAGAAAAGATGTAGGGATTGAGTATAATAATGGTTTAGTAACACCAACAAAAACCCATTAAGAAAGGGTTCCTGAAACCACTATGATTAATCAGTAAGATTGGGTTATGACTAAAAAGGAAGCCTTAATGTCATTATGAGTCGTTAGACCCCATTAACAAAATAGTAATGGATAAAATTCAGGGAACAAAGCAAGAGAAAATAAAGCAAATAATGGTCAGTCTCTGAAACTGAAGGATAGTAGGCCATTGACTGCAGTGCTTTCAGCTATATAGATGCTAACTGTAAATACAACATATGTAGGTACATATAACTTTATTTATAAAGTGCTACAAGGCTACACAGTGCTGTACAATGTATAAAAATTCACACAAAGAGGACACATATTATAATAAATACAATAAGTAAGTATAAATACACAGAGATAAGTAAATGTCATGGTGTATGAGAACACAGTAGGAAGGAGGTCTCTGCCCCTTAGAGCATACACATACAGACTAATTGGGTTAATAATGTACAGGCATAAATTGGAGGGCAAAAGTGTGTAAGGTTTGGTCATTGGCCCTTAAGTGCAGGGCTACACTAGACAAAATGTTCTAGTTCTCCAAAAGGTAGAATCTGAATTTTTTAAAAGAGATTGAGTTTGTTCCTTACAGAGGAATTCAGGGTTGTAATTCTAGAGGTAAGAGCAGCAATATAGAATGGTTTAAAGGAGAACAAAACCCTACCCATCCTCTGTCTCCTTCACCCCCTCCAAGCTCCCTCCCTGCAAGAGATATTCTGCTCAGAAGTTTCCATGTAGCCTGACCTGCAAAAAATCTGCAGAGTTGCCCAGCAGAGTTCAAAGGCACCATCCTCTTCTGATTTTCTTCTGTCAGTTGCCAATATGGATCTTGCGGGAGCAAATGCTGTAAAAGCCTCTTCAGGACATAGATTGAACTGCGCATGCTCCTTCAAGATCAGTATAGCCACTCCCCTTTGAACTCCACTGTGCAGATTTATTTCAGGTCTGCAGACAGGCTGACTGCTGAAAAGAATACAGGCTGCTGGGAGGGAGCTTGGAAGGGGGCAGTGGAGGGGGATGGAGGGAGGTGTAAGGTTTAGTTCTCCTTTAAGGCGTGAGCTAGCAGTGGGTGTGGATGGTGTAAAAAGATGGTGGCTCGGAGATAGCTAGGAGGCAGTTAGCAATCTGGGTCTTAACATCAGAGGTTAGTGAAGGGGTGTCAAAATATATCTAAATGTCATCTGCATATAACGGATATTTACAAGGTTCCAACTAGGGGTATGCAGAAAAGGCACCTACCTAGGGTGCTGCCTACCCCTAGTCCATGTTCACTCCCCTCTGCCGCTGTATCTCCTCCCTCCCCTGACCTACCCTCTGCCATGCTCTCTCCTCCCTCCACTGCCCTCCCCTGTGCCTCTTATCTGTAATTGGCATGCATGCTTATGGGGGGCAGTGTGGGGATCGGTGTGGCCAGCTGGGTTGCTTAGGATGGCCGGCTTGGCCCTGGTCTGTATTTTTAAGACCAAATGAAGAGATCAGGTCTCTTAACCAGAAAGTGTATAGGGAGAACAGCAGAGGTCACAAGTACATAAAGGCAGTGTAAAGATGTCACTTGAACTGCAGAATTAATTTGGTGTCCAGTTCTGTTTTGTCTACCATGCTTCTTCCCATTTACTGTATTCTGCCTGGAGAAATATGGACCAAGATAGAGGGTCTTGAAATGAACGTCAGCTCTTATTGAGTTCTGCCTTCCATGAAGAAAAGTGGATTTAGCAGTTTGACAGGTAACCGGTATACTTTAACAAGGCATCCAGTGATTATTTTCTCATTTATTTCAGGGAAAGCCAGTAAAGAATATAGGAGTGACACTGTAAAAAATTTCCACTAATATTTTGATGAATAGATATAATTCCATTTAAACTCTAATAGTAATTTATAAGCATTGTTTTATATGAATCCTTTAGTAATTATTGTATACAGCATTGGGTTAATTATAGTATTATATTCTTTTTATTGTTGATAATTATATTTCAATAGCACAGATCTAATTTTAGTAATTTTCTACTACAAATTCATATATTGATTATATATATATATATATTGATATATATATATATATACATTGATAAAAAAACAATCATGACATAAAGAGGCATGTGAACATTTATTCTCATTATCAATGTTCTATTCCAATGGAAAGGCATTTCCATTAGGACATTTGATAATACATTTTGCTAAATGGAATGTATCTAACCTGAAGTGTTTTAAAATTCCCATCCAGCAGGGCTGTCTAATCTTCAGCCTTAGGAACCACAACTGGATATGATATATATATATATATATATATATATATATATATATATATATATATATGCAATATTTCAGCGTCTGTGTCTAAAGGAAGAGATCTCAGTGATTGAATGGTCAGTTTTGGAGGCATGCTTGGCAGGAGTGTAAGGGGAAAGGTGTTAGTCCTTCAGGCTAGGACTGATATGCCAACAGGTAATGTAAGGCAGAGGCTGAAGGTCAGGAACAGGGTTAACTGGGTAAGGATGGTGTGGGCGAAAAGTCAAGGTCTGGCAGGTGCAGGACGGAGCAGACAACGCCAATCAGAAGCAGAGCCGCACAAAGAGCTACCTTGATGAAGACTGTCCAGCTTGATGCATTTTAAAGGGAACAGCGTGTGATGTTAGTTTAAACTAGATCTACTCATGGCAAATGTGATGATAATATGTCTGCTCTGTCATATTTATCCATTACAGAATAAGTAATGCTATTGATGGCAAATACCTACCTAGTGCATGAACATTAATGCAAGAATAGGTTGCCAAACAAGCATATCTTTACCCAGTTTAGACACCCAAGCCAAGGCCAATCATCAGATGACATGGGGAGACCACAGATCCTGTAACCAAACACTTTTGTGACAATATCTGAATGAACACCAATCAGATATCAGTTCATAAAGGGGGTACAGTTTTATGGTGATGTCAAGCCAATCGGCTGCCAATATTGGCCCATATTTGGGCAAATTAGACTGGTGAGTGGATACAGTTTACCATGAAGCTTCTGCTCATTCCGTTAAAAATGGAACACCAAACAATAACACAGTATTACTCAAGATTTTAAATTATTAATTAAAATGATCCATTATTTGCTAAATCCCAATTGCACTGTTTTTCATATTTACAGGTTTTCATATTATTCAACTGTTTCCATTTTAGGTAGGATATGTATGAGAACAGATAAAGCAGTGGGTATTAAACAGCATGACCCAATGTCCTATAACATTTATTTTGCATATGATCTGCTATAAACGTGTTTTGCTCGTGGAGTAACAGCCTGTTTTGTAGCGCCGATTTTTAACAGAATGACTTTCTGAACCATACAAAATAGGCCACAATAAAACATCTGCAACAGATTGCAGTCTCTCTTTTAATTAACTGACATCATAGAACATTTTCCGTGTACAATAAATTGCTTGAAACAAGAATAGTATCAAATACATGAGCACTCTGTAAAAAAAAAATTTCAGATATGCATATTATTTGCTGCAATTTCACAGAGGTATACTTGTTGCTTAATCAGGAATTCCTTTGAAATGACAGCCTCAAGGATAAATGATTAAATGTCAGCAATAGTGTCAGTGCTTGTGCCAAAATATGATTGGAACATGCCACTCTTCTAATGATATCGATGGTTTAGCAAGAATTAAATCTATTTAAAGTGGCAGGTTTTATTTAGCAACACGATTTTTTAAATTTAAAATGCATCGTTTACTGAATATATAGAATAATTACTGCAAGAAATTGGTTAAAATAGGTGGTCTAGTAACCACTATTCTTAATGCACAACAGTTTATTAGTTTATTCTATGTAACCAACGGTTTTCTGGTTGGGTTAATAGATCTGGCAAACATTGCAGATGTAGATGCATATGAAACAAATTTCTTTACTAGCAAAGGATACTAGTGGGCCCATTTACTTAGCTCGAGTGAAGGAATAGAGGAAAAATAGTTTGAATTTCATTTTTTTGGCTACTTCGACCATCGAATGGGCTACTTCGACCTTAGACTACGACCTTCAACTTCGAATCAAATGATTCGAACTAAAAATCGTTCCACTATTCGACCATTCGATAGTCAAAGTACTGTCTCTTTAAAAAATACTTCGACCCCCTAGTTCGCCACCTAAAACCTACCGATGTTGGGGAAGGTCCCCATAGGCTTCCTAACAATTTTCTGATCAAAGAAATATCCTTCGATCGATGGATTAAAATCCTTCGAATCGTTCGATTTGAAGGATTTAATCGTTCGATCGTAGGAATAGCGGTAAATCCTTCGACTTCGATATTCAAAGTCAAAGGATTTTACTTCGACGGTCAAATATTGAGGGTTAATTAACCCTCGATATTCGACCCTAGGTAAATGTGCCCCTAGGAGTTGCAGGGTTAGAACTAGGGACTGAATTCCTCAGACACCCTTGCTATTTGGCCCACCACTGGGGATTTGCAGTCTGCAGTAGAAGAAATGTTGTGAAAATGGTATCCCTTAATGTTAATTCTGTTATTTCCGGTTGCATCTATGCTTTATCTGATGCATGATGTTCTTCTGACATTTGGGAGATTTTTGGAGTTAAGAAGGGATTTCCCCTCACAATGCAAATAGTATATGGCTTCAGATGGGTCATCTTTTTTGCTTTCTTCTGGATCAACCTATAAACAGGATATAGTTGGTCAAGAGCTTGACAGATGTGTCTTTTTTCAAATAAAATCCCAAAAATAATCAGTTTAGTACAGTATGTGTTGTTTTTATTCATATACTATACAGACAGGACCCTTTGTTACCACTGGAGTGATCCTTATGGACTGTAGCCCGGACCATATTTATTGATAGGCACCCAAAGGCTTGTGCCTAGGGTGGCAGGTTTTGGAGGGGGGCATATGGGTGCCTATATAATTGAATAGATTTGTTGAAGAAAATTTTAAAAATCCTCTCCAGTTGTCTCCAGGGTACTTTCCATTTCCAGGGCAGGAGCAGGGGGGATGAGATGTAAAGGGCTCGCTGGGCTGGGTGTTGGATGTGACATATGCCAGAAGCCATGCACTTGATGTCACTTCCATAAGTTGGGCCCAGGGTGACACCAAAACCTACAGTAAAGAAATCTCTGGCTATAGTAGCTTCTTGGTGCAAAGAATTCAGCGATTTAAGGGGATCTGGATGTGACATATGCTGGAAGCCATGCACGTGATGTCACTTCCATAAGTTGGGCCTAGGGTGACACCAGAACCTAAAGACATCTCTGGCTGCAGTAGGTTCTTGGTGCAAAAGATTCAGCCGCTTAAGGGGATCTAAAGACAAAATCAGATTTTTCTGTCATATGGAACCATTTTGCTGTATAAATAAAAAATTCCCTACCATTTGCAAGAATTGTTCACTCAAATCTTATTTGTCAGACAAATCCCCTGACTTCTGTTGTGTGCAGATCCTTACTAAACTTAAACATCTGCCAGCTGTCTCTGTCTTCTTCTGTTTCTGGCCGGCAATAAGAATAGCATAGGTGAGAGTTCTTACTATGTATGTCTGCACAGAGTGCTTGGACTTTGCCTGGCAAATAAAAACCAAGAGCTTTATTCCCGAGTGATGTAAAATTTGTAAACAGTTTATATTTCAAAATGGTTCCATGTAACATAGAAAATTAAATGAGTGATTATCACTTTTTGCTTCCAGATCCCCTGTAACGGAAACGCAAACAAATTAGCACTGCTGTTTCAAATGTATTATATTAGCATATTATCAGTATAAAACTTCTAATATCTTGAAAAGTAGAAACTAAATCATGTAAATTGCAGGTGTTTTGTGATCTAAACAAAAAAATATAAGCACTTATTAAACTTTCTATTCATTGTTGTTTTCAATATTTACTATTCATTTCTTATTGTTATCTATATGACTTGTATATATCATTCTACTCAAACCTTATACTGTAACCAATATTGAGCATTACTTGATACCAATTAATTTAATTCACTGAGAGTCTACTTCCCAGAGTTAGTAAAAAAAAGTCAAATGACATTTTTATGTTAACCTGTACTTTGGCTACTGACTTGTCTATTGGGAGTTATGGCCTCTAGTAGGAAATCTTGATTGGCAAGACAACTTTGAATTTAGCAAGGAAGCAAAAGAAATAATTTTGTGTTTGAAATTCAAGAAAGAACTTTTAAGGGGTTTGGACAGTCCCACTAGACACTTTCTGTCATAGATATTGACAGTTTTAGGTTTTTTTAACTCAATTTTGTAGAAAATGATATGCCATGGCTTTAGGCTGTGAAGCTCTATATTCAGTGTGCCAGTTACAAAAACAATTAGAGATTCCAAGATTCATAGATTCATCTCCCAAGGGTGTAGATGGTGATGACTATAAATCTGCAATAACTTAGTCTAAGCTCACTACAGATGTGCAGTAATAATGTGGTACTAGGTTCTATTAGATCAGGGGGTTCTTGCCCTTTTTTATGTTTTACCAAGGTGCAAAATGACTATAATAGTCAACACCCAGGCCTCACCCTTTGACATATCCCTACAGAAATTATGATTGCAAATCTCAAGTAAGCTTGTCCCTAAATTGTCATCCATGCAGTTTGCCAAATATTACTATTGATAATGGATTGAGAGCAGAGGACCTCATGTATTTGTCTGTTTGAATTTTGTGGTCACAGCCTCATTGCACCCCTGTCTAATGGTTTACAATTTAGTGGTGAGCACAACTTTCCCTTTTTTGCCATAATGTTACGTTGTGGCATGGATCTAGCAACAGAGGAAGTAGTTTTTCCCCAGAAAGTTTTTTCCAAATAGGCATCCAAGGCCTCCTTAAAGCTGCTAGATAGATAGACAGACAGACAGACAGACAGACAGATAGATGATAGATAGCTTGATGATTTGTGACAGCCCCTAAGCTTTGCTTCTCAATAGCTGCCTAGAGCACACTGAGCATGTGCAGTGTCACTGACACGCATAACAAAGTCCAATATGATGACCCCTGGTGCACAACCTTGAAGACTTGGATCCTTGCTGCTATAGAGATGCTGAACCTTTTTAGTGTGGCGCAGTAAGTTCAGTTTATAAAATATAACATTTCTAGCCATGTTCATGTTTAGGGTTTAGTTCTCCTTTAAGGTAGTCACCTGAGAGAAGCATGAGAATTCATAAAGTAATTTGAATTCAGTAGTTAGTTACATAGTTACATAGTTAAATTGGGTTGAAAAAGACAAAGTCCATCAAGTTCAACCCCTCCAAATGAAAACCCAGCATCCATACATACACCCCTCCCTACTTTTAATTAAATTCTATATACCCATACCTGTACTAACTATAGAGCTTAGTATCACAATAGCCTTTGATATTATGTCTGTCCAAAAAATCATCCAAGCCATTCTTAAAGGCATTAACTGAATCAGCCATCACAACATCACCCGGCAGTGCATTCCAGAACCTCACTGTCCTGACTGTGAAGAACCCCCTACGTTGCTTCAAATGAAAGTTCTTTTCTTCTAGTCTAAAGGGGAGGCCTCTGGTACGGTGATCCACTTTATGGGTAAAAAGGTCCCCTGCTATTTGTCTATAATGTCCTCTAATGTACTTGTAAAGTGTAATCATGTCCCCTCGCAAGCGCCTTTTTTCCAGAGAAAACAACCCCAACCTTGATAGTCTACCCTCATAATTTAAGTCTTCCGTCCCTCTAACCAATTTAATTGCACTTAGTCTCTGCACTCTCTCCAGCTCATTTATATCCCTCTTAAGGACTGGAGTCCAAAACTGCACTGCATACTCCAGATGTGGCCTTACCAGGGACCTATAAAGAGGCATAATTATGTTTTCATCCCTTGAGTTAATGCCCTTTTTTATGCAAGACAGAACTTTATTTGCTTTAGTAGCCACAGAATGACACTGCCCAGAATTAGACAACGTGTTATCTACAAAAACGACTAGATCCTTCTCATTTAAGGAAAATCCCAACACACTGCCATTTAGTGTATAACTTGCATTTATATTATTTTTGCCAAAGTGCATAACCTGCATTTATCAACATTGAACCTCATTTTCCAGTTTGCTGCCCAGTTTTCCAGTTTAGACAAATCACTCTGCAAAGTGGCAGCATCCTGCATGGAACCTATAGTTCTGCACAATTTAGTATCATCTGCAAAAGTAGAAACAGTACTTTCAATGCCCACCTCCAGGTCATTAATAAACAAGTTGGAAAGCAAGGGACCTAGTACAGAGCCCTGCAGTACTCCACTAACAACACTGGTCCAATTAGAAAATGTTCCATTTACCACCACTCTTTGTAGTCTATCTTTTAGCCAGTTCTCTATCCAGGTACAAATACTATGTTCCAGGCCTGTGGCACTGTATCAAATGCATTAGCAAAGTCTAAGTAAATCACATCCACTGCCATCCCAGAATCAAGGTCTCTACTTACATTCTCATAAAAAGAAATTAAGTTAGTCTGGCAAGATCTATTACGCATAAAACCATGCTGGCACAAACTCATAGTATTATGATTTGCTATGAAGTCCAGTATCTGATCCTTTATTAACCCTTCGAAAAGCTTTCCTACCACTGACGTCAGATGAACTGGCCAATAGTTTTGAGGCTGAGAACAGGATCCTTTTTTGGTAAGAGGCACCACATTAGCAATTCGCCAGTCTCTCGGACAGATCTCAATGAATCCTGAAAAATTAAGTAAAGAGGTTTGACAATCACAGAGCTCAGCTCGCTAATTACCCTGGGATGAATACCCACATGGAACTGCATTGAAAAATTGTAAAAAAAAAAACTGAATTGTAGCTCTTAAAGAGATACTCAGGGGAATATAATAAAAATCGCAAAGAGCAAAACAATTTGCACCAATAAGACTAAAAATCCACATCTCGCAATGTAATATTGTTCCTTAAACTGTTATTGCATTGCGAATTTTAATTGCGCATTGCGAATTTTAATTGCTCACTCATAAGTAGTGCTTGAAGGTGTCGTAATCTTTTGGAGCAAACATGACTTTTTCAGTAAGAAGTTATTACATTGACTGCGCATTGGCGCAAACTATAAAATTCGCAAACGGTCTTTCACTGTCGGAAGTGGTCGCTAAACAGTTTCCGGGCTCGCAAAAGCTATATTAAGTTCGCACAAAGCAAAATTTGTTCGCGCAAAGGCATTGCGAATAGTTTTTCCGTTAACGATTTTTATTACATTCCCCCGATAGACACCAGAAAATAATCTTTTTTTATATCCATCATGACATCATCATTGAATACTATTTATAATTTTGCCATAAAAGTATTTGCCTGATGCTTTTCCATTACCTTTCTTACCCCCATGTTCCTCTTTGAGGGGGCTGCCATATACAGATGCAGCCACTTTGGTTTGTCTGTTTGACACAGAATAACTAAACACAGATATCCCATTTATCTCATTTAACACAGAAAACTGCGTCACAACATCCCATCTAATTAAAGCATTCACCATTGTGAACAATGGAGCTTTGGTATGCTAATGAAAAGGTTAAATGCATTAAATGAGTTAAGATGACTTAAGATAACACAGTTTCTTCAATTACCCCTGAGTCATGACGCATTTAACTCACAAATCCAAGTGGCTTCATCTGTATTTGTGCAGCAGGAGTCTGTTAGCATTAGGAACTCTAACTGACAGACTGAGAAGGGACAGTCAAGGTTAGGAACTTCAACTAACATTTACTAACAAAAGCAGAATTATCAGCATATAATAACCAACATTACCTATAGGTAACTTTTAATGTAGATTATAAAATAGAAATTTTTTAGTGTCACTTTAAGGCTTTCCGAAAAGGTTTTTGGAAGTTGTAGCAATTAGTTGCCCCTAATGTGTATGGCAAACACAGACCGATAAACATTATTCTGTTTTTTTCTCTCACAATCTGAATTTGCAACTCTAAACAACAAGATTTTTTACAGTCAGAATATATTTGTACAAGATAAATTGCATGAGGAACAAATACAGTGTTATGTAAATTGATACAGAAGCTGTAATGCAATTTTATAATATAAGGCGTGCAAAAGTAAGCCAATACTTTACAAAAAAAATGTAATTTATTTCTAGATTGCTTCTCTCATAAAAAAGTAAACAAACCAAGCTAATATTTTACCAAAAACTGGCTATTTCTCTTGCAGTCCTTGGTCAGAGTCCAATTCAGAGGTAAGAGAAATTTGCTTGTCAATAGTCCATAGATTTTTTTGGATAGTGGAACACCAATAAACAAGGTCTTTAGATTAAAAGTTGTGTTTTGTAAATGTTCTTCCAAGGGGACTCCAGAATCCAATTTTCTTTTTTTTCAGAAGCTCATTCTGGCTGAAAACCAATAATGTATGGCAGCTGCCTATTCACAAATAGAGATTCCCCCTATCAATCTAGGTAATTGTCTAGCAAATTTCAGGTTTTTTTATGATTACAAATGCAAATTTCAACTGTACTGTTTTATGGTTGATCAAGTTCTACCTAAACCTCCCTATTACCGCTTTAGAACTGCATGTTGTTTTTAGTATGTGTGTATACTGTCACTTCTATAGCACTATAAGAATCAGCAGTAAAATAATACCTAAATAAGACAGACAGGGACCAATACAATAAAAGACAGCGTTGGACTGGGGGTCGGAGGCCCATAGGGGCTTTCTCAGCAGGGGCCCCACCCCACTCTGGCCCCCCCACCTCTATGGCAACCCCCCTACAGACCTCCTGCCTTAGCCCCTACCCCCCTCCAGCCCCCCCCACCCGCACATAACTCCTTTAGTTGCAGCCACAATCATGGCTGGGGGGGGAGATCAGGGGGCAGCACAGGCCATAGACGGATGAGGGTCTGGGTTGACAAGACCCATGAGGTCTAGGGCTCACCAGGTTTTTACCCAGTCCTGCCAGCCCAGTCCAACCCTGTTAATCAATAAATGAATACAAAAATACAATTTAATTTGAGATAAAGGGGGTTATTTATCAAAATCCAAAATTTTCTGAATATTTTATTAAAAAATGTCTGACCAAAGTAGAATAAACAATTTGATCTTATTTATTATTAAAAAAAGCTCTATTTTATCGAATTGGGGAAAAACTTGATAAAATCGATCAAAAATCTGAATCATGCAATTTTTTCTGATTTTTTTCCCGAAACGCTTAGGTTTTTTTTGGACTTTTTACAAAAAAGCCCGAATTTATGGGATTTTTGCCCCAAAAAAGTCAGATTTTTTAACTAATTCCAGCTCAGATCACAGAAACTTCCAAATAGGACCGGCACCTTTCCCACTGACTTATATACAACCTCTGATTTATATACAACCTCGGCAGGTCTGAGATGGAGGATTTTTGGATTCTAACTTTTTTTTTGCAGCCTCGGGGTATAATAAATCTCAAAAAATTCTGGGTTTTTTTCCTACTAAAAATTTGGATTTCAGAGTTAAAAAACATCGAATTTTTCGAGATTTTGGCATTCAGACTTTAATAAATGACCCCCTAAGTGTTAAGAGACTAGAGGAAGGGGGTTCCTGCCCCATAGTGTTTAAAATCTGAATAGATAGAAAGAAAGCTAGATCACTAGAAAAACAGCTACACCGAAAGAAAAAATAATATTTAGGTTGTCAACCCTATCCCTTTTTAAAGACAGTCCATTGACCATTAGTGTGCAATTTATGTGTACTATTCAGTTTAATGCTTATGGCACATGAGATTTTTGAGTTTAGGGCCTCCCATCAACCCACTCAGTGTGCTGCAAATTCTGCAATTCTGATTAAATATACTTGGCCTTAAGTGGCTTGAGACCCTTTAAATGATTAGATTAAGCTCTGTTCATAGACACAGGTAATAGACAGATGGGGGGAGGGGCAGCTAGTTAGCTAGATGGACAGACATGCCAAGCTGAAGGTATTTAATCAATGGGTGCTTAATAGAGAATTTCATTTAAAGGTCAATGAAAATCCTGCATAGATATTACATTATTAATGCACCTGTACTGCTTCCAGTTGCCGGCAGCATGTGCTGCTAATAATACAGCTCATTGTTCTTCGCACTCTTACCAGGGAGAAAGAGGAGCTTTTCTGGGTGAATGTGATTTACCCATAATTCTTCTGTGTAAATGTGCATGTGCACGGTGCCACCCCATGGTGCAGGGAGCAGTAAGCATTTTATAGTCTGTACCTTGATGGATCCTACTATTTATGCTCATCATCCTAGATAAAGGAGGATCATGCTGGGAGGTTGTTCTTGTGGCTAGCAATTCTCACTTGCATTTTTTCTTTCTTTTAAATCAGTAAAATGATACTAGCAAAGGTTCAGCCTTATGTATTTTGCCTATGTTATCTTACAAATATAGGATCTATTATTTGGAGTACTTGAACCCAGGGTCTTTCTGTAATTTGGATCTCCAATCCTTAAACTGAAAGTCAAGTCAACCCTACAATAATAATTTGCCTAATAATTTACAGAAACTCCAATGTTTCAGTCGCCACTGTGAACTGCCTCAGGGAGGGCAAATAAGAACAACACACGGTAGGGGTCATTTACAGCGCAGGACCCAGTGTGCAATGTGAATAAAAGGCTTCAAACTGCATTTTTTCCCCGTTTCGCTGCGTCCTGCATTGTGCAGCTTCCACAAGATACCTATGGCATGCCGTGTGGATCAACCTCTGTCAACATTAGGCAGCACTCGATCAAAGAGGGATGTTGAGGGGAGGCACCTAGGTATACTCAATGTAAATGCATTATTGTATTATGTATTATATGCACATATATAACCATAACGGTGAGAGCAAATAATTTCATTTCATTCAAGCAAAAAAATACATTGAAAAAATAAATTCTAAATGATATCCCTTTCCCTTCATGGTTGCCAAAGGCTAAGGCTGCCATCGAACACATTTGAAATAGAAAACATTATCTTTGTCTGTTTGCTGTAAGGTCATATGCATTAAGCACAAGGACACTTAATATGTCTTTAGAGCTCTTTCGCATTACTCCATTATATTCCATACACCAAAGTACAGTGCAGCCCCCACTCCCATCCAGGCCACATATACTGGATTCTCCTAAACACTTTTTAGTCCCTCACCCAGGCCTGCCAAAGCTGATGATTCAGTCACTCTTAACAACAGAGCCAGGCACCAGCACTCTTTCCCTTAAAAAAATCAATCCTTTTCAATGGTCTTTCAGCTGTAATTAATGTTCACTGTATAATTAGATTGATTTTTTATGTACTCTGCAAGAGGAAGAGAATTTATGGACTAAATTCATCGGGACATATGCTGAGACGGCAAAGGCAGGGGACGTTCGCTTGCTGGGTGGGGGGTACAAGTTATGGGGGGAAGAAAAAGACAATTCGATTTTGAAGGTAACTTGTCAGCTGTGTTCTAAAATGTATAAAAGTCAAAGAAAAGTGCCACACTTACACTAATCCACTGTTTGGAGCGTTGGGTGCACTCTGTATTCCACTCTGCACAATTTAATTCACATGAAAATAAGAACTCCAGCAGTACTCCGATCAGTAATTTAAACTTTTATTTGTGCCACTAGCAACGCAATGTTGTCAGCTGCGTTCTGGAATCTATGGTTTATGATTTAATGTGGCAGTGACAAAATATTTGCCCAGAGAATACATGAGGCTTGCAGCTGAAAAACTGCACATTGCCCAATCCTACATTTTTTAATAAATTGCTAGCTCTTCTGAGTAGCAATTCAAACACTTTGTGCATCTCATATTTTGTTTATTGTTTAATTGTTGCCTTCTAAGATCCTAGGTGTACAAATTGTAAGATAGGTGTGATAATTGTTGATAATGTTTCTGCAATGTGACATTTTGTTTCTATACTATCATGCCATTGTCTCCTTTGCAACATATTTTCTTCATCTGCATAACATTTGTTGTCATTTTGATTTAATTTGTTTAATATGAAAATCAAATAAAATATTTTAAACATGACATTTTGTTTCCGGGAGAAAATTTAATTTTTATATAATTTGTCTTTTATAGTTTCATGTATTATCTCAATTGCAGTTGGAACTCATGCTTCATTAACCTTATATCAGCCCACAGAAACCCAGGTTTGAATGTAATAGCAGATATCAGCCTTCTGCCAGTAAAGGTTGGAGCAAATTTCCATTAGTAGCTTTAACAGGCTGCACATTACTACACAGAATTTATTTTTTTAATTGCATGAAACCGCTTTACTAGATTTTCAAGGAAACACAGTGCAGTGATAGATTATACAATTTATAGTCAAAGTGAGACTAAGTGATCACAGACCACACCCACATTACTGACATCATCGTCATGACACACCATGAGAATAAAAACACTGGTTATAACACCGGGCCCTAAATGTTGTAACCCTTAGAAAGGCCAACTCTAGCATCAACGTGTCCCACTTAGAGGTTTACAAGGTGAACAGACAATCATGGCATCCAAGTGCCTTGATACAGTAGAGGTGAGCGAGCCCATAATGGGCATCAGATTAAGACAATGCACAAATAACTCCCCCCTTCCTATGGGAGTGATATATAGACATATTGACATCATTAGCCTCAAAATTCTATGTATGATTGCCAGTTGTCACAACAACTATAATGGCTGTTTTATCCAAAGGTGCCTGTACTCAAGGCCTACCAAATCTGGAATAGATGCCTATGAGGCCCAGATGGGCCGACGCATGGGCAAAGGCTTTAGGGCATGAGGTCACATCCAGGTGTGTTTGTCATTTATCCCTGCCCACATACGTGTACTACACCATGATCTGTTTCCCCATATACTAGCAAATGCATAGAGTGCCTTGACCGACAGTCCCCCTCAGGAGCCTCTTACGTGTGTCCTAAACCAGGTAGGTATCAAAACAAAAGTGTGGGTTAGCCGGAGAATAAAAATCAATGTACATAAAGATACATGGTCAAAACGATGAACTGCAGAGAGATGATGTGCGAACTAAATGATGCAACCCAACGGGAGTGACTCATTAAGTCCCCTGGGTGCCCTGTGAGTGCCATCACCTTCTTTCTGCTATAAATTCTATTTGCATGAGCACCCAGGTAGTATTTACTTTCAGGGTGTGCGGCCCATATTTGCTGTGTTTTATATATATATATATATATATATATATATATATATATATAGCTATATATATATATATATATATATATATATATATCTATATATATATATCTATATCTATATATATATATATATATATATATATATATATATATATATATATATATATATATATACTGGTAAACACTTGCACTCTGATCCAGACTTAGATTCACTGTGGGTGCTGGGTCAAAGGTTCAAGCATATAGCAATTAGACAGGGACCCGCACTCCAATGTTAAGTGAAGAAAATTAGTTTTTATTCATAGGATGCACAAGTTTGAATAAAAACTAATTTTCTTCACTTAACATTGGAGTGCAGGTCCCTGTCTAATTCATCATCATTTATTTATATAGCGCTGTCAAGATACGCAGTGCTTTTGCTATATATTTATATATATATATATATATACATATATATATATATATATATATATATATATATTTATGTATACATCTAAATACATGTCTATATATATCTATATATCTATATCTATCTATATATATATCTATATATCTATATCTATCTATATCTTTATATATATATTTTTTTTTTTTATATATATATATATATATATAAATATCTATATATATATATATCTATCTATATCTATCTATATTATATATATATATATATAAATATATATATAAATATATATATATAAATAAATATATATATATATATATATATATATATATATAATGTCACATTACTATATAAAAACACAAATCCTCACTATTCTGTACTTCAATTTGCCTTTGTGATGGTGGAAATAGAGTAAAGCGATTTCATGCAATTAGAAAAATTAATTCTGTGTAGTAATGTGCACCCTGTTAAATCTACTAATGGGAATTTGGTCCAACCTTTACTGGCAGAAGGCTGATATCTGCTATTACATTCAAACCTGGGTTTCTGTGGGCTGATGTAAGGTTAATGAAGCATGAGTTCCAACAGCAATTGAGGTAATACATGAAATCATAAAAGACAAAATTATATAAAAATTTAATTTTCCTCTGGAAACAAAATGTCACATTATCAGCAATTATCTAAAATCCTTACAAGTGTACACCTAGGCATTTAGAAGGCAACTATTAAACAATAAACAAAATATGAGATGTACAAAGTATATATATGGGAGACATTATACAGAAAGCTTATGAGAAATCCATCTCCCATAAACTCCATTTGAATCAAATACTGTAATTCAAACTTTTAAAAATTATTTCAATACAGGTATAGCATCCATTATCCAGAAACCCATTATCCAGAAGGTTCAGAATTATGGAAAGGTCATCTCTCATTTAATCAAAATAATTAGCTTTTTCTCTGTAATAATAAAACAGTACCTTGTACTTGATCCCAACTTAGATATAATTAATCTTTAACATTTTGGGTTTATTTAATGTTTACATGATTTTCTAGTAGACTAGAATTAGGGATCCAAATTAGGGAAAGAACTGTTAATCTGGAAAACTCCAGGTCCCAAGCATTCTGGATAACAGATCCCATACCTTTAATAACAGAGCACCTTGTACTTGACCCCACCTATGATATAATGAATCTTTATTGGAGGCAAAACAATTCTATTGGGTTTAATTAATGTTTAAATGATTTTCAGCAGATTTCAGGGATAAAAACCCCAAATTATGGAAAACCACTGGTCCCAAGCATTCTGGATAACAGGTCCCATATATGATATATATTAATATTCTTCTAATGCACAAGAGCCATGACTATCCTGTAGATTGAATTCTGTAAGTGGTTCTTAGTGATGTCATCAGTTATAATCAGTGTCACATTTGTCGCATGACTCACTGAAACTTGTGTATTATAATAAATCATGTACCCCGTTGTGAAATATGAGGATATTAGAAGTCACCTCAGCATTCCATGGCCTGTATAAAAGCTCCCAACATAGTTATGGAACCCCTCTGTAATTTATAATATGCTTATCTGTTATAAGGGGGGTACATTGATCACTATATATTTTACATTTTAAGGATTAATGTTTTATTATTGGGGAAAAAAAACTTTTGTTCTGATTAAATCTGATGTTTGGGAACAAAATATTAGTATCAGTACATTAATGCAGATCCTTTTTCTAAGCCATCGGCTAGAAAAAACCTACGAAGTTTAAAGGCAGAACCCTTCATTCCTACTAAATCAATGTTTATTCTTTTTATCTCAAAAATATTCCTTAGAGATTTTACTCTGCTCTTCTACATTTGTACCCTGCACACCTTGTGTGCTAGAGAAATGGAAAGAGAGTGTGTGAGATTTAAGAATATGGCACCACTGTATAGCATTTTTATGGGAAAAAGAGCGGATATACTTATTATCCAAATTACCTTTGCATAAAGTATTCCATTTCAGGCCTTGGACTGAATAAATGTTTCCCAAGCCAAGTCCACAGTCTTGAATTCAACTTTAGAAGAAGAGCATCACCATCCGCATTAATTTATAAATAAATATGGGGACACACCTTCTGCAGTTGAATAAAGCGATAAAAGAGTGTTATAGAATAAACCAATAGGATTCGATTTCTGCTAAATAAAATAGCTTAGTGTCTGCGGGACTGGGGGACATTTGTGATTATTGCAAATAATTGGAAAGATGATTATTATTTGTTGTGTCTTGACTTCTGATAATCCAGGGTGCCTGACATTGTATTTTATAAACAAGTTGCTCTTTAGGGCATGTTTGAAAGTGTGGAGCAAAAGTGTAAGGAGTAAATCTAAGACTGTAGGTCAGAGAATTTCGAAAGTTCAAGAGAAAGCTCCACTTTGGAATGGGATCTTGTTATGAGATGATAAGGGAGAAGGCCAGAAGGAAAGCATAGGGAGTGTAAATGAACTGAGATATAGAAACTGGATGAAGTGGTGAAACATTGTAGAGTGTTAAGGAGTAATAATGGTACAAGTGTTCTGACTGTTTCTAAACTAAGCCCAATTACTGCAGTTGTCAACTGGGTCAAGAATAGTCCCGATAGCATGCAATGTCATCCTATGATTGACCAACTTTAATGGCTTAGTTTGATATTTTAACTTTGCCTAAGCATCCATTGACTCATTTGTATCTCGTACAGATCTCCTAATATGTTAATAATACCATAACAAAAACCCAGAGATGATCTGGACTAAGTTGACATGGGGGCAGGGAATTGCATGAGGTCACTACAGTCCAGGCCAGACAAACTGGGTTGTAAGGTTTCCTTAGCTGGTATAATTTACTAGTTCTTCTTGTAGCCTGGGCAGAGAGAAACCTTCAACCTCCACCAGAGCTCCCTTTTCTAAGCACTGTTCTCCATGCATTTGCATCGGCTTTTTAATACATTTCTCTAATTTTGTCAGGCTCATTTTTGCTTCATCTAATTCTCCCCTACCCAGATAAAGCCAGACCCTATCAACTTAACACAAACATAATGCATACAGTATGGACTGAGCGTAGAGAATTCTTGCTTAAAATGTCCACCCACCTTCCACATATTTTGATTTCAGTTCCAGTGAAAAGAGTCACAATTAATGTGTAACTATAGATTTAAACGTGAAATTCAAGGGGAATGACCTCAAACGTCTGTTTTTTGTAAACATTCCATTGTGCAGGACAGAGTGAATCACTGAAGAATGTTTTTTTATAAATGAGTATGTTTAAAAGGGGAGTTATGTTGACCTTGAAGTACAATACAAAGCGAATACATGTAGTAAAGTGATAGTGGTATAGTAAGCTGAAATAGCTACCTGATGTTACCTTCTAAAGTTAACTCAACAACTCCCCATCATTTCTCCATTACTACCTGCTATATCCGGAGACTCAAGTAGTCCTAGGCCATCTAAGGAATTACAATGTGCTTGGAGATCAGGGCACTGTTGCACTGTTTATCTTTTGGTCCAGCAAGTCTTTCCCTAGTATACAAGCTGGACATCACTCGTCCTGGTACATTGTTGGGAGTTGCTGGGTGACACAGGCAATAAAATGGGTGGGCTATATTAAGGGTATAGTTTGTTTTAGATGGTGGCTTTACCACCAGGTAGCTTTATTGATGGATCCTGGCATATTCCAATTTGGATTGTGTCTCTATCCCATTCAGCCCTGCAGATAGGAGATTCATGGACAAATCATTAATATTTGCTCTTGGCAGAGAGAGACAAAAAGTCTATAGCTTTACTCCCAATGTTAGGTAATTCGTCCACTTTACAGGCACCAAAAGGCTGGGAATTCCTTGCAAGGGGGCATGTTTCAGGGAGATCAGAAACCTTAGACCATAGGCCCAATCAGGCCAAAACTAATTTCCTTCTCTTTATTCTCTTCCACTCTTATCTTTGCATACTTTAATCTTATTAAGCCACAAGTCTGCTCACTCACTATTTTACCGAGCTTCAAACAAGATAGTTGTCCCTGTATGACAAGGACTCTCTGACTGTGCCCTAACATCCAATATACAGCTATAATTGGTAGCTCTTTATTATAGGCATGCTGTATGTAAAATATGTGCATTCTAAGCAAGTCTATGTACAGTATGCGCCGAGTGAAGCAAGTGATCACAATCACCGTCTGAATGTAAAATGAAACGGCAATGTAACTAAATGACTGCACACAGTAGCGGGTCCAATTGCACAAAGTCATAAATATTCATCAGAGTTGTTGCTCCTTTGAAATCATTCAATATGTAAGGTTCTGCTGCTGCATGATTTACACACATAGAAATTATATGTAAATGTTGGCACAGCAACTCTTATCCTGTCATTTCCCATCAAATGAAATCACTTTTTCCCTCCATCAACACACCTACTTCTTATCAGAAAATAGCGCGGGGGAGATTTACTGCCAGCAAAGAACTTCCTGTTGTCTAGTGCCATTTTTTGGCCCAGAGAGCATACCTTAGTTTGTGCGTGTTATTTCTTTAACCCTTTGATGAATATGTCTAGGTACATATTTGGCCAGTGCATCTTTATATATATATATATATATATATATATATATATAAATATATATATATATATATATATATATATATATATATATATAAATATATATATATATATATATATATATATATATATATATATATATATATATATATATTAAATAGAAATTCATGTTTACCCTACTCACTATAATAGTTCCAAGAAGACCACAGGAGCCAAAATCAATAACACATAGAAAAAAAGTTGAAGGAAGCAATATATTAATGCAGAATTGTTTTTTTTTTCAATGTTAAGTAGTACTATGTGCACCTTTAGGGTGCATTCACTTACCTCAACTCGTTATGCAAAGTGTTATTTTGAGCTATGGCTCGGTTTTGGTGTTCAGTGTGTAAATGACATCTGTATCTGATTCTTTTGCTGTGCTGTGTCTATTAATGCATGGTGCTGAGGGACCCCTGGAGCTAAGTCCTGGTCAGGAGGTCAGTAGCTCCAGGTTTAGCACAGCACCATGCGTCAATAGACGCAGCATCGATCAATTCAGAATGGAAGACCGGAAGGACTGATCAGCGCTGAGCTCTACTATACAGGTATGTGAAGAGCACATTTTGATGCAAGTAGCTTTAATGAAAGTGGTTTTATATGCAAATCACTGCAGGGAAAAGTACAAGATGCCCACTATGTCTGCAGACATAAATGAGCCCTTTCCTCTGGTCAGTTGAAAGAGGAGCCATTTACAACGCGGGGGGGGGAGGCTGTAAGTGCAAGACCACAAAGGAGCACCCCATAGTGCTTACTTTCTAGCACTTGCACCCCCGGGTTGTAGTCAGTGGATGCAGCTTGGCCAGGCAGTAAGTACAAGGCTGCACCTCTTCAGTTTGGTTCTAGCTTTCTGGTTTGCTTCTTATTCTCACTTGGAGAATTAAGCCAATTAGTCACATACGTTGTATAAACCCACAACCTTGTAATTAAGTAAATATAATCCCACACAAACACATCGAGATCATTAATATTTCAAGTTGCACTATTATTGCCTCAAGCAAGTCAGTTCAGGTTGCCAACGAATAGATTAGTAGCTTATACACAACTTAACCTTTAATACATACTGTATGGTTTAAACAAAAGACACTAAGGGCAACACCCACAAGACGGACCATCATTACGCACAACTCATTGCCATTAACCCTTTATACAGTGCAGGACTTTAGCCTTAAAAAATACACTTAATTAAAAACTGCTATAGGTGGACAATGCGGGTAGCACGTGACCGCTTATAAAAAGCCGTCTGTTACTAAAAAGTTAAAGTCAAAGTCAGTTAGAGTAAGAACCAAGTATTCTCCATCCCTTCTTTTCCCCGGTTTCCCAAAGAGGTGTATTCTATCTGTCTACATTGGGAACAGATGGGCGCTAAATCCCTCACCGTCCACCTATGCTGCCCTACGCGTTTCGCTTCTTCAGGGGCATAGGTCATAGGCATTGCTTCTAGTTCTGCAGTTTGATTGTAGCCCTCCAGTTTGGTTCTAGCTCTGTAGTTTGGTTCTAGCTCTGTAGTTTGGTCCTAACTCTCCATTCTGATTCCAGCTCTCCAGTTTATTTCCTGCTCTGCGGTTTGGTTCAAGTAGCTTGGTTGTAGCTCTCCAGTTTGGTTATAGGCCTCCAGTTTGGTTCTAGCTTTCCAGTTTGCTTCTAGTTCTGCAGTTCGATTCTAGCCTTCCAGTTTGTTTCTAGCTCTGCAATTTGGTTCTAGCTCTGCAGTTTGGTTCTAACTCTGCAGTTTGGTTCTATCTCTCCAATTAATTTAATTCTCTGCAGTTTGGTTCTATCTCTGTAGTTTGGTTCTAGCTCTCCAGTTTGACACTGAACTCTCTAGTAAAACATATCTAAAGTAATCACAAGCAAAATATAGTTTTATAAAGCTCAAAGCCTGCATTAAATGTTTTCTGCTCTTCTTTTCCACATTTTTTATAAGGTGCCAAAAAGAGGAATATTTATGTTGTAGGAGAATTTCACCAGAGATATACACACATGTACGGTGTTTAGCTTGACTGATGCCACTAAGACAACAGTTTATTCAGCTAACTGAGGGCTTCTTTATGTGAGGGGATGTGGTTAATACTAAGGGGCAGATTTATCAAGGGTCAAAGTGAATTCGAGGGAATTGTCAAAGTAAAAAAATTCAAAATTCAAAGTAATTTTTTGGATACTTCGACCATTGAATAGGATAATACGACTTTGAATTTACTTCGACTTCGATTCGAAGTAAAAATCGTTTGAATATTCGACCATTCGATAATCAAAGTACTGTCTCTTTAAAAAAACTTCGACTTCAATACTTCGCCAAATTAAACATGCCGAAGTGCTATGTTAGCCTATGGGGACCTTCTACAACCATTTTCTAAGTCTTTACACAGCGAAGTAAAATTGTTCGATCATTCGGTTCGATCGAACGATTTTACTTTGATCTTTTGATGCCCAATTTTGGACTTCGATATTCGAATTCGAAGTATTTTAATTCAATGGTCGAATTTTGAAGTATTTTACACTTCGAAATTCGACCCTTCATAAATCTGCCCTTAAATGTACTGTTTATAAATGCCCTACTGTGTAGGAAGGTTTGTACATGGACAAGCAGAGACTCGTCATTCTTTTCGTCTATTATTGTCTGATCAGTGCATAATTAGGTTGTCAACAACTATTTAAGTTTGCCGTTCTCAATAAAAATATGTCACATACAGTAGAATTATTGATCTGCATCATCACAACGTTAATTTTTATGTAGATGGTGTGAGAGAGCTTTGTAAAGGGACAGAATTAAGGGGATAAGGCAGATTTTATAATAGGTTAGAGACCCTTGAGGTTGTGCAAATTTTTACACTTAATCAATAATATGCCTTTATCAGATATTGTACATTTATCTTTATTAAGAAAACCTTCATGTGTCTTAGTATCTTTGCTTGCCATAGCTGTTATATATAGTATCTGGAAGTATCTAGAATCGGGTCTTATTATGCTCCAGTCAGGAGATTTAGGACCAGGTTTAGAGGCACAGTGTTAAATCTGGAATAAGGATTGGTAACAATGCATAGATCTGATCTACTATTATATATGTTAAACAGTAACAGCCGCAAACAGTCAGGTCTTTGCTTTGATTTTATTTTTGTAACTGCAGCAGTGCAGAGTAATTGAGCCCCCTGACCTTAAAATCTTAATGTAATGTAGGTAATTGGCAGGTAAACTGCAGTACAATTCCTTGCTTCCTTCTTTAAGGTTAGGCTTTTTGCTGTGTCAGCACAATAATTCCACAATGAGCAAATCAAGGCAGTTGGGTTGTTTAGATCGAAGTGGAAACATTTGACTGTCCCCCACAGAGACCTGACTTCAACCCAACTAAACAGCTGGAGGAGGATTAGGGATACCAACAGTGAGTCAGGCCTGATCCCCAACATCAGTTCCCAACCTCATCAATGCTCTTGTGGGTGAACGAAAGCAAATCCCCCCAGCCTTGTTCTATCATCTAATGAAAAGCCCTCAGAAACCCACAAAGATTAAAAAAAAGCATTAATGTTGTTCATGAATTATTAAGAGTTGCATTTATTTTCTTACAATATTGGAAGACAAATACATGGACATGCTGATAGAGGTAGAAAATGAAGGCTCTGTAAATCAATCAGAATAAATTAAGCCGTTACATTTGGCCATGTTAGACAGCTATTTGAAAGTGAACTTCTCACCCAGTCAGGTCCCTACAGTTCTGATCAACCGATGGGAGCGTGCAGCAAGTTTATAAAATTGAAATCCTAATTCTAATATCAAGCATTCTCAGAGTAACACGGCAATAAAAGGAAATATGAAAGAGGTTGTGGCTTTAATTCCACCTCTGCAATAGTTATAAAATCTTCAATACTGTTAAAGTCAGTGGTTTGTTTTTTTCTTTAAGAACATCATGACCTTCATTTTGAATTATTTATAGAATTTGGTAGTTTTAAGGTTCCCTCTAAATCTAAGGTTCCCTCTATTTGAGTGTGTGCTTTATAGATGTCAACTGAGGCCATGCAAGGCTTTTATGGCTGCCAAGGTCACACAATGATGACTATGGGATTTGGAATCCCCTCCCCAGATACAGTCGGAGGTCAAGCCAGGATTCTGAAGCAACTCCCTTGGGACATTGCACAGTTTTTATTAGCTGGCACGTCTCAATCTCGGTTTATAATATTAACCACTTGGGAAAATTGCATCTCTAATTTTAAAGATGTTCTAAAGAAAGGTAATGCAGAATATTTTGGTGCTGAAATGTTTGACAATCAAATATGATAGCGTCTATGAAATAGTCCCGTATTGTAAATCTTAAAGACATTATCATCGCCGTCCATAGCAATGAATTCCATTTGTCTGTAGGCTATGAAATGAAGATCTAATAATAATAAATCTGCCATGGCAAGTCAAATGCATGAAAGTAAAAATAAAATGTAATTATGGTCTTAATCCATGTAAGGAATAACTAAGAGGGAGAATTTCACACTGCCTCTCAGATAATGTGTTGATGGGGCTAAATACAGGTTACTACAGCTTTAAGGAACATGTTCTTTTTCTTCCTGACGGGTTAGGAGAAGTAACAGCACAGTGAGGCTTAGGCATGTACTGTCTTTCTGTCACAATCGCTTATTGGAAAATGCTGATATCACAATTTGTCTTGTGTTGAATTATACAGCACAAAGTCTTAATAATTATATCAGTGTTGTGCAGCCACAATGGCATTGAAATGATACACCTCTATTAAGCACTGCCTTTTTCCATTTCCAGGGAGGATAACGTCTCATAAGTTTTGCAAATAAATTGACCCTTGTGGGTATGTGAGGGGTATTTTAAATATTTAATGAAACAAGCATTAGATCTACATGCTACTGAGGTCCCTTTAGCTGAAATATTTATCATTATATTAGTTCTCAGAATTCCAACATTTCAATATTTTGCCTGCATGCTCTGCTTTGGAGATTTTTTTATCCTTGATAAAAAATGTATGTCAATTAGCATAATGTGTGCAGTATCTAAGATCAAGTATTGGGAGATCAGAAAATAGTCAGCCTTGGTCTGCATGTGTGTTTGGTGGGGGCATGATCATTTTTTTATGCCTCCCATGTTCCATACTTATATATTAATTAGCATTTTACAATGTATTTATGTATATGTATGCTAAAATTTACACTATAATGACTAAGGTTGTTTCCCTTTTTTTAAAGGTTCAGATTTAAAGCTGCCTTTTTATTTATTGGCAAACTCAGAATCTTATGCATGTTACAACTAACTGTCATACCCTGACCACCAATAAAATGATCCATAAAACATGGCGGGTACTTTGGTAACTAAAACCTCATTGCTAGCTTCTGTGACCTAGGGGCAGATTTACTAAGGGTCAAAGTGAATTTTCGAATTTAAAAAACTTCGAATTTCGTAGTAATTTTTGGATACTTTGACCCTCGAATAAGCCAACTTTGACTTTGAAAATCGAAGTACTGTCTCTTTAAAAAAGTTCGACTTCGACACTTTGCCAAATTGCTGTTTAGCCTATGGGGGACTTCCTATAACCCATCTTGAGTGTTTGGGCAAGTTTTGAGAAATCAAAGGATTTTTGGTAAAATCGTTCGATTCAAAGGATTTCATCGTATGATCATACGATTTTAAGAATCCTTCGACTTCGAATGTCGAACTAGCCTATTCGATGGTTGAATTTTGCACTTCGAAATTTGACCCTTGATAAATCTGCCCCTTAGTATTCAAGATCAAATGTTCGAAGAATGGATTACCCGAAGCCTTATTTTTTGGATTTGACTTTATCAATCCCGCACAAAAGTTTTGGTTGAATATCTAACCAAAATGGCTAGGGAAATTTGAGAAATGTCAGAAAATCCATCATATGTCTCATTCTGTTTTGCATTGTTACACTATTTTCGATTCAGCTGAAAACATGGAGGCCCATTTATTAATTAGTATTTATGTTAATATTAGTATTTTTGAAACCACGATTAAACTCTATTGCTTTAAAACCATGAATTCCATGAAAGCTATTAAAAGATCCAAATACAAAAAGCACAAATGAAATAAAACACTAAAGTATCAGGGGGAAAAATGAATCACTAAAAATATCCAAAAACCCCTAAAAGTCTGAATGGTTAGAAAAAGGTTTAACGGGTCAGAGAAGCTCCCATTGACTTTTATGTGACCTCGACTACTTTTATTGGCACCGTTTTGTATTAGAGTTTGACACTAGATATATTTAGAATTTAAGAGGAAGAAAAACATGATTTTTTTAATGGTTTCACAGTTGACCTCTCAAGCCCTACCCCACTATTTAAGCCCGGCAAAAAAAAAACATTTTTAAATTCCGTAGCCATAGGACAATCTGCTTGCCTTCTGCCACTCCCCTATTATTCCAGTAGGGAAATGGAACCCCTTAAACTACAGTGAGAGAGTATTTATTATTCAATGGCCAGATACTGAATTATTTCAGAAGAACATCAACAATGAACTGAAACCTAATCAAACAGATACACAGATTAAAGTATAACTTGCTTTGTTTTTTGCTTTGCACAACTTTTTTATTGTATTTTTGTAATCAAATAGATGACAATTTTTTGTTCGAAGAACTGGAAGAAAAGCCACTAATCAAAATGCAGGGCCTACCTGTTTTTTAATCCACTGCACGTTCTCCAAGTGAGATAGCTCACAAGCCCATTATAAAAGACTAGAGAAATAGGAAACCAATTTATCTTATGATTTATGCTACTGATGTTTCCAGGAGGAACAGTCCTATTTCAAAGAATGGGTTATTTACAGTATGGAAACAAAGGCAGCCTAAGTACACAACTTCCCTTTTTAAATAATTTTAGATGAGCTCTGCTACTTTTCTATATTAGATTAGAAGGGGCAGATGTAGGCAACATTGGTTTTGATTAAAGTGGAATGGGAATTCCACTGTATTTTTTCAGCTTATATCCGACGAAGAAAAGAGCTGCCTTTTGAGGGGACAGCATGCAAGGAGGGCCCTGGGATGGGCTGGACAAGCAACAGGGTATTTAAAGCTGTAGATTAAGGCCCCACTGTAAACATATGCCATTCAGACCTGGGCCTGCATAAATGTAAAACCCTTCTACTTCCCTAAAGAATGTAAAACTCCGTTTGCATGTAAATGAGAAACTGTATTGAAACATTAATGGTGATGTTGCTCATAGCAACCAATCAGATCTTTACTTTTGTTTTCTAACTTGAAGTTGAATGTTGAAATCTAACTGCTGATTGGTTGCTCTGGGCAACATCTCTGGTAATGCTTCAGCATGATAAATAGGCCCCTTAGGGTATGTGTATCCATCTGGTTTAAACTATTACATGCGTCTCCTCGCCTCAGCTGTGCCGTAGGGTCTCTATTCTGAACTACAACTCAAAAAACACTCTTTTAAGAAGATTTTGGGTGCCGGTGATTCTTAAGTAACAGTAGATTTATTGAAGAGGTTACCTACACTTTGAGGCAGATTTATTATGTGGTGTACAAAACAGCGGAATGATTTGCCACACATCATCAGACAGCGATGCGTAAAAATGGCGTCATTTTTATAAGCGCTTTTTCTTGGAGAAAATTGAGAATTTACTTACAAAGGTCTGAAGCAGTGTAAAATAACGGTGTAAAATCTGGTGTTCGCTTGGCGTAAAATATCACACACCTTGATAAGGTCGCCATTTATTTTACACTGTTTTTCTAGCAAATTTTGTTTTACACGGCAGAATAAATAGGCCCCATATTGTTCATGACATTTATATGACACATCCAAAATGGGTACTTATTCCTCAAGTATCTGCCTCCAGCCTACCAGGGTTCTTACAGTGTGATCCAATGGATTTCACTCTCAGTCCTACCCACTTAAGTCCCTACAATCTGGTGGGTGTCATCTAGGGAACTACCCCAAACTATAAGGTTTTTTTTTTTTTTTATCAAAGGTCAAATTTTAGTTATGTGAGCTTTATTAGACCTTGAATGAACTCACCTTGAATGGTTTCTAATTTAAGAAAAAGATTGAATGGAAAAAAACTCAAATTAGCAAGTTTGGTGTTCACAACCCAAAAACTAGCATTGATAGAGTTTTCTGTGGAAAAAAAACTAGTATTGCACGAATTGATAGTTTTTAAGCAAAAACCTCCGAAAAAAAATTGGGACATCATGAAGGCTATTAACATCTTCATTGCCATTTTCTTCTACATGACCTCAACAGCTTTTAGATGGTGAATTTTCAGATTCTAGCTATTTCCAGGGTCAGGGTATAGTAAATCTTGAAATCTTTTTTTTTGTGGAAATCACAAATCGACCCTTAATAAATCTTCCCCTAAATGAATTGGAGCACAAAGCTGCTTTTTCCATCTCACAAAGTCTACCTCACAACTCCCAGGGGCAGATTCACTAACTGGTCAAAAGTCAACAGTCGCACCCATCGCTACACTTCGACAGGCAAACTTTGATACTTTTTCCACTCACAGAATATGATGTAAGTAACAGAAGTTTGAGGAAGATCTATGTACTCCAGTGCACTTCGCCTGGTCTGAGCTGTAAAATCCGCATTTTAGTGAATTTGCGGAGTAATGTCCATTCACCAGAGCGAATTGTCGCCTAGTGCAAATGAGTGCTGGTGCCTATCTCTTTCGCTAGCGAATTGGCGCCTACACCCATTGGTAAATCCGCAATGTCCCTGCGGGCAGTAACGCTAGCGAATTGTTGCCAGTGTTTGCCCTTTAGTAAATCTGCCCCCTAGAGTACACCATAACAGAATCTGCCTGTCTGAAGCCCTCATTTAGAGTCCCTATACCCAACTTTACCAAGGCTTGAGTTACTTAACGGCTCTGTCTTCTTACTGAGGCCTTCTGCCTTTGGCTGAACAGCATGTTACAGCACTAGTAAGACCAAAAACATGTTCCATCCCCTTACAGAGACTAGGATACCTGAACTACGCTCACTACCCCTGGACCAGTGGGAATACTTTCCCCTTCCTTTACTTTACAGTTAAAGTTGCATAGAACCAGTTAGAAGTTTGAATTTTTGCTTAGTGAAATTTCACATTTTAATTTTAAACGTCTTAATAAAACAATTCAATACGTTTATGCTGAACTGCTGCGAGAATTCACATGCGAGGCTCACTCGCTTCTTAACTAATTAAATTAATCTGGCAGATTCTTTTGATTTATATGGAAATATTTCATAACCTTTTCAAAGGAGTGACACATTTCCAGTTTATTGAGAACATTAAAAGGAGCTGTGCAGTATGAAAATGTCAGTTTATTGCATGCTACAGTTATAAAGACAGTTATCCTTAAAATAAATGTAATTATTTTCATTTAAGTGGGAACTCCCTTAAAGATGTACAGCATCTACAAATGCATTTGCAGAGTGCACCCTCCTAGTATAGGGCTTATATACTGGCCCCTCTAATTTATAATGCATGGGAAATATAATCATACAGTCTATTTTGTTCCTTTTTCTTTTTTTTCATTTTTTCTCCATGTATACTGATTACTCTATGCAAAAACTATTCAGGGAAATGGCTTTAAACATTTAAAATAAACAGAAAGTCTACAATTATTAGTATTTTACTTGAATAGGCCAGGGAGTCTCTTCCCACTGCTCAAGTTCTAGAAGAGCCGCCCTATAACTGGATGTGTTCAAGTACTACTATGGTACCAACGGAATTGTGGTCATTGCAGGATAATGCATAGAGCACTCTGGAAAAAATTAGATTAAGTGGCATGGGGATATAATATATGCCTGTAATTTCCCATTACTTGACCCTTAGCTGGTTTCTTAAGCATTATGTAGTATATCAATCCCAGTGAGGTGGTATACATTGAGCTTTTTCATCAATTCAATAAAATATTCTTAATTTTTTATACGATTGCAAAAAATCACAGTGAATCAGATATATTAGTGAGTTAGTCTTATACATTCCATGGTTAGCTTCCACTTCATCCTAATTAACAAGCTTGACACATGAGCAATTTAAAAGCCCTCAGCCCAAACCTCCCTCTAACTCTTAGGGGGTTATTTATCAAAGTCCGATTTTATCTCAGTATTTTCTGCTACAAACTCCGTTCAAACCCGCTCAGGTTTTTATGCTTATTTATTATTACATTTTCCAAAAAATTGGCTTTGCGGGAAAAAATCCGATTTGCACATTTTTTTTCAGATTTTTTTTATCAGATTTTCCTAATTTTTTTGGATTTTTCATCCGATTTTCATGATTTTTTTTGTAATTTCCCCCCGGAAATTCGGGGTATTGCACGAAACCCAGCGCACATCAAAAAAATCATTGGGACCTCTCCCATTAACTTATATATCAACTGGTCTGAGATGTCGGATTTTCAGATTCAGACTTTTCCCACAAATTTTCCGTGATTTGTGCCTTCAGAGTTTAGTAAATAGCCCCCTTAAAGTTGAGGTGTACATTAAAGGTAAAATCTATATTAAAACCTTTCAATATCACATTAAACAAAAACAATAAGATATCAATGCAAAAAAATAAACTAATCATACAGATGCCTTCTTACATATGAATACTGAGTAATGTAACCAATGTAATTTTACCAAAATCTCCATATTAAAATAAATATCTATTTCTACCTAACAGCTCACAAATAATTAAATGATAACAGCTGATTCTGCATCACCATCCCATATATGAATACAATCAATGTTTTACCAGAAAAATGAATTTATCCTGGACCCATGGGGGTTACCACTGCCAAAAATATTTAGCCTTTTTCACCGACCCATGAAAAGGTTGTTGTACAATGGGGTAAAACCCCAATTTACAGTGTATAAAAAGTCATTGTTGGACAGTAGATACTGTTTGAAATGTAATGTATTAAACCATCTGAATTGCTCCTACCATGCAATCTTTTCCATATAAGGTCGTATGTCTTAAAAACAAAAATATATCAATATACTTGGAGAGGCCCTTATTCAAAGAACTTATCCCATCTTTACTCACCCATTGAACCAGAGCATAGTTTATGTGCCATATGTTATGAAAAGTAGGGGGAAAGCAGGGTACCCCAAAAAAAAAATCGTCATTTTGCAGCCTATCACCCATGAAAATGGAAAAGATGCCAGCGTTTTTTGGGACTTAGAAAAAATTGCCTTTTTTTTTTTTTCAAGTCCTATCTACTCTATTGCACTTCGCCAGGTCTAAGCTGGCGAAGGCAAGTCCATCGTAAGAGGTAACGTTCAGTAAAATCAACTTCTTAGTGAATTTGCCTAGTAACGATCTTGAGCCCTGGCGAAAATTCACCTGGCGTTAGAGTGTGAAGTCTCCTTCGCTAGCGTATTTTCGCCAGTTCCCATTAGTAAATATGCGATGTATCGAACTTACTTAATGCTGGCGAATTTTCGCCAGCGTTCACCACTTTGCACCTTAGTGAATTTCCCCCATAGGGTGTGAGTGAATCAAATTTCAGGTAGTCAAGCCATATACTAACTGATACATTAACCACAATTTTATGGAAAGACAAACAACTAAAGGATATTATATTGAATTTATGAAGAACCTCCTAACTGGGGTTGCTAGAATGCATATATCTCATGCCCACTGGATGTGGAATGGCGTTGTTTACCTTTAATTGTTGGACTATATTCTTGAGGATTAGGGAAATGCAGGTGGATTTTGGAATGTAATAAGACATAAGACATACTGAGAACAATGGAAACTACAAGCTGAGCCAATAATACCCCCATAGAAACAGAACAATCCGCAATAAACAAAGAAATAAATATTTGATTTAGTTAAAAAAATTAAGTTATAGTGCCTTCAATAAGCTTCTGGTGGCCATCAACTGCTTCATTATAAATGTACCCCATTTATGCAAACAGTCAAAGCATTACACTAAGGGGCACATTTACTTAGGGTCGAATATCGAGCGTTAATTAACCCTCGATATTCAACCGTCGAAGTAAAATCCTTTGACTTCGAATATCGAAGTCGAAGGATTTACTGCATTTCCTACGATCGTACAATCAAAGGAAAAATCGTTCAATCGAACGATTAAATCCTTCGAATCGAACAATTCGAAGGATTTTAATTCATCAATCGAACGATTTTCCTTCAATCAGAAAATTGTTAGAAAGCCTATGGGGACCTTCCCCTTAGGCTAACATTGATGTTCGGTAGGTTTTAGGTGGCGAAGTACTTGGTCAAAGTTTTTTTTAAAGAGACAGTACTTCGACTATCGAATGGTCTAATAGTAGAACGATTTTTAGTTTGAATTGTTCGATTCGAAGTCGAAGTTGTAGTCGAAGGTCGAAGTAGCCAAAAAAAAACATTCGAAATTTGAAGTTTTTTTTTCTTCTGTTCCTTCACTCGAGCTAAGTAAATGTGCCCCTAAGTATAATTTTTTGGAAATGCTTACAAATACAGTTAATGAACAGCACAATACTGTTTTTCTTTAGCTTTATAAAGCAGAAGAAAGTTCTTGCTTACGTGTGAGAAATCATTAAATTCTACTTATTTTCGTATGATAGAAATTTGTTCTGAAGCATTAATGCCGTGACCCTCCATTAATATTAATACCCGGTAGCAAGAAAGCTTAGCTATGGCTGATTCATCAGGCATACTTTGGCCCCTTAAATAGCCTTGGCTAAAACCTTTTCTTATTTAGCAATCTATTAAATTGCCTTCAGTATCTCCAGGCCCATAGATAACATGAAATCAAAAGAAAGTAGTAATTAAACATACATTTTTTAAAGCATTGTCCTGCCCTCAACAAATGTGTAGGAGTAGGATATTAGGACGTTTATCAGCACTGCCCGTGGTTTTTTTCTTTTCTCTTCTGCTTTCAATAGTTGTCTAGGCATATTGCACAATGTCAAGGAAGAAGGTCATTGACATAAGAATATTTTTATATATCGTGGAATTAAAAAACTCTATAGGTACTGTATGAATTTTGCCTAGATTTTTTTTGTAATGTATCAGTTGTAATGTTACTATACTAGGTCTCTGTGGTTTTTAGGGTGCCAATACATTGGCATTGTATAGACATTCATTTTGCATTTTTGGTACGGATAAAGGTTAACTTCACTACGTATAGTTTACATTTTTTTCTGCTGTAGGGTTGCCATCTGTCCAGATTTGACCTAAACAGCCCAGATTTCCAAATTAGGAAATCTGGAAAGACATCCCCTTGAATTAAATGATGATCAGCCAATCATCGATCACAGCTTTATGCCTCCACTCCTTGTGTCACAATCCTGCCCCCAACATCACTTATCCCACCACCTGATATTATCTGCCCACCCTTGATGTCACCACCCATCCCCCTGCCCAGAAATACAGAAATTGAAAGATGGAAGCCCTACTCTTATGCTGTGAGTCAAACAGTGGCAGCTGGGTTGTTTGCAGCAGGAAAAAAAAATTTGACTGATGGCCACATTTACAAACTGGAACAATTGTGGATGAATAGTCTATGGCAGAGATCCTGGTGGTGGTAACTACCTGTTGAAAAAATCTGATATAACACACATAGGGGCAGATTTATAAAAAGTTGGAAGTGAAAAAATTAAAATTTTGAGCTAATTTTTCAACTAGGGAATAGTCCAAATTTGATATGCATTTGAAAAAAAAATCGAAAATTCGAAATTAATCATGTGCTGTCTCTTTAAACATTAGACCGACCATTCGCCATCTAAAACCCGCCAAATTGCTGTTTTAGCCTCTGGGGGACCTCCTAGTCAATTGGTGTTGAAAAATCTAAGCTTCGAATTGTACGAAAATTGACCTATTCCATCTAAAACGGACCTATTCAGCCAAAAAAAAAAACCTTAGATTTCATTTTGGTTGGTCTTTTTTTGAATTTGTATTTCGACGTCTTTAAAATTTTGAAATTTGACCTTTGATAAATCTGCCCCATAAACAAGGGACCATTCTCCAACTATGATAACATTAGTCCATTTCTTTATGTAGCTATGCAACCAGCAGTTTTGTACCCTTTGGCAACATATTTACGAAGCAGTAGTGCAATATGGTTTATACATAGCTATCCTTGCAAAAGTACCTTAATTTAAAAGAATGGAAATCATTTTCTTCTTGGCCAGTATGTGTGTGTTATTTGAGATTCAGTAATACAGAAGTGCAATTGTGGACAGAGCCTGTAATGATCATTATCAAATAATGAAACATTTTGCACTGGCAACACAGCCCACTCCATTCTGTAACCCACAGCCACTTGTGACTCATTTAGTTGCAGAATGTGAGCCTAATAACACAAAAAACCCTACATCTTTCCCCATGCGCTTGACACACACAGCGTGGGTGACCTTCTCTCCCCAGAAGCAAAAAAAAAAAAGATTTAAGCCTGAGTTGCAGCTGGAAATATAAAATTAGAGGAAATATCACAAAGTCAGCAGGCTGGGAGGAAATGTTTCTTTATAAATACATTTAGCACAACTGGATGAGAATTGAATTCCCAGGGAGAGAAAGGATAGCTTTTTAATAAATCTGTTATTAGCACTATTGTTTCAGGCTCTTGAACACCGCCACCAAATTGCCCATGATTTGGTTTGCACAAGGTTAGTTATTAAAGTTAGATGTCTACTTATTTTAGCTCTGTGGAATCTTTTTGTACAAACTTGTGCCTCCATAAAAGCATTTGTTGTTTTGTTCTGTAAGCCTTAGACATCTGAAAAGGAGTCACTTTTGTCACAGTGTCTGTCTGCTACAGTTCCTCGCGATGTGTGCAGAAGACTTTATTCTATATTAGCACTTACCCATAACCAGTTTGGTGCTGCCTACCGTACATACTCCTGAAACGTGGAAAAGATAAATATAGCACCCATACGTAAGTAATCACTAAAGTCTAGTATAGTGGGGCCTGGATCAGAGGTTTATTGGCTCAGCCTGAATGCCAGTCTTATAGTTAATTTGGGTTGAAACATTTACAAAATCAGAAAAGTCACAAAATCACAAAAGTTCGACCCCTCAGAAAGTGAACATGTATAATGTATCACACACATAAACAGACATATACTGTATATAAACTTTATATACAGGATCCGGGATCCGTTATCTGGAAGCCCATTATCCAGAAAGCTCCGAATTACGGAAAGCCCATCTCCCATAGACCCCATTATAATCAAATAATCCAAATTTTTAAAAATGATTTCCTTTTTCTCTACAATAATAAAATAGTAGCTTGTACTTGATCCCAACTAAGATATAATTAATCCTTATTGGAAGCAAAACCACCCTCTAGGATTTCTTTAATGCTTACCGTATATACTCAAGTATAAGCTGAGGTACCTAATTTTACCGACAAAAACTAGAAAAACGTATTGACTCGAGTATAAGCCTAGTTTAGTTAGGACCAAAAGTCAGTACTTGTGCCACCTTCTGTGATGCTGCAACAAGGGGTTCAATTGGAGGCTTCAGAATCAGTGAAGTTTTAGCCAGTAAAATCACTGCCAAGCTAATGCTGTCTGATGAACTGATGAGAAGAAGAGAAGATATCACACAGACGATCCCTTCCAGAATGTGCTCAAAAGAAAGCCGCACCTAAATACGCTCCTGAGCATACCAGGTTTACATTGGCTGCCTCCTGCCTCAAAAGTATAATTAACGTGCAGCCTGGATGACACCACACAATGCACATCATGTGACAACAGCGTCGGCATCCTCAGCACTCAGCATCGGCTCCAACCCAGTACTGGCAGTCACGCAGGCACTATGGGCAGAAGTGAAACTACTAGTGGTGGGCCCACTGCCATGATTCACCGGAGCGGTGCAATTCTGATTTTTGGTGAGGCCCGCTGCCCACACACCACCTGCATGCTGCATATGTGTTCCTGGCATCACCCATCGCACAGTACTCAGAATAAATTATTTATTTTCTGTCGCTTGGTCGCAGGTCATTAAGTAAAGGTTCCAGGGGCCCAACAAGTTCGGGGCCCTGGCAGGCCAGTCCGACCCTGGCCACAGGTGCAGGTCAGAAGTGCAGCTATCTTCAGGGAAGAGGCCCATTGCGTTGATCAGCTGGGTAATTTATAACTGACTTGAGTATAAGCTGATGTAGACCTTTTCAGCTTATTTTGGGTGCTGAAAAACTCCGCTTATACTTGAGTATATACGGTACATTATTTTCTAGTAGACTTAAGGTATGAAGATCCAAATTACAGAAAGATCCCTTATCTGGAAACCCTAAGTTCGGAGAATTCTGGATAACAGTTCTCACACCTGTACTAACTTACTGTAGAGCTTAAGCTCACAATAGCGTTGGATATCATGCCTGTTCAAGAAGTTATCCAAATTACTCTTAAAGGCATTAGTGGAATTAGCCATCACCAGCAGGGCATCCCACAACCTCACTGTCCTCATTGTGAAGAACCACCAACGTTGCTTCAAATTAAATGTACTGTATGTGCCTCTCTTTATTTGTTATTTTCTGTGTGAGAGAAGATCCCCCTCTATCTGTCCATGATGCCTTCTACTGTACTTGTAATCATGTCCCCTTGTAAATTTGCTTTTACCGGAGAAAACAACCCCAACCTTGACAGTCTATCCTGATACTGTAGGTAACTGGTAGGATGAGATCTAAGGGAATGCCCTCCTGGAGGCTTAGTTTTAAGAATGTATAGAGTGGGGGTTGTGGTTGAATATTTATTTGTTGGTCTATATATTGTTGGAACTATGGCTGATAGGTTGATCCAGTAATGGTGTTTATAAATATGTAACCTTGTTGTGAGCTAGGGGGTGCAGGTGGCGTGGTATAGTGTATTTGGAGGTCAGTAGTGGATTGGATTTTAGAGCAAGACTGAGAAGGCTTATACCCTAAACTGGTGTTTTATAGGGAGCATCTTGGAAGGAAATGTTAAAAATATTACAAAGGATATGTCATTTGTGTAACTTGTGTTGTTCAAGTTGGAGCCCCAACCTTTCTTCATAGCCTGGGACCAGTTCTTTTCTCTGAATATACCTTGTATTTATCTAAATGGACTTTCTTCCATATAATTATTTGTTATAACAGCATACTGCATATTATATAAAATAGAATCAGTACCACCACAATTGGATGATGTAGCAGTTATGTGGAGTACCACCACAACAATTACAAAAATAAAGTAACCTTTTAACGGTTAGTATTTATCTTCCCTTCTTATTTGATCTTAAAGAAATCATGTCTGTTCTGAACTTCACTAATTAATGCAAGATCACTTTACTTTTCCCTATTTCTTTTTGCAATTCAAATATTTTACTGATACTTTTATTATTATAAATAAGTTTGCTGTGTCATTTAAAATGTTTAGAATGAAAGGTTCATGCCCACAAATTTACTATCACAGTATGATGTTAGCTAATCATTTCCAACTGGTGCATTAAAATGATGATGAGTCATATTCTAATTGGTACAAAATGAACATAATAGTTGCTGATGAAAGAACTGCCACAGTTGTTCTGAAAATGTCAAACATTTTTTACAAAGTAATTACGTGACAAAACTGTCGTTTTTGGAAAAAATCCATACTTTTGACTGCTTTGTCAGTCTTTTACTTTATTATGTGCTGGTGGCACTTTTTGTGGCCTCAAAATGGCAATGCCAGCATAACCCTCTCAGCTAGTACAGTATGTTCAGTATCTAAAATACAATATTTATTCTCTTTTTTTATTTCTTTATGACCACTAGGGGTGGTTTTATATGAAAGAAACAATTTGGTGTTCAAGCATTATGGTCCCTTCACATCTGGAAATGCAAATATTAGTAGGGTTGATCCTTCATTCTGGTATAAACAGAACGCCATAGTTACATTTAATAAGATTATATGTCCAGGGTCAAACAGGTAAGTAAGACATCTAGCAAAGCTACATGATACAACTGTGTAAGGGAGTTTGCCAGTATTCAAGACCCTTGAGATGTAACTACTAACTGGAGGAGACCTCTAGTCTGGGACTTTAATACATAGAAATAAATAATGACCAAGTTCTTACAAATAAACAAGGACTGAGTTATTTCCGCAAGTAAATGTCTCCACCTAAGGTGGCATTACAAAGGCTGATACTCAGGCCCGGATTTGCGGCAAGGCCGCATAGGCCCGGGCCTAGGGCGGCAAAAAAATAGGGGCGGCATGCTGCCCAGCCGCACTATGGGGACGCGTGCGTCCCCATTCAATTACAGCAGCTGCGCCGGCGAAAAAACGCCGGCGCGCTGGGAAGGGGAGGTGAGGTGGGCGCTAGGACCGCGCGGCCGTCTGGTCGGACCGCATGGCCTAGGGGCGCCGCACATTGAAATCCGGCGCTGCTGATACTGTATGGTATCTGAACAATCGGGGCTCAAATTGAGCTATAATATGATGGGCCATATCATGGGCCAGATCATGGGCCATAAATAGTTTGTCCACCTTTCTTTTGTTCCATTTGTTGAGGCTGACATCTCAAACAGGAACAGCAGTAAAAAGGAGGTGTTATATAGTAAATAGGCATAGCTTAATGTGTGGAGTACTTTTGGCAGGTTCATATATATATATATATATATATATATATATATATATATACTGACCAGTCCTGTATGGTATCTGACCAATTTGAATGCAGGGTAAACAAGTGAATACTGAATGAGGAACCATATGCATGGCCACTTTTGTTTTGTTCCATTTACAGCAGGTACAGTACTCTGGCTCCTCCTCCCTTCCTCATGTACAGCCATACACTAGCGAACCTGGGGCATTGGCAAAGCAACCCCCTCAATGCACCGACCGATACATTGACATTGGTCAGGATTGACTTGATTTTTTATTTTATCACTACATGTATGGCCAGTGTAAGAATTGTCTGTTCTAATGATGGGCAAATTTATTCACCAGGCATGGATTCGCAAAAAATTTCCGCACTTCACCAACTGCGAAAAATTTGCTGCATCAAAAAAAATAGTTGTGTGTCAAAATTGTCGCATGTCAAAATTATTCGGACGCCCATTGACTTTAATACATTTTGGACAAAAAAGTTGCATGCATAAAAATTGTCACACATCAAAATTATTTGGACGCGCATTGACTTTAATGCATTTAGACAAAAGAGTCGTGCATATAAAAATTTCTGCTCGTGTCAAAATTGTTGCGTGTCACTATTATTTTGATTTCAATGCGTTTCGATAATTTCGCATTTTCTTCTTTTCTCTCGCTAGTCAGTATTTATTTCCAGCTCCCTTGCTGAGATGCTATCTACCTGTATAACAGAGCATTCAGACTACAGTGACCTATGAGCCAATTTGAAACCCATCATGTACTTACTGCAGGATTTCATACCTTTGGCAGAGTGACTGGGAGAAAGGATCTTAAGGCTGATCAGGCAACATCACTTTAGTTATTAATTATGCAGTTGTATGAAATTCAGATAAACATTATAACAATACCCTGCCAGAACTGAGTGGAATTATATACATACTTTCATTTAAATAATCACTTTTTTAATTAGCTTTCTATGGGCTATGTTCTGCCATTTTTCTGTAATTCAAGTTTTGCAAATAGATTGGCTTTGTTTTCCTCCCCCCTCTTATAAGCTTTGCAAGGCAGGTTGTTGACTTTCTGAAATGTTATTTTAATATATTAAAGTCAGTGTTGTGGAAATTCAGTTACCGGAGACTACTTTAGGTAAACGACAAAGAACCCTGAACAAAAGAATCTCAGAGCTTTATAACAAAGCTTTGCTCTTAGAGCCAACAAAGTGACTCGGCTTCAAGGCCAAGGTACTAGTGACCAAGGCTAGCTTGAGAACAGTATTCAAGTCCATTCTTAGCAACTGATATATCAGTAGTTGCTCTCTGGCTGCTACTTACATTTTTTAAATATTTTTTCAAAATGGTAAAACTAAAGAAATAAGAGGAAATTTTGGGTTTATAGTACAGCTTGTCTTTCAACTGAGGTTCAAAACACTCCACAGCAACATACATTGTGTATAAGAGAAAGCTTCATGTTCATAGGTGTGCATAGGATTTTAGAGTAATACTGAATTAAAAGGCAGTCAGACAAATGTTGTGTCACACGGTAGAAGACACAACAAGGGAACATTGGGAGATGAGCGTTTGGTCAGAGCACAAGAGAAGGAAAAGAGATCATTCATTTCTCAGACAGAAATGAATTTGATGACTTAGCCACTCAATGAATTGTGCAGCAGTTCTAGCAGGATCACTTACAGGACTTCCCTGAGCCAGATAAAGAGAGATAAATATGTTCCCTACACAAAGGGCTTACATCAAGTAATAACATTTGGTATAGCTGCTGATCAGATGGTATGTTTTTCTAGCGAGCACCACGGAGAGATCTTCCGTCTTCTTCTTTCGTCAAATTTCCCCGGGCAAACGCATGCGCAATAGAACAAAATAGCCGACTTTTTAGTTAAAGTTCAGCTTTTTGTTCTACTGCACAGCTGCTCACTGGTATAAACCCAGACCGGTGCAGTTTTCTGCATATAGGAGCACCGGCCCGGGATTTCAGGTAAGTCAATACAATCATTTGGGGTTGCCTAACATTTGGCAACCCCCAAGTGCAAACAGACTTTCCTTCTCCTTTAACCAGTTATAATCATCCTCATTATAATCCCAGTGTGTGATTAATGCCTTTTCCTGAATGCATACAGTAGCACCAGTGAGTGATAAACATGGACTAGACTGAAAGGACTCACAAAGAAAAAACAGGATTATTAGTTCACATAATTCCCCACATCAACGCATTTCACTTCTCCTTGCGGTCACTGTATATGCGCGTGTTTCACTTACTATCATAGTAGCAACCCATCTGTGAGCAGGATCATACGAACAGACAAAGTCTTGAACAGGGCAAAGTCCATTTATTGTTCACATATAAAGATTCTGTGAGCAAAGCAGCATAAAACAAAACAAAATCCTTGCCACACTTGGGCTCTAACTAATACACAGGGTAGTTTCCCTCTCTACTACTGGTCCCCTATTGGGATTCCCAGTCAAACACAAACAGTACAACTCCCCAGAGTTACAGTACCACTACAAAGTCCTTTCCCTTTGGGGGAAAATAAACAGCCGCTTCCAATGGCCACACTCAGCTCCCAACTCTCCTCAGTGTGTCTCAATCTTCCTCTCTGAGCAACAACCCTCTCTAGCAGCTAGCTGATCTAGCCTGCTAATTATTCCCCAGGTGAGACTTTCTAGGGGAATTAACCCACTCAGAACTGCTGTACATATGGGAGTAAGACATGAACCTTGGAGGAATATATCTCCCTTCACACTGTGCTCCAGTTACCGGTTCACGCCATCAATAATTTATTTTGATCGATCAGTATTTTACAAGCTAGAACATAAAAGCAAAGATCTGATTGGTTTCCAAGGCTAACTTTACTGGTGCAGTTTATTAAATATTTATGTAGATTAGACCCATCGTCTTCACCAGTTTGGCGATTGGGTGGGTAGTGGGTAAAAAAGACATTTTTCTTAGGAGTTGATTTATTTTCAGTTATAACATATCTTATTTTGCATTTTTATGAGCCAATAAAACAGAGATATTAAATCTACTTTACGCCTTCTATTAAAGGTGTTTATTTTTGGCATGATGTATAAGGTGATATTCTGAGATAATTTGCAATTGTTTTCCATTTTTTTATTATTTTTGTTTCTGAGCTGTTCAGCTGTTTAGTTAATTTCAGCAGGTATATGATTGTTAGGGTCCAAATTACAACGAGGCACTGATTTGAATAAGAGGCCCCCAAGTGATCTCCATTTGAAAGCTGAAAAGAGTCCTAAATAGAAGGCAAATAAAGCAAAAAAAAATTTAAATAAAAAGCCCAGCTAAGTTGCTTAGAATTAGCCATTCTAGAACATACTACAAGTTAACTTAAAAGTGAACCACCCTTTAAATATTTCTAGTTATTCTCATTGGGGAGTATATGTAATCCTCTGAAGTACAGTTTGGGCACAGGTCTACTTCTGCTCAATGTAGATGGTCTCCTGTGTTTAAATCATCTGATCAGTGGTTGTGTTATGGCTTATCAATCAACTTAAGTCGAGAAACCCATCACTGCACCTTTCAAGCTTCTATAAGGGCTCTTACTCACAAGCGTTTTTACCTGTGCTCCCTTGTGTTCCGTTTTTCGGCGTTCAGCTGCAGGGGAGCGCAGGAATAGACACATTTCATTATTTCAAATGGGGCTGTACTCACACAGGCGCGTGTAGGCGCCGAACGCAGGAAAAATGCAGCATGTTGCGTCTCAACCTGCGTTCGGCGCCTACATGCGCCTGTGTGAGTAGAGCCCCATTTGAAATAATGAAATGCGTCTATTCCTGCGCTCCCCTGCAGCTGAACGCCGAAAAACAGAACGCAGGGGACCGCAGGTAAAAACGCTTGTGAGTAAGAGCCCTAACAAACATTTGCCAGACAGTTTACATTTATGTCTATAGGGGGGCTGCTTTGGTGGTACTTTTAGGAGAACTAAAAAAAATCATGGTGCCTAGTAGCCCCATGTAACACTACCTGATATTGCAATGCTCAGGGCTAGCTGGAAACAATTCTGAAATGCTGTAATTCCATGGATGTTATGTGGATCTATGCATTATGCTTGTATTGTTACAGGAAACCAGTGCATTGGTTTAATAACTCTTGTATTTCTTAAATGAATAAGAATGTCTCTTCCCTCCACCTAGAATAGAGGGTGGGAGAAAGGGTAAAGCAAGAGTCTTCAGTGAATGTCTTCAAAATGGTTTTAAAGGTTCAATATATATCAACCTCAATTAATCCATTGGCCATAAACTCTTATTACACATTGGTTTTCATGGACAAATAATACATTTTCATTCAATGATAGCATCCCTTTTATGACTGTGCCATTTTAAGCATTTATTTAAATTCCCGTGGCATTTATATATTCAGTATCAGGGGGGGAAAAATAACAAATGCTTATAAACTTCCAGAATCAGCAATGCAAAGCAGGGAACATATTTTTACTCTCGTTATAAAAACATTAATACCAAGCCAATCATGCTCAAAGGGACAATAAAAAGAAAGAAATAGTTTGGTTTTTATTATTGGCCAGAAACTGCAGTATAAAACATATGTTTCTTTGCTTTTTAGGTTTGATTACCTATTTGGAAATGTTGGCTGCAGTCTAAAAAAAAATGAAACAATGCTAATTTGCCAGCAGACGCCTATTGATGTGGAAACCAGCACTGGAATTACTTATTAATCCCCAAACACCTAATTTCTGGAGATCGCCAACATCATTCCATTAAGGTAAGATAAATCTGATAGAAGAAGCCGCAAGCCATGATGTATCAGTATAACATGATATGCTTGGAACTTATTGATCTGCAATGTTGATTCAATTTTTTTTCCCGACAAAATTGGAACGGGTTCTAATATTTTTTTTTCCCTTTCATGGATGGCAGTTGGCAAACGGCATTTCAGCAGCAGGGATTTATCACTGGCAACCAGTTCAGCACATTCCTTCCATTACAGCCAAAAAAAAAAAAACTGTTTAGAGGTATTTTATTTCACTGGCTGAAACACGTCCATTATGTAAATTGGGAACAGAAGAAGTTTAAAAGTCTGGAAACCTCGTATTTCTTTATTTCATTAACATAAATACAAGACTGAGAGTTAATAAGACAGAATGGAGCAATTCAAGTAGTTATAAAGGCCTTTCCTATGTAATTTAACAAGATTGGTGATTTGCTATGGACTGTGTGAGGAGAAGTTAATGGAGGGGGCACACAATTCACTTCTCAGAATATTGTTTAAAGATAACATTTTCCAAGCCACTCAATCAGAGCACTGGAAATACATGACTGGAACTAAGATAGGACCTGGTAACCCACTATGCCAGGCCTGTTAAAAATTAATATTAGCAGAAAAAATACTAATTAAGTGCCCAGATTTGCAAGGAGAGTACAGATCATAGAGTATTGCCCATATTCCTGAACAGAAATGTGGGGTATTTTGGCTATGCCTCAGATCTAACAAAACAAAGTCCTCAGATCTACCCAGACCATGTCTTTCCAACATCTTAACTTCTTTTACATAAAATCTACTCCTTTTGCCATAATAAAAGCATTTTGGAAAAATAGTACATTGTGCAGTTATGCCTGCCATGGACAATTCCCACTTGTTTTGTGTCTGGAGAAAAAGCTACTTGAACTGGGCAAGTCTTGTCTTTACTGACATTGGGAACATGTTTGTTAGCTCTGCCTAGGGTCTCTCAATCACTACTATCATGAGCCTTATGTGTGGAGCAAAACTTTACATTTTGCAAGGGGATTTAGCTATAAAACAGGGGTGCTCAAAGGCTAGATTGGGATCTACCAGTAGACCTTTAGCTGGTGGTCAGTAGATCTCAAGACACTGTCAACAAACAGCTTGTCTATATCATCCTCCTGTTTCATGCTTTTTATTCAGATATTTATTATGTTACGGTTACATAAGAAATAGTTGTTTGTTAAATATTGCAATATTCATTTTCCCATAAATCAGTATTTAAGCAATATTTTCCATGGAACAGAATGCTAACAATGATTTTATGGATGTAGATCCTAATGGGGCAAGGTCACTAAAAGTAGACCCCACATTAGTAAAGTATGGGCACTCCTGCTATAAAACATTGTTTAATTAGTTTGCTTTAAGACACTGGGGGTCATTCATAAAGTTCATGCAGCGCATATTTTTTTCGCGAATGGTTGTACTGCCCATGTTTTTTCCTGAATGCTAATATATTGCACTGCTCTGCCCGTCTTTCTGGTTTTTGCGAATTCGCATTGTGAATACATTTTCGCAAATGGCGCACAAATGAGACAAGAGTTTGCACGAGCGCACAAAGCTGGTTGTTGTTAAGAATAGATGGTTTTTTCTGTGATATGTCAGGGAACTGTGGACCGGACCATGCCAGTGGGTTCAGCTAATTTAAAAACAGAAAAGGGTGTCAGATGGTGATTTGGAGAAACATATCATAGATGACTTCTGCATTACACTAAAGAAATAAAATGTACAAAACATATTTCTAATGGACATACAGTGTGCCTTATCATACAGACATAATTTGTGCATGCATCTCCACTCTTGACAGCAGCTCCCAGCATACAAAGGCACAATAAACCCAACATACCCCAGTATATAATAGACAAATTACCTCTAATAAAATGAGCCCCAACATATAACATATAGTATGTATTGGAAAATCAATCCCACCCAATATTAGCACAGTGATATCAAAATGTGATGACGCAGTAACTTCAAGCACAATATGGTTGCACTTCTCTGTCACACCAAAGTGCCACCCTAATTTAATTGAAATTATTATACAGATATTTGCCTAATGTGGCCACTCAGGTGTTGGGCCAAATAAGTCTAATAAGATTGTATGACTCCTGGGCAACTCACTGTATCACAACTGGTGCCCATTCAGACTCATTGGGAGAGAACCTCCTTAAGTACATTAGGTAGAGTCCTGCAGCAGGTCAGGTACCTGAGGGTTTTCATAAAAGTGTAAATGTGGGTTGGCAGGTCTGCTATAGTGAGATTTACTCCTTTACATGATGTCACTTCCTCTTCCTCTTTAATGGTGTTCAGCGGGTCATTGATCTGGTTGCGGGTCAGGTAGTTGGGGGCACACACCATGACATTATCAATAGGATTTACTTATTGTTCTTACATGTTCATGCATGCACAATGGGCTCACTGAATCACAGCTCTGTCAAGGAACTGGAATATCTCTACAAACCAAGCACAGTCTTAGTGACTGGTGACTGACTGGACCCATCATGCCCTATAATGAATGTTTTGCAATGAGAATCACAGGCTTTCAATCTCAAGAATGATCATTAGGCTTGCGGCGACATGCTCCATGAAGCAGATGCGACTACCTGCAAGTTCCCTGCTGCCTGCAATATACAAAGATTGTTGGTACTTGGGTTTCTGTAGCCACAGGAGAGCAAGTTAGTGTTCCTCTGCAGGAATTGCTGGGCTTAGCAGTTAGTGTTCCTTTAAGTTTCATTTGTAATTTTAGAGAGACATTGATCATGACTGTCAGTTGTCCCTCATTTCATAAGCTGCTTTGGGCAAAGGTCAGAAACATCAATCAGATCTTATCAACTCAAATAAAATATTCAGGCCATTACACACCTGCAGTGTACTGTTCTCATAAAAACAAGTTTCATATAGAATTGGTTTTGCTGTGGGATTCTGAATATTTTTACAGAGACTTCATTCACAGACATACTGTATACAGTGAGAACTGTTATATATCAAGACAAACTGAAAAACTTAGAACTTGGTGGTTCTTGGTTCAAACGGAATGATTATGAAGCATATAAGTTATTTTAGGCAAATATGGGTATAATGCCCTGTTATAAACCTTGTGCTAATTGTGTGTGTGACATCACAACTGTACAACAAGATAGCTTGCAATGTGTTATGCAGCATAAGAAATAAATATCCAACTGAAAGTATGTTGTGGATATGTAGAAAGGTGGTTAGAGGAGCTATGAGCTTTAACAGTAGTTATAAGGGCAGAAGACAGACTTTCATCATATATGAATGTACTGTACAGTGATGGAAGTTATAACATGATATGCTGAAAAAGACTCAACTTGTATAATTGTAAATTAAATGGTCACAAGATGTGTGTATGGTGTGATACCACTTGGGGAAATGAAGGACAAAAGAAGAAAAAATTGTACCATGCAGAAGGGAGGGAAAAAAGCCAAAATGTAGGAGGGGGTTCTACTAAGGGCAAGGGCACTTGGAGTGTAGGGCATGCTGCTCTCAGCCTGGGTGTTTTTTTGCAGACTGAGTGAAGCAGATTGTGATGGGCCTGCATTGGCCACCGTTGTGGTCTGATATTTGGCCTGGCAATCAAACAATTGGATGAGACCGATTTGGCCCAGCACATAGGTGGCCATATTGAGCAAAGATGTGGTTCTTTGGTGACCTCACCAAACAAGCAGATCTTAAAGTGTATACCCAGCTATATAAATCAAGATTATGTTTCACTTGCTTCTTACATATATACCAAATGAATATCAACCATTAGCTGTCACTGTATCATAGGCTTAGGACATTTCCCCCTTATATAATGGGAAATTAGATATGCAAGGAGAGAGATACAGATACGAACTGAACAATTTCCACCACCCCCTCCAATAGTTGACCGATGAATTAAATAATTAAATTAATTATTTAATTCATCAGTCAACTATTGGCGGAGTGGTGGAAATTGCTCAGTTGGTATCTGTATCTCTCTCCTTGCATATCTAATTTCTCAGGAGGCGTGGATTTGTTATTTTTAGGATACAATAGCCTCCAACAGCATTAGGGCTTAGTTAAAATTTGAGGCCACAGTCCCGGTTGCTCTGCCTTCTCAGCCTTTGTGGTGTCCCAGGGATAGAAAATATTAGGCGGTAGATTTGGGACAACTCCACCTTCCTTTTTCTTCCAGTTTCTCTCCTGTTTTCATGAACTGAGCATTGATTATAATTCTTATCCCATTAATGGTGGTCACTCTAATTAATTAATTTTTAATTACCTTTTACTATATTTAATTATTCCGCACTATTAAGCACTTTATAATTTATGAACTAATTCCTCAAGCACAATTTGATGGGGGAATAGAAGCATCCAATTCTCAAGCAACGTTGCTATTTACAATATTTTAGTGGGTTTATCCCAGCTAAGGGCAATTGGTGGCTTATAATTTGTTTAAGACTGGGCACAAGCATCAACTTTTGTCTTTTAAAATTGAATCACAGAAGGGATGATATTGCACTGCACTTTATTAATTTATTAATGATCAACTTAAGTAATTGTTTTTTTTAATGAACGTAATACAATTATAGCACTGCACTTTTTCTTCAACCCGAGTTATAAGGAAATTGAATAAGGCTACAAGTTGGCCCAATCTGTGACTGCGGTTATTTGAGTGATTAAGCGGGGTACTTTTTCTCTTTCTATTGAAAATTTCAACATTAGCTAGCGGCATGGTATCATAATTATTATTATTAACATGTATTTATATAGCGCCAACATATTGCGTAGCACTGTGATATTTTCAAAGCACTGTTTCTTTCCTTGTCCCCTCACTCTTTACAATAATGTGTTCTAATATTTCAACCCCTGTAAGAGAATGTATTTCTGTACCTCCAGGTAACGTAATTTCTTTATTTACCTTCCAAAAACTTAGAACGGTTTGCAGATCCCCTCACCCCCACCACTCCACAAAAGGAACTGTGCCATTCTGCTACGGTGCTGCATCATTCACAGTCATAGAAAAAGGCTTTTTGTCAATCAAAAGCAATGTATTGCAGTCATTCTAAGCCATGTCAAGAAAAGTATAGCAGCCTGAATATGTTTTTTTTCCATTCTTTTATACGATGCAGGCAGCTGAGCTTTGTCCTGTGATTCAAAGAGGCTTTAGTGCCTTTATTTAGAGTAACACCTCTGAAGCTTTTGGAAACCCTTGTTTCTTTGACTGAGCTTTGACAGAACATGCATTCCTGTGGACAAGAGGCTGATCTTTAGGCACAAGTGGAAGTACTGAAACAGCAGTGAAAGCATTGTTACTGTAGCGCAATAGATTCCAAGAAACTGTACACTGTATACAAGGACTTACTGCTACTTTTACCATTATTCTTAGCAATAGTTGGCTGCTCTTCTAGGCAGAGAGACACTGTTACCATTGAAGTCTGAATGCCAGTACTAAAGTGAGTAAGCCATCATCTTTTCATTCTAAATATATTTAATTAAAATTTCATTGCAAGGAAACTGGAGAAATGGTCTTAGAAATTGTAATTTGTTGTTTATTTGAAGAGATAGGAAGTGTTTGTAACACAAAACGTGTAAGGCTGTGGACACAATAAACTCTTTTTCACTTTGAACTAATTGCCTGGTGGAAGTTTGCCTTCATTGAGTGTGAGCTACAAAGAATTTTCAGTTTATTTGAAGAGAGCCATTTACAAACATCTATTGGGATGGCAAAAGACAAGGTTGGGTGAAACAAATCATAAAGGGGGGTAGGGAGAGACATTGGTTAAATATATTTTAAGAGGCAAAAATATTAAATACTCAGTTTTGCTCCTGCATCATTTGTTCTATGTATTTGTGTTCTATGAGTAGGTGTGTGCCCTGTTGAGTGTATTTGTGTTGGATGTATGTGCACTTGCTGTCTGTCTTCATTCTATATTGAATGGAGGTCTTCACTGTGATTAAATAAAGTCAGCTTCTCTCAGGCAATTAATACAGATAAAGGGTGATGCAAGTTTTAGCCACTAAATTGGCAGAAACTGTTAAGGGGATTGGCGTTATTGGCAAATGTTGGATTCAGTGCTGTGTCAAGTGCTCTCAATGTCTAAATGTTTTCTAGTAGCCTTAAAAGGGTGGTCCACCTTCAAGTTAACGTCTAGTATGTTATTTATTTTTTTATAGTTTTTTTAATTCTTTGCCTTCTTCTTATGACTCTTTCTAGCTTTTTAAAAATCTAAAAAAATGCTCCATAAGGCTACAAATGTATTGCTATTATTACTTGTTATCGTTCATCTTTCTATTCAGGCCCTCCCCTATTCATATTCCAGTCTCTTATTCAAATCTATGAATGGTTGCTAGGATAACTTGGTAACTTGCAGAAATTGCAAACTTGATAAAAAAGTTAAATAACTCAAAAAACACAAATAATAAAAAATTAAACCCAATTGCAGATTGTCTCAGAATATCACTCTCTCCATCATACTAAAAACGAACTCAAAGGTGAACAACCCCTTTAAGGTATCTTGACCAAATTATGATTAAAATCCCTTATCTGGAAAACCCAAGACTATAGATGCTTTACCTTTACAGCTGGAAAACAAAATAATAAAGCTATGATAATAAGGACCCTCAAATCCTGGTGGACATAACAACAAAACGGCTTTATTACTATCAATAGTTTCCCATGCTATTTCATTGACATGGCTCATTGAAATTTTGGGGACATTTGGCACCCCCTGAGAGTCCAAAACATCAGCAGCCAATCCTGAGTTTTCAACTCAAATCAGAGCACTGCAGTGTAACACCAAGCACTTTCCTACAGCTGTTGCTAGTAAAGGAAGAAAAATATCTCAGTGAGAGCAAAACACAATGAATAAAATCAAGAACAAAAGGCTAATAAAAGTATCCAGTACAAATTTCATCTGACAGAATGAGTCAGTCATTGTAAAAAGAAAATACAGGGATTTCCTATTCAGCCAGAGTGTGAGTAATCCCTTCAGGAGCTCTCAAGAAGAAAGGAACTGAATTTGGCTTTTGATATGATAACAGGCGCTTTCATGGCATTTTTTGATTCTATCTCTATTTGGTTTGTACAGTTAGAGATAAACTTTACTGCCCATGTTTAACACAGACTGATCCTTTTTTGCCAACAGACGGGCTTGCAGCACGTTGTTAATCGTCCGCGTAAAGTGGTCAGTTTACTTTTATTATTTAAAGGGCTAGTAACGCCAATGGTTGGAAATGAGGAGCTTATATATTTAAATAATTCTTCTATTTCAGGAGAAAAGGCTCTTTGGAGGTGAAGTAAAATTTTAGTGCTCTCTTTCTCAATCCACTTCAGTTGTAGAGCAATTAAATTCTAAATAGATCCTCAGTATTTGTTGGACTATTGAGTCTAGTACATAATATACCAACCAGCATAGCTAAAATTAAATAATAATGATTAAATGAGAGATGGAATAAGGATCTGACACATTAAAACCTCTTACAGTATGTTTAGTGAGTTAGTGGTCTAGGCCACGGGCACAGGAGGAGGGTGACATTGTGATTGGGGAGGCTACCAGTAGAAGGCTTTCTGTTGGAAAACTTATAATTATATATATGAAAATATAAGTTGATCTTGGATAAACCTCCCTAAATGTTCATTATTCTTTGCCTATGGGCTTACGGACGATAACTGTAATTGACTAGGACCCACAAAGGGCCCATGAGATGATAGCCTATCCACAATCAAACCAATAGCATGATGGCAACCATGTGATTTTGTAGATCGTGTTGGGTTTTCTGTTTATTTTGGGTGATTATTAGATGGCCTTTTATATTATTAGGCAGGATATAATTGGTGGTGCATTCCTAGTTAATTACCCATTCAAATATGTGGTGCTCACTGCAGGTCCCCTGGAAGATCCCCAAATGAATACACACAATATCTGGGCACTCAGGATAATGTTAGTGAAATAGCAGGGCAATCAAGATAATATTTGTGCAAAAAAAAAAGTAAATGTTTACATAGAAAAAGACCAACGCATTTCGACCCCCACTAAATTGAGAAGGGTCGAAATGCGTTGGGCTTTTTCTATGTAAAAAGAAACTTTTTTTTGCACTTATATTATCCTGATTGCCCTGCTATTTCACTAACATTATCTTGAGTGCCCTGCCTGCAATTTCAGCATTATCTTTCATACCACACTGAATATTCTGTGATACGTTTTGCAAATCACTTCACGTTGTTTTTAAGGTACTGATACAAATACATGTCCATATGTTGCATCCCCTTTATGCCAATGACTTCACCAAGTACAGAAGGATTCAATAATGAAAAAAATAGTATTATTATTATAGAAGGACTCATTTTTCACTCAAGGTCTCTATACATCAGAAGCAGCTATAATATACCGTAGCAACTGTAACTATTCTTCACATTATCTCCATTAGTTATTTGGCATTAAGCTTCCATTGCATGGTGATTTTGCGGCCCTTGTTACATAAATAGCATTCTGTACAGAAATAGTTTCAGTAGTATGCTATTATTATTTATTATAAATACCTCCCTTCCTTAGATGAACTATTGCTGTTGTTTAGAAAGCACCCAACAAATTAGGGTATAAAATACAAATAGAACATATTGATATTTCCTAATAAAAAGGGCATTGCTAAAGAGATGGTACCATCAAGGAGCGATAGGGAAATGCGGGAAGCTTAAAATGCTTAAGCTTCATTTATATTCTGCCCCTCCATTTCTGTAAAACAAAAGGAGCCAGTTTAGCTTAAAATATGCATAATATTATTAAATTGCTTGGAATTCCCTGTAAGAAATTCAGGCATTCCTGGGACCCACTTACTCTGCTGCTGATTAGGAAATCCCTTGCTACTCATGAGTGCAATGTGGGGTCAAAACTGAAGATTTATAACCCTTTATTCAGGTGGCAGGGGCAGGTCATGTTACAGGACATTCACTTTATACACCAACAAACAGTTCCTATTTGGATGTTATTGCCCATTGTATCATGCTAGTAGGAGCTCACTGACATTTACAGGAAGTGAAAAGTGACCATTGCACAAAAATCAAGAACATGGATTCGCTATGAATACAATATTTTTAAATATATATATATATATATATATATATTCTTACTCCCAGGCAGTGCCCATGATAGAACTTGTTTCTAGTGGTTTCCTGAGCCTTGTGCATCTGATCTTAATCTCATCTGTCTGATTATCCGTGTTTGACCCAGCCTGTATCCTGACTATTCTGAACTCTGTATCCTGACCCTTGCCTGCCTACGACAACTCTTCCTGCTTAACCCCTTGATTGACAACCCGGTTTGACCCTTGCCTGCCTGACGATTCTGATATCTGCCTGCCTCGACTCTGCCTGTCTGACGATTCTCTTGCCTGCTCCATTTGTACCGTGACCTTTGGCCCAAAAGACTCTGTCCCTTTGCCAGCCTGAACATCTCGCCTTGCACCCCTCGTTAAGTCCAGGTGGCACCCAAGTAAGCTGAGGGCTCCTCCCGAAGCCCAACGGTGGTCACACTACTGGTGAAGCCGAGCCGAGACCAGGGTGCTTGGCATTTGTTCTGGTATTGGGTGCCGGTCGTGACATATATATATATATATATATATATATATATATATATAAATAGATAGATAGATAGATATATAAATAAAAGTTCATTAAAGTGCATTAAAGCTAACCGTTTTTCAAAATAACCGACTCTGACACCAAGCATGTAGAGAGACACCTTAGTGAAGACTAACTTTATTATTTCATACTTTTTAACTAATTGTATTTTTAGCTTCATCTCATTTCCATGAGATGAAGCTTATATAATATTTTAATTATGATAGTTGAAATGAATACATTTTTAGAAATAGGGTATGCATTTTCCCTTTAAAATAGCAACAAGTTGATGTTGTATTTGAGGTCTTCCCTTTGTCATCAACGCTGAATACGTATGTAAATATATACATAGGTTTCACATGTCTTTAACCAACTTTATATGTTCAAACAATGATATGTTCTCAGCGGGTTTGACTTTATTTTTAATAAGTTTCTCCATAGCATATAAGAACGGTGTCCTGAAAGAACATTCTAAGCAGGAGGGGGCCATTTCCTAGGAGACAGGAGTGAAGCTGCTTTGTAGTTGGAGTGGAGAGACTTTCACTGCCGAGCAGCAACACAGATTTGATCTGGGATATGATAACCTTAAAGAGGGGTGCTCCTAAAACATTATGGAGCTCATTATACTAGGAGGCAAGGCTATTATGGAGACTCTCTAATCCAGCATTAATTGGTAACGTTCCACCATATTTCAAGAAGGAGGAAATCGAGAAGCCATTATTGAGAGGATTTAGGAGTCTTTATATAACGTCACCGTCCAGCAGAACTGGTGCTCTTTTTGCAGTTCTTCAAAAAGGTAACTTTTAAACTGTACCAAGGCATATTGCTTCTCTACGGACAGCTTCTCAAGGGTGGAAGTTATGGATGCCACCTCACTAGTCTAACACAAGGGTCTTATAGACATGTCTGGCTAGTGCAGCAGAATGTAGGTGGAGCTTGTTGATACCATGTTATTAGAGAAGCAAAATATGAGCTTTTAGGAGATGTTTCAGTAGTCTAGCAGACTTAAGTTGGAACTTAATGACACTATATTAATAGAGAAGCTTTAAGCTGCACTAGTGCAGCAGACTGGAGGTGTAGCAAATAGAAACCTTGTCACTAGTGCAGCACCAGAGGAGCGAATGGACACAATTCAACAGTGCAGCAATATGTGCACATCACAGTATATGGAGCTTAGGGGTCCGTTTACTAAAGTGCGGTAAATTTGACTTTAAGTTTCCGCATGTTATCGCTGAGAATATTTTTACGCCAGAATATTCGCAGCGACTAAGTTTACTAAACAGCGATGCGCTCAGAAGTCATTGCGATCACTTGCGGTAACTACGTTAAGGAACTAGCTTACGTTAGCTGTAATTTTAGCGAGTTGCGAATTTTCTGGCGAAAAATCAAGTTTTTGCGAATATTTATGCTATAAAATAGTCTTGTTTTATGGCGGTTATTATGGCAATTTTTACTGTGACATTTATGGCCAGAAATGCATCTTCAAAACTCATAAACTTTATTGACTGATGATTATACCACCCAACATCACCAGAGTAACACCAATCAAACACGTCTGCATCATATAAACCCTTCTGCCAATAGAATCTTATGAACAAGAAATGATACCAGTCAATCTCTTTGCTTCATAGAAATGCACAGTTTAATATAGCCAATCACAATGAAACCAAAAAAGTGTAGAGGCTGACGAATACTTGGACTGTGATGCCCGCTGCCAATAATACGACTTTGAGCTGAAACTGCTGCTGTTGCACCAGATAGAAGCAGAAGCCAAAGCATCCTGTCAGCAATAGTTACAGATCTGTCTCCTGTCAGCAAAGAATGATGGGTAAAAAAAAAAGTATTATGGGATATTTCCTGTCCCTTGAGAATTTTCTGGCGAAAAAAATACTTTTACGCCACTACATAGGTGGCGGTAAAAGTTTGCGAATATTCTGACGTTAATTTTGTCTTTAGCACATTTCGCTGTTTAGCAAACCAGGCGTTAATGTGTACGTAGCGTTATTTTCAGCGAATGCGATAACTGGCGAACAATTATTCTTGCGCAAGAAAATTCGCAAATTTATATTTACCGCTGGCGATAACATATTTGGAGAAAATTCTGTCTATATATTGTTCGAATATTTTTAACGCACTTTAGTAAACGGACCCCTTAATCAGGGGTTATGAACAGAATCCCATTAAATAGAATTGTGTTTTTTGCATATTGTAAGTGAAGTTCATAGACAAGATAGCACTTAGGGCACAATTGTACTAGAGGAACATAGGGGGCAAATTGGGAAATATTACTTATCCATTAATGGGGAAATTATAAATGTCCCATTGCTCCATAATACCTTATCACTGCACTACAGACAAACCATGCATTCCAAAACATACATGAAGACATATATTTTGCACCATTTTATCATAGAGAAGGAGATATTCAGAGCATTGACTTTTGCATCTACCCCTACACTATGGGGCAGATTTATCAGGGGTCAAATTTCGAGTTCATGGGAGTTATTTAAAAGTCCCATGAACTCCCATGAACTCGAAATTCAACCAATTGCAATTTATTAAAAAATCTAATTTTTGGAACTCGGGTGAAAGGAGCGTCCCGCAAACCCGAATCAAATTCAATTCGATTCCAATTCGAGTTTTTTCTCTGAAAAAAACTTGAATGGAAGGCTAGCAAACAACTCCAAATTGATCCCAGGACGTCTTCCATAGGCTGAAACAGCAATTCGGCAGGTTTACGGTGGCAAATAGTTGAATTTGAGTTCTTAAAGGGCCAGTTTATGATAAATCTAGAAAATCAAATTAAAATTAATTTAAACAATCCTCTATTTGAATTTCACAGTTTTAGCCATAAAAAACTGGAAACTGGAAAATTTGAATTTTCATTTCGACCCTTGATAAATCTTCCCCCTATGACACTGAGACAGAAGCTATGTAGAAACACCTAAGGAAACGTACTTATGTGATAAAGTGAGGTGGACAATATTGAAAAAAAATTCACTCTCACTCCAGAGCTGTTTCAGCTTCATATGGAGGGAGCAGTTTATTTATACTTCAGGTACATACTTCCACCCTTTTTCCATATTGAACTGAATGATGCATTTCACAACCTTGAAGTTAAGACTCCATCTTCAGTACAGGTGTGGGACCCACAGGTATGGGTACCGGGGTTTTTCCAGATAAGGGTTCTTTCCGTAATGTGGATCTCCATTCAGTATGTCTACTAAAGAATAATTTAAACATTAAGAGAAAGGACATTTTAAAAAATTCTAATTATTTGATTAAAATGGAATCTGTGGGAGATGCCTTTTCATAGCTTTCTGGATAATAGGGTTCCGGATAATGGATGCCATTTCTGTACATTGGGAGTTGTAATACAAATCCTTAACCGTAATCCTTAATCTAAACGTCTTTGTCAAAGCCAGTGAGACAATTTTCTCAATCATTAGCTCCTGGAACAGGTACTTCTGTCGAACAGCGTGACACAATCTAACATTTTTCATTCTGTCCCATCCCAATTACCCTTCATTACGTATGAAAACACTCAATTGCCTCTTGTTGCCTGGTATGCACTTAAAAAACGCTGCTTTCAGACAGCATACAGGAACAAAGCAAAATGTTCATTCTATGCTAATGGAATGTGTAACTATATTTTTAGCAGCATTAGACCATCTGTTTTGTTTTGGGTAATTTGCATGCCAAAAGAGAACATTTAAAAAGCAATGTGGTGGCAGCGAGTGGTACTGCTGTTTTGGAATAAGTGTTGTTTGTGTGACTGTTTCTGACTGTAGAGGTTAACAGAGCATATATATACAGTATATACTAGCAAAGGTAGAAAGTAGCATTGCCCACATAAAAACATGTTTAGCAATTTTCAGAAATACTGAAGCTGTATTTTGCTTGGCAAAATGTGGTGTTTTATAGGCACAGATTTGCAGCAATGTGTTGTGGAAAAAACTGTTTAATTTGACTTTAGTGTTTCAGTGCCAAGGGGCTGAGATCAGATCTGCTTTAAAGGAGAAGGAAAGGCTAAAACTAAGTAAACTTTATCAGAAAGGTCTATATAAATACACCAGTAACCCCTCAAAGTAATTCTGCTCTGAGTCCTCTGTCAAATGAAACACCACATTTCTGTATCAGACTTCCTGTTTTCAGTTTAAACCTCCAGGGCAGGGCTTGAGCATGCTCAGTTTGCTCCTCTCCCCCTCCCTCCTCCCCTCCTTGCTGTAATCTGAGCCCAGAGCTATGACTGAGCAGGGAAATGCAGGCAGGAAGTGATGTCCCACCAAGTGAATATGGCAGTTTCTATCCTAAACAAACAGAGAGTTTCTAGAGCTGTTACTCAGGTATGGTAAAGCATTCTAATGAATAAATATAGTGTTATAGCTTGTACTATTGTGGCTAATCTATTGACCATAAACTTCTTCGGTACCTTTCCTTCTCCTTTAAGAACTCTCATTGCTATAAATAGTTACCAGTTTTTGTACGCTTACTACATCTGTTACAATGCATGATTTTTTTGTGTTTAGAGAGGGTAATTGAATATATTCTCTACACAGAATCCTTCATAGTGTCCCAGGGCCAATTCTGTTTATGATGTCTCAGAACACATGGCAGGATAAACACAGGGAAGTCAAATACTTCCCATAACACCTTGCAGAAGAAATGTTGCGCCGACTAGACAAATACAGCGACAATTTCATACATCCATGAACACATGGAAGGATAAATACAGTGCCAATGCCTCTAAAACACAGGGTAGTATAAAGAGAGAGTACATTTTATGTAGTATAACTCTAGAACACATGGCAAGATTAATGCAGTGCTAACTTGTATAATGTATAATACCTCCATCCAGTCGACAATTTATCATTGTCGGTTAAGAGTGAGGCAAAAAAATACACACGTAATAAACATTAGAAGAAAGGTGCCTCCACTTTCAGCAGCATACAGTACAAGGTTCAATGAGAACAAAGACAGAGTTCTAAGTGAAGTAAGGTTATGTCAGTATATTAATCTATCCATTTCACAGTTTACTTTCTGATCTAGGCGTTATAAAAAATGGAATCCCCTATTTGGTCTACTCTACTCTCCTGCAAGATGGATGTTTCCTTGGGATAGAAGTAGTACTTTGGACCGTCTAAGTTCTTCAGTATATGACATGGAGAACCATGCAACTTCCCCAAAATAAAATATAGGTATATTGGTATGTGATGGTGTGTCATTGAAGCTTGTGTGTAGAAAAAAGATCTATACTAAGTCATGTCAAATATTTATGAGCTTGTCATGTATTGGAAATGAAAATAATACACCTCTTTTGTTGTATACCCAGCCTAGAACCTCATTGGCTTTGGGTTAGATTTACTAAAATTGCTGATAAACTGTTCCAGTGCAAGGACTTTCTATGTAATACAGGGGAGAAATCTGGCTACTTCCCTTGCATTCCTCTAGGGCTTTAGGACAGATGGAGTCAGAACTAGTTTACAGTAGGTGGAGTGTGGGACACATTGAATGAGATCAAGTACAAAAACAGAATACCAAAGGGGTAATGTAATGAAAGTTACAAAGTTTGATTTGGGTCTAGTAACCCAAAAGAAAAAAAAAAAGACAGCAGGTAGCATTTAGTGGTCAGCTGCCTGAAAGCAAACATCTGATTGGGTGGGTTTCTAAACAGGGCTGCAAGAAGTATTATTATTAGTACAACCAATACAGGGACTCCAAGTGTCATAGGAGTGCATATAATGTTTTGTTGGCATTCTTCTGTTTCTCAGCAATGATGTCACTGAGCTTTGTGATGAACCACCATGTGCTAAGTAGACACCAGGGTTTTCTCAAGTTTTCCTGATGTGATGTTAGCAAATACTTGTGGCACAACATTTATACCATTAAAACCAACTGACACCAATGTTTGTGGCCAGTAAATTGGCCTCATCCCTGCTGGTTTTTCACATCAGAAGCCTGATCTGTTGCCGGTGCTTTGGAAGTTGTATTGCATTAACGCCTCTTTCCAAACTCCTGCCTGTTGTTTCCAGCCAGCCTCCTCCTAGTTCTCTACTCAAAATACTGTTACCAGTGACCCCTGAGTCTCCATTGTGGTTCCATTAGTCATGACAGTGTAATCTGCCCAGTGGTTGTGACTTATTGATATTGTTTATATTGCAAATTCTCTTGCATTGTTTTTGATTATTGCATTAATAAATAGTTAGAATATTTAATACTATTTGGTGAAGAACTCTAGTATTTATAGTGAGTCTAATACAACATCTTCACCTACATCTGCAAGGGCTCATCCTAAATATAAAGGACATTTTGAGGATTCCGTATGTTATCAAAAGTGTTACATATAGGTCAATGGTATGTTATTGGTCAGTATGTCTAGAAAATGGCATATGGAAGATGGACAGTTGTGCCTTGAACTATTTTTGATGAAAACTATTGGCGTATCTTCTACAACAGATCTGACTTGTAGTGATGGGTGAATTTATTCCCCAGGTGCGAATTGCCACGGCGCCATTTCGCAAATTTTTCACCATTTCGCAAATTTCAATGGAAATTCGCAAATTTTTCGGCGAAACTGGAGAAATTCACCCATCACTACTGACTTGTCAATTCAGTCATCTACTTCTTCTGTAATTACAAGACACCTCTTGATTATACTTTTCATTATGCTAGGGACAATACTAAATACATCTTGGTGGGAACTTCTTAGTTGTCTTGTAAGAGGCCAGATACTAGGGGGCACATTTACTAAGCTCGAGTGAAGGATTCGAATGAAAAAAACGTTGAATTTTGAAGTATTTTTTTGGGTACTTCGACCATCGAATAGGCTACTATGACCTTCGACTTAGATTCGAACGATTTGAACTAAAAATTGTTCAGCAGTCGAAGTACTGTCTCTTTAAAAAAAAACTTCGACTACATACTTCGGTAGTTTAAACCTACCGAGGTACAATGTTAGCCTATGGGGACCTTCCCCAATCACTTTTCTAAGCTTTTTTTGATCGAAGAAAAATCCTTCGATCAATCGCTTAAAATCGTTCGATTCGAAGGATTTTATCGTTCGATCGAACGATTTTTACTTCCATCGTTCAATCGTAGGATTTGCGCTAAATCCTTTGAATTCGATATTTGAGTTAGAAGGATTTGAATTCGAGGGTCGAATTTGAGGGTTTATTAACCCTTGATATTTGACCCTTAGTAAATGTGCCCCTAGGTGTGGCACAGGGACTGTTAAATATCATTCACAGTTGCTGCTAGGCCTGCCATTTATCGAATCCTGGTAGAATTTACTGCAATGATTAATTAATATAGGGCATTCACTCATGTGACACACTCGGGCAGAATAGAACATATACATATTTGACATAAATGGTAAACTTGCAATTTCATGGAACTTATGATTATGTCCCAAATAATTTTTTTATTCCAATTAAAAACGTAATCCTGCATTTTGCCTCTTAACACTTCACTGCATATAAATAATCTCATTGGCAACAAAATGAAAGATCCCAGTTTATAACAAAAATCCATCTAAAATCAAAGGATTTCTTGACACGCAAACAATTTTATTTTTACTTAATGCTGTTTTGCAGTGTGAAACGACATCTCCAGCATGGCATTAAACTCCTTTGCCTCCAATCATTTTGGAATATCCATAAATTACAATCTATTTAAATATCAGGGTCTATTTCATTTTCTTACCCTGCATGCAAAAGAATTCTTACATTCTTGATTAAATCTGTATGGCCTGATTCATGAAAGCCCTGTGGTGGCCTTCCTTCATTTCCTCAGAGTCGGATCTTTTTAATTATAATGAATACATCCCATCTTTCTATGTTTTATGCACTGTAATCCATCCCAACTTTTCTGAACAAGACATTATTAAAAGAGAGGCTGTGTGTTTATAAAATGGGTCGTGTGGTCGAACTAACAACCCAAATCACATCAGCAATATCATATAACCTCAATATAGGAATGACCGATGATATAATCGGATATATCCAAGAATGTGCTAACTAACCTTCAGCGTGCAAATCTATGCATCTGAATGCTTTGTGATATAGAATCTACAGGAGCGCTGCAATAATTACCAGGTAATCAGAAGCAGTATATAAGTCTTGGTGAGTATAAGTCTTGTTTTGTTCAGAAAGTCTGGCACATAAGCAAATGTATTGTTTATTTCTCACTTTCCAATTATCATTCTTGAGATCACAACTCTACTTCTTGTTTTATAAGGAGAACTAGCTCATTAGAGATAGACGTCTCTATATATTCATGTGGCAGACTACCTTATTAGAGAACGACAGAGCATTAATAAAGGGTTTTCAACTCACATACTTTATCGTGAAGCCTCATATACAGCTATTATTAGTGATGGGCGAATAAATGTGGCAGGCGCGAATTTGCAGCAAACTTCTGCATTTCACGGCCAGTGAATAAATTTGCGCAGCTGCCACGAAAATTTGTAGGCAACAAAAAATTTTGGACACCAGCTGCAAAAGTTAATTGCGTCAAAACCGTCGTCATCGTCAAAATTGACGTGAATTGACACAGGCGTTAAAATTAGTGTTGCAATTTTCGCAGGAAATAGAAAATTTTTTGCTGAAACAGGAGAAATTCGCCCATCACCAGCTATTATCATTTCACTTCATGCAAAGGTTATGCAGATGGAATGTAAAAGGTTAGTGCACCATGCAGGCACCATTTTTAATCTTTTTTTGTTTTTTAAACTATTACAGAAAAATAATTGTGAGCAAACTTACTAGTATACAAACCAGTTGAGAGTATTAAAAAAAAAATTGGAAAATTTTGATCCCATTCATTGAAAATAAAAATTAATTCTTGTATTCATTTTTAATGTCTGTAAAAATGCATCTCCCATCAAATTCTATTGAAGCTTTGACATATTTTTCAAATCATGTTCTTTCATTTTTTTTTCAATTGACAAATCGAAAATCTGAGTTTGAGAAACTTTTGAAAACATTTGAGATTGTGTTTATTTGCCTCGATTATCTGGAATCCAGGAAAAGAAACCAATATTGAATGTTAATAGATTTGTCCCACAATATTAATATCAAATAGCTGTTTAACAGGCAGACTAAAGATCAGGTTTTCTTAACCTATTTAACAGGGGACCCAAAGATCTGGGTCACCAAATTCCTGGCCCAAGTATTGGTTTAGAATCAGCTATGTTCCTTATTTTAATTACCATTGTCCATTGTACAAGACAAAAACATTTGCGCGTTACGAAGACCATAACCACTTGGAAACCCAACCCAAAGGATACGGACAGGCAGCAAGCATTAAGAAAGAAACTGTTTTGTTGGATGGAGTGAAGTACAAAATGAATTTCATAATTCACAAACAAAAACTGTTACATCCAGTGGTTAAGAAGGAACAATGATAAGTAAATGAGCCATTTAGACAAGGCCACCTGATGTTTTATATGACAAGGTCTTATATTATTTCCTCATTCATTTGTGTAGAAGTCAAGTAAAGTTGGTTTAATCCAGCAAAATGTGTTTTTTTTCTGCATTTCGCTTTTGTAATTTTGTAACTAAAACACTGTCCCCATGATCAAAATGGTTCCAAATAGAGAAGAAGCACACCAACTCGGCCAGGCAATGCCTTTATCACATTTAATGCAGGAGTATTAAAAGCACATTAAATGTGATAAAGGCATTGCCTGGCTGAGTTGGAGTGCTTCTTTCATAATTGGAACCTGGTTGGCATTTTGGGCTTGGAAGCGGCTCAGGATATGAATGCACCCTGCAATAAGAAGTAAGTGGTGTGCTGCAAATGAAAAGGTGGAGTTGAACCCATGATCAAAATTAAATTCTGTAAATTTTATAAAGCTTTATATGGGAGCAACGGCCAAGGGGGTGAAGAGTAGCACGAGCCACTGGTTGGGGATCACTGATGTAGAGCGTGATATTCTGAGACAATTTGCAATTGGTTTTTAATTGTTATTTGTGGGTTTTGAGTTATTTAGCTTTTTATTCAGCAACTCTTCAGTTTGCAATTTCAGCCATCTGGTTGCTAGGGTCCAAATTCCCCTAGCAACTATGCATCAGTATGAATTAGAGACTGGAATATGAATAGGAGAGGCCTGAAAGAGTGAACTTGAAAGGGAACCACCCCTTAAAGCCACCGCACAATAACATTTGAATAGCCCTTTTGTAGTAGGTCTGCTTGTGTTTTTAATTCCGATTAGAAGAAAAGAGGTTCTGCCTATATATTCGGAAGGGTTTTTTTTACAGTGAGAGCTGTGAAGATGTGGCATTCTCTCCCTGCATCAATTGTACAGGCTGATACATTAGATAGCTTTAAGAAGGGGTTGGATGGCTTTTTAGCAAGTGAGGGAATACAGGGTTATGGGAGATAGCTCATAGTCCAAGTTGATCCAGGGACTGGTCCGATTGCCATTTTGGAGTCAGGAAGGAATTTTTCCCCCTCTGAGGCAAATTGGAGAGGCTTCAAATAGGTTTTTTTGCCTTCCTCTGGATCAACTGGCAATTAGGCAGATTAAAAAAAAAAAAACAAAAGGTTGAACTTAATGGACGTGTGTCTTTTTTCAACCTTACTTACTATGTAACACACATTTAGGAAACTGATAATTGGAGATCTTAAAACTTTTCCTAAAGTTATAAACTGATTCATACGAGTTTTCAGGTCATCAGGAAATGTATATGGCTCCTCTCACCGAAACTGGGCGATACATTTTATACAAATCAGTTTTCATTTGCTTTAAAAGTAAGGTAGTATTCACTCTTTCATTGATGGGGGCTGGCATTTTGGAAACTGCTTGCAAGGAAGGTCAAGCCATTGACACAATAACCATGTCTGTATTATACTAGAAACAAAGTCCGTTATTGATACCATGATACGTGTCATTAAGCTGACTCATTTCCCTTTGGTTTCAGATAATCACTCTGCGGCACAAAGCTATGATGTACAAAATAAATTTGTCACAGTTGCTGCAATGCCAATTTAGTGCGGATCCTACTGAAGCATGTTTCATACCTTTATAGCGATATTAGCTTTGTGCCTCAGCACTGAAGGACTGGAAGCCACACACTGTGTTGAAGGCCAGCGGTAACCCAATGATTGCTATATTAAACATCAGACACTCAATAGCAACATTAAACTCCTGCTGATACAGCACTTTTGGAGCCAAATGCAGCCTATTCTGGGGACACCGAACTGCCCTAACAAGAACACAATCTTAAAGAGCTCAGTCAGGAAATTCTTCCTGCCAAGTCATTCACAAAATGTACAGTAGGTCATGCCCAACACTAAAAGTGCCATGGGACACAATAAAAAGTAAGCATATGGCAATGATAAAATCCAGCTTGGACAACTTTATTAAGACACTTACCACAAATACATTTTTTATTGTAATGGCAATACACTCTGCTAGGGGTAGGTTATGTTGTCTAGAAGTGAAAATTGATGTGCTACATCTTCTGTAGAAGAAGATTAAATTTATTCTGAACATGGCATTAACCCAACTCCTTGTTCAATAGTAGCATTATATAGAAAATATTCAGTACAGTCATGGGACTTGTAATCTGCTTCAGACCTAGGTTTTCTGGGTAGGGAATCAATGGCTTAAAGGACTTGGAAGGCAAAAAAATCTCCAATATACTTTAATTAAAAAATGTGTACAGTTTTTATAGGAAACCTGACTGTATGCACTGAAATTCTCCCTTCATTTACTGCTGTGGATACGAATTTCAGACAGTCCCTAACTGCTGAGCAGGGAAACAATTATACTTATGAACAGCAGGGGGAGCCCCCGCCTTACTTACCAGCCATGCAGAATTCAAGCAGCTTTGTTTATGACGATCCCTAAGCAGACCAGACCACACTGAGCATGTGCAGGATCAGGCAAAGATGTTTAACAAAGCTACAAGATGACAGCCCCCTGAAAGCATAAATCATTTGTTTGATTAGTCTTTGTGGTGCAGTAAGTTCATGCTTATGTTTAGTATACAAAATACAGCATTTCTAGCCTTATTCTATTTTAGACTTTCCTTGTCCTTTAAGGTCAATAAAAATATTTTAAAAATTAAGTAAAACCTACAGGATTGTTTTGGGATAAACACATATTTACTGTGTGGTAGTTTATATAACATCAATTACAATGTACTGAAGTTAGCCTATTGATATAAAAATGGTGTCACAGACATAATGTAAGGCCAAAGGCCTCAGGAGTAGTGAGGACCAAGGGAGGAAAATAACAATGTCCAAGTTCGCAGTACAGTAGAGGATGAGACAGAAGAATGGTCAAAAACAGGCAACAAGATCAGTCCAGGCAGAAGAGGTTCGAAGTCGAGAATTCCAGGCAAGGGTCGGTACACAATAGACAAGAAGTTCGCAATGAATCACACCCAGGAGTAGAAAACTAAACCTATAATTGGGCACAGGTTACAGTCCGGAGTTCCCTTATAAAGGCCCAAGTTTGGCGCCAATTTCGGACGCATCGGCGTCATGACGTATGCGCGGACGCGCTGACGTCGGCGACTGACGCGCTGACGTGTGCGACGGACGCCGGCGCCCATTATTGACGCCGACGTCCATTCCGTCGCCGGCGACCAATCAGGGAGTGGGAAGAAGCTGACATCATCCGTCTGCGTCCGTGAAGACCCAGGGAGCCACCATCTTGGACGCCATCTTGGTTATCCGTGCCAGATTCCATTACAGTACCCCCCCCTAGGGGGGGCCTCCGGACCACCTGGGTTGGAAGGAAATTGCCGGTGGAATTTTTGGACCAGGATAGGGGCGTGGACGTCTGAATTTCTTACCCAGGAGCACTCCTCCGGGCCGAACCCCTTCCACTCAATGAGGTATTGTAGGGTGCCCCTCGAAATCCGAGAATCCAGGATTCTTTTAACCTCGAATTCCTGATGTCCATCCACTAAGACAGGAGCTGAGGAAGAAGAAGGACCTGCAGGCTTGAGCAAGGAGACATGGAATGCATTAGGAATCCGCATCTCTGAGGGAAGTTGTAGACGAACAGCCACCGGGTTGATGATCTCAGAGATGGAAAAGGGACCGATAAATTTGGGACCAAGCTTCGGAGAGGGGACTTTAAGATGGATGTTTCGGGTGGATAGCCAAACCTTATCGCCGGGTGCGTACAAAGGGGAAGGGATTCTTCTTTGATCCGCGAACCTTTTCTGGACCAGGGAACTTTTTTCCAGATTGATGACCGTGGTGTGCCAAATGGCTGACATGTGAGCAGCTTGGTCGTTGGCGGCAGGGACATTGGTAAGTAATAAATCCTGGGGAAAAGCCAAAGGGTTAAGACCATACATACAGAAAAAAGGGGACTTTTCGGAAGAAATGTGTAATGCATTGTTATGTGCGAATTCTGCCCATGGAAGTAGGTCCGCCCAGTCATCTTGGCACAGTGATACATGGCATCGAAGAAATTGTTCAAGGGCCTGGTTAACCCTTTCTGCTGCTCCATTAGACTGGGGATGGTATGAAGATGAAAATTGAAGAGAGACACCAAGGGCTTTACACAGGGATCTCCAGAACTTAGAAACGAATTGGGAACCACGATCATAGACAATTTCGGCAGGGAAACCATGGAGGCGAAAAATGTGTTTAATAAATAATGAAGAAAGTTCAGGAGCAGAGGGAAGTTTTCGAAGAGGAGTAAAGTGTGCAACTTTAGTGAATCTGTCAATCACCACCCAAATAACAGTGTAGCCAGAGGAGTTAGGGAGGTCCACGATGAAGTCCATAGATAAATGAGTCCATGGGCGGGAGGGAATGGGTAGTGGTAAGAGTAACCCTTTGGGAGGGGAACGCCCAGATTTGGATACAGCACACACAGAGCAAGAGGAAACAAAGTCTTTAACATCCTTTCTTAGGGAAGGCCACCATACAAGACGAGACAGAAGTTCTGTGGTTTTCTTGACTCCAGGATGCCCGGCCTGCTTGGAGCTGTGGGACTGGACCAACATGGAATGACGGAGTTCAGGAGGAACAAAGGCAACACCAGGAGGGGTTCCTTCAGGAGCAGAAGATTGAACAGACAATAACTGGGAGGCCAAGGATGGAAAAAGAGCAGCGATGATTTTTGTAGGAGGCACAATGGATTCAGGGTCTTCGGAGATGGGATCTTCAGGAACAAAACTTCTGGAAAGGGCATCCGCTTTCTTGTTTCTTGAACCAGGACGAAAAGTTAAGATGAAGTTAAAACGTGAGAAGAACAATGCCCACCTGGCTTGTCGAGGATTGAGGCGCTTAAGGGTCTGAATATATTCAAGATTTTTGTGGTCAGTGAAGATGGTCACAGGGATCGATGATCCTTCAAGAAAGTGTCTCCACTCGTCCAGAGCAAGTTTGACGGCCAGTAACTCACGGTTTCCAACATCATTATTCCTTTCGGAGGAGGAAAATTTTTGGAAAAGAAGGCACACGGATGCAGTTTACCATCGGCAGAGGACCTTTGGGATAAAATTGCTCCTGCTCCGATATCCGAGGCATCTACTTCAATGAAGAAAGGTTGGAGAGGTTCAGGGTGCCTGAGGATTGGGGCAGAAGAAAAGGACTCTTTAAGGGACCTGAAGGCTTCCAAAGCTAGAGGAGGCCAATGTTGTGGTTTACCCCCTTTTTGAATAAGAGCAAGGATTGGAGCAATTTTAGAAGAAAAACCTTTAATAAACTGTCTGTAATAATTAGCAAAGCCGATGAATCTTTGAACAGCCTTGACACTGGTGGGGAGAGGCCAATCTTGAATCGCTGAAACCTTGGCTGGATCCATCCTGAAGCCTTGTTGGGAAATGATGTATCCTAGGAAGGAAATGGAAGAAACCTCAAAGGAACACTTCTCCAACTTGGCAAACAGATTGTTCTTTCGAAGACGAGAAAGTACTTCTTGAACTTGAAGACGATGTTGAGCAAGATTTTTGGAAAAAATAAGAATATCGTCCAGATACACCACCACATACTGGCCCAGTAAATCTCTGAAAATGTCATTCACAAATTCTTGGAAGACCGCGGGGGCGTTACAGAGACCGAAAGGCATGACAAGATATTCGTAATGCCCGTCCCGGGTGTTAAACGCGGTCTTCCATTCATCTCCCTCTCTGACACGAATTAAATTATAAGCCCCACGAAGATCCAACTTGGTGAAAAGACAAGCCCCTTTTAGTTGATCAAACAGTTCAGAGATGAGAGGAAGGGGATAACGGTTTTTAATTGTGATTTTATTCAGACCTCTATAATCAATGCAGGGCCGCAAACCTCCATCTTTTTTCTCTACAAAGAAGAAGCCGGCTCCAGCCGGGGAAGAAGAAGGACGAATAAAGCCTCTTTGCAGATTTTCTTGAATGTACTCCTTCATGGCACCGGTTTCAGAAGGAGACAGTGGATAGATGCGACCCCTGGGAGGCATGGTTCCCGGAAGAAGTTCGATGGGGCAATCATAAGGACGATGAGGAGGCAGGATTTCGGCAGACTTTTTACAGAAGACATCGATGAAGGCTTGATAAGCAGGGGGCAAAGAAGAATTAGAAGAAACGGATGAAACTTTAATAATAGACTTGGTAGGTAAACAGTTCTGTTGGCAAAAAGAACTCCAGCGGGAGATGTGAGAAGAAGCCCATCGATGACGGGGTTGTGAATATTCAACCAGGGTAGACCAAGTACAATGGGAGTAGAAGGACAATCGATGAGGAGGAAGGACAATCTTTCCAGGTGCATGGACCCCACAATAACGGAAAGTTCATCGGTGGAGTGGGAAATTGTAGCGGAGGATAGTGGACGATCGTCAATCGCCAATGCTCGAAGAGGAACAGCCAGAGATCGCAGAGGAATGGAATGGCTTTCTGCGAAGACCTTATCGATGAAATTCCCAGCTGCACCGGAGTCAAGGAAAGCCTTGGAAGAGATCGACTGGGTTCCAAAACGAATCTGCACAGGAAGGAGGAAGCGTTGAGCAGAAGAATGGGGAGAGGGACCAATTCCACCCAGGTAAGTCTCCCCAGTCTTACCTAGGTGTTGGCGTTTCCCGGCTTCACTGGACACTCATAGGCGAAGTGGGATTTTCCACCACAGTAGAGGCAAAGTCCAGCAGCCCTTCTCCGAAGCTTTTCCTGTTCGGTCAGACGAGCCCGTCCAATCTGCATTGGCTCTTCCGAAGGCAGGGAAGAGGAGGCAGGAACCGCAGGATTTGGAGAAGACAGGATGGGAGCCGGGTTAGGAAGGAAGGGTCTTTGGAAACGAGGAGCCAGAGTAGGTTGGAACCTGTGGAATCTTTTGGTTGGGGAGCGCTCTCTGTCGAGTTCAGCTTGAAACTCCCTCTGCCGAGTATCCACCTTTATGGCCAGGGCGACTAGATCTTCCCAACGGGATGGAATTTCCCTGGACACCAGATCAGACTTAATACGTATCGCCAGGCCGTTGTAAAAGGCAGCGTGATACCCGTCGTTGTTCCACGAAGTCTCTGCAACCAGGGTGCGGAACTCAATGGCATACTCCGAGACTGAGCGAGTTCCCTGTTGAAGGTGGAACAGGCGTGCGGAGGCAGCAGTGGCACGACCCGGAGCATCAAAGACCACACGAAGTTCCCGGATGAAAGCTCGGGCATTATCAATAATGGGATCCTCCTTTTCCCATAGAGGCGACGCCCACTCTAGTGCCTTTCCTTGCAGACGGGAGAAGATGAAGCCCACCTTAGCACGTTCCGACAGGAATTGGCTGGGTGCGAGTGCAAAGTGGACCTCGCACTGGTTCACAAACCCACGGCAGGCTGTAGGATCACCACTGTAGAGTGGGGGAGCCGGAATGCGGGGTTCGGTGGCGTGAAGCGGAACCACAGGTGCAGGGGCTGGAGTAGGATCGGCAGGTGTTAACGCCGACAACTTGGCAAGAATGGTCTCCAAAGCCTGACCAAAGTGAGACTGCTGTACCTCATAGGACTGCATACGGGATGCCAGACCACGAAGCGCCCCACCAACATCAGGCGGCGCAGGATTCTCCTCCAACGGCTCCATGGCCCAATTATAATGTAAGGCCAAAGGCCTCAGGAGTAGTGAGGACCAAGGGAGGAAAATAACAATGTCCAAGTTCGCAGTACAGTAGAGGATGAGACAGAAGAATGGTCAAAAACAGGCAACAAGATCAGTCCAGGCAGAAGAGGTTCGAAGTCGAGAATTCCAGGCAAGGGTCGGTACACAATAGACAAGAAGTTCGCAATGAATCACACCCAGGAGTAGAAAACTAAACCTATAATTGGGCACAGGTTACAGTCCGGAGTTCCCTTATAAAGGCCCAAGTTTGGCGCCAATTTCGGACGCATCGGCGTCATGACGTATGCGCGGACGCGCTGACGTCGGCGACTGATGCGCTGACGTGTGCGACGGACGCCGGCGCCCATTATTGACGCCGACGTCCATTCCGTCGCCGGCGACCAATCAGGGAGTGGGAAGAAGCTGACATCATCCGTCTGCGTCCGTGAAGACCCAGGGAGCCACCATCTTGGACGCCATCTTGGTTATCCGTGCCAGATTCCATTACACATAGTGAGCTAGGTTATAAAACTTACAGGCAATTCAGCTATTGAATACAGTATAATATGAACACAAATGAAAAGGGTAATAGAGAAGTAGTAAACAACATTGCAACTACTGCATTGCCATAATTGTTTGGGTTCAGGGAAATAGTATCAGAGGAAAATCACATTACACATATTACAGGAAGGCCATCTCCCATAAACTCCATTTTTTTTAAAAAAAACTACTCAGATTTGTAAACATGATTTCTCTTTAATAATAAAACAGTACAATGTACTTGATCTCATAAGATATAATTAATCTTTGTTGGAGGCAAAACAAGCATTTGTTTTATTTGAATTAAATGATTTGTAGCAGATTAAAGATATGGAGATCCAAATTATGGAAAGACCCCTTATCTAGAAAACCCTTAATCCTGAGCATTCTGGATAACAAGTTACATACCTGTACCTATATACTTTCCTTCTGAGAAGTGAGACTTATCGTCTCTAGAAGATATATCTGAAGAATAAATGGTTCTATAGCTAATTCTTCTTCTCTTCTTATAGTTCCACCAAACTGGAGACACAGGGACAGATGGAGTAGCCCTAGATTCCTCCAAATCAGTTGAGGATTATTTGATTTCTAGATAGTTGCCCTAATAGCAACTAATTTCAGTCAAGTACTTGAGCAGCACATGGACTGTCATTGAGTATTAAGCAGATACTTCTCCATTCAGGTTATAAAGCTATAGATAAGAGGCATCAAGTGTAATGGGGATGCTATTAATATTCTGAAAAAAAATCAGTGTAACTGAAGTTCTGCTAATGTTCTTAATATTAACATTGTACTAACAAACATTATCCAATATATCAGCTCTGCAGTAATAAATGCACTTATATTGATCGCTATGGATAGATTACTTGCTATCGATAAAGAGAGATACTGTACAGAAAGAAAATAGACTATGATCCAGAAAGTAAAGATAAAAGATTATGATAAAATAATAGATAACGAAAACAGACTACAGCCAAGAATGAATAGGGTATATTTTGTCTTTAAGTGTTACTGTGAATAGAATATAAAGAACACCAATATTATCTTTATTGCGGCAGCCTCAGAAATAGAAGAAGATCTCTCTCTCCATGACTCTCTCACACTGAGAGTTCTTTTTTTCTACTCATTACATTTTCTGAGCTGCCTGGCATTGTTCATGCTTTGATCTAAGCACATCTAAGGAAGGAGATTAGTCTTTTCTTTAACATTAATATGACTTCTAGTTGGGAATGTGAAAAGATAGAATTCTACGAGACTGTTCTTCCAGTGACAGTGGCCTGGAGAAATATTTCAATATTTAGGGCAATGACACACAGTATGATTTTGCATCTAAAGAGTTTAATATCTCCACACAGAATCACTCCATATTGATTTTAAAGGTAATCTCTTGAGACCACAGATGCAGTCATGGGTCAGGTGATTTTTGGCCGGAAATGGGGCAATCACATCCAATGAGTGCATCTTTGGGTCCAGGTTATTACTAGGAAGGGATAAGAATGATTGAGCCTCCCCTGAAATCAAGAGGGAACATTTACAGAAATCTAGAATACAAAATTGTGCTGCTGGTGCTAAATGAAATACAGATGTTGTGGCATATTAACTTGGGATAGTCAGATTTGCATCATTGGCTTGCTAAAGATCCTAGTGCTTGCAGATACAACTATAGTTAAGCTGGGGTTGGCAACCTTGTGAGAAACAGCGGTTTTGATTTTCATATTTTCAGTTCTACAGAGTCTACCTACAGTCTACACGGCATGGCTATTGGGTGCTGAGTACCATTAATACCCCTTTCCTTTAAGCCTTCCTTATTGAATGTGCCCTTCTAACATGACCTCTTTTAAACTCCTGATCCCTAAGGTTCTTCACAGAGTACCATATTTATTGATCATCATTCTGGATCTGATTTAATAGGAAGAGAGAAAACATTTAGGATCTTACAGCATTTCAAAACTTCAGTCTGGTAGATTACCAGTCTGTCTGAGGACTCTATAAGACGTTGTATGGCACCATACCAATCTTTTTAAGGGCTCATTTGACTTTTTTTTTTTGTATGTTACCATACCAGTCTTTTGAAAGGGCTCATTGGACTTTTTAGTATTACACCACACCAGTCTGTTCAAGGGGTCCTTGGGGTTTTTTTTGTATTGCATCATCATTTTAATACAATTCCTTCTGCTCACATGCAGTATAATAAATAATCAGCATAATACATGTAAATGATTGCTAGTACCTGTATTTTTTTTTTTTTTGGCCACACTACTCCATCCTACAAAACACCTTCTGGCGTCCATAAAAATTATTTATCAACATTCTGTGGTTGAGGTGTAAAAGACTTTATGGCCTTCCAGAACACATTTTCGTCCCTTCCATTTGGCATTAAGGCAAATATAAAATAAAAAATTGTTTGTACTTTTTGCTGAGTCCACTCTACCCTATACAATAGCTACATTTCCAAACGTGTTAAATTACAATTAAGGCAAAAGCAGTGCTGGCTATTTATATTACTTTTTTGATAATGAAAATGTATTTTGGGGGCTCTATTCACAAGCAAGATGGGGACCATATTTCAAGGCAAAATGCAGGACTTGAAACTTTGGGGAAATTAGTTTTCTTGGTATCTTTAATCTCTTTTTGCACCCAGCCTCATTCATTAGTAAATTAAGCCTGAAGGCAGTCATTGATTATATTATACTCTGGTGATTATGTTTGTTAAGCTATGTGGTTGTAAAAAAGGATTTTCTCGAATAAGTCATTGTGTGTGTCAGTGTGTGACTGTGTTCACACCAGGGGTAGGAAGAAATGAAGCTAAGATTCAGTAGAGCATTGTATCTTACAAAGGCATTTCCAATCCTGTATACTTCCCATTGTGTGCTCTGCATTCTGTGAAACAATGGCTGTGAAATATTACTGAGCAGAATCGTTCTGTTCAGCAGTTTATGAAACCGCAATGGTATGATGTAGTATTGATATATGTATATAATATATGTGCTGCAATAAATTGGACATATAGGCACTGGAGTGCTGGACTTGATTGCTATTGATGAAACAGAGCTGGAACCTATTGTGAGAAATAGACGTGTCTCTTTTTCCAGTAAGTATGCAATTTAGAACGCTTCAGGGTTCATACTTTGAACCTGCAAGTACAAGATAAATAAAATGATAAAGCACTGAATTTGCGGAATGGTGAAATTAAATGTGTTTGTGGAATCAGTTCCTGACATAAAATATAGACAAACTTCTTATTTCTTTCTTGCTGCAAACATTGTTGAAAGCCAACGGTTTGTGCAATACACCGTTGATAGTGGAGGCTCAATCCTTCTAATCCCTTCCTATTTCATTTAGGTCACATGGAGCAAGGGATAAGCCATGATTATCAATGTTACCTGCATTTTCCAAACAGTCAGTTAGCCCTGTGGCACTGTGTATAAACAATGTTTTGAGATAGGGAATGATTCAGTTGAAATTTTATAGAACAAAAATGGCCGGAAATTAACAAATTAAACACAGTTCACATACTGGTTTATGACAATCCTGGGTATTTTTATAGGGTATCCTATTGGTACCATTTGATTAAATTCAATTATCTATCTAGATATACAATGCTTGAGAACTATGTTGTAATTTGCCTTTTTCGCGGTTGAATACGCTGATACGAATAATGAAGAACAAGTATGGGCTTGTTTAGGTTTTGATTACTTCCAAACTACCTACAGAAATGAAACATAACATGTGAAAACCCTACTATCCGCAAGACTTTTTAGTTTTAAAATTTCCTTTAATGGAAAAGAATGATTTAGATAAAGTATTTATATAAGAGTTTAGGAATGGGTTTTAGCTGTACAATCTGTAGAATGTTATACTCTAAGGGGGTTATTTACTAAAATCCAATTTTATCTCATACTTTATTAAAAAACACACGACCAAACTCCCATGCCTGATTTTGGCTTATTTATTAATTTAAAAACTTGATTTAATCTGATCGCGGAAAAACTCAAACAAAATTAAATCAAGCAAAACCCAGAATCACTCAAAGTTTTCGGGTTTTTTCCCAAATTGCTCTAATTTTTCAGGTTTTTTCCTGGAATTGCTTGAACTTTTTCATGTTTTTGCCTGTAAACTCCAAAAAAGTCAGATTTTCAGGATGAACCCAGTACAGATCACAAAAACTTCAAATTGATATAGGTGCCCATTGACTTATACAGGACATTAACAGGTCTGAGATGGCTGGTTTTCAGATTCAGGTTTATTGCAGCATTGGGGTACTGTATAATAAATCGCAAAAATTCAAGTTTTTTCCCCACTAAAAATGTACATTTTCTAGTAAAAAACCTCAAACTTTGACATTTTAACATTCCGATTTTAATAAATAACCCCCTAAATATATTGGTTGACATCTGCAATTCAGAATTATCAGCACTTCAGTACATTCCACTGAATCAACCATCATTTGAAGTGCATGTTATTTCTCAAATTAGCAAATCAAATCAGCAAAATATCTACAATCTGTCAAGTCTTTTCCTTACACCATGCCTGTTACAGTGGCAGTCGTTTTCAGATGAGAATCACCTAAAACTCCTAAGATTTCTTTGTAGAAAAATAACTCAGTAGGCGCAAGCATTGCTAGGAAACAGTGCAGATTAGCAGAAAAATATAAAGCTGTGAAGTAAATACAGGTATGGGATCTCTTATCTGGAAACCCAGTATCCAGAAAGCTCCAAATTACATGGAAGACCATCTCCCATAATGTCAATTGACAGGTTAATTGTCTCCTGATAAAATTGTCCCTACTGTGTGTGAATGAGATAGGGACCTTAGACTGTAAACTCCACTGGGAGAGGGACAAATTTGAATTATGTATAATCTCTGTAAAGTGCTGTGGAAATGTGTCGGTGCTTTATAAATACCAGAAATTAATACATAAAAAAAAAATTAAACAAATCATAAATTATATTCATGAAAACATAAATAAAGTGATGGGCGAATCCGTCCCATTTCGCTTTACCGAAAAACTTGCAAACAACGAAAAATTTGCTTAACGCATAGAAGACAATGGGTGTCAAAATAGTTTTGACACAAGCGGCAATTTTTTTGCGTGCAACTCTTTTGTCCAAATGCATTAAAGTTAATGGGCGTTAATCTTTTACGCGCACGACAAATTTGACGCGCACAAATTTTTTTTTGTCGCAGTGAATTTTGCCCGTCATTTCGCAAAAACATTAGCAGAGATTTGCCACTAATCCATGCCTGAATAAATTTGCCCAACACCAATTACCACCTAATTCTTTTACAAGATGTTTCTCCTAAGCCCTATCCCCTACACCTACATCATTCTCCTTTTTTTAATCATTGTTTGTTTTATAGGGATGTCGCGGACTGTTCACCCGCGAACTAGTTTGCGCGAACATCGACTGTTCGCGTTCGCCGAATGTTCGCGAACATCGCGCGACGTTCGCCAATTTGGGTTCGCCTTAGCTGGCGCTTTTTTTTGCCATTTCTCCCCCAGACCAGCAGATACATGGCAGCCAATCAGGAAGCTCTCCCTCCTGGACCACCCCCACACCCCCTGGACCACTCCCCTTCCATACATAAACTGAAGCCCTGCAGCGTTTTTTCATTCTGCCTGTGTGTGCTTGGAAGAGCTAGTGTAGGGAGAGAGCTGTTTAGTGATTTGAGGGACAGTTGATAGTAACTTTGCTGGCTAGTAATCTACTTGATACTGCTCTGTATTGTAGGGATAGAACTCTGCAGGGATTTGAGGGACAGTGAGTTTAGGTTAGTTAGCTTTGCTGACTAGTAGTAATCTACCTTCTACTGCAGTGCTCTGTATGTAGCTGCTGTGGGCACTGCTTCTGATCTCATCTGCTGACTGCTGTAATAACCCAATAGTCCTTGTAAGGACTGCTTTTATTTTCTTTTTTGTTTTTTTACTTTGCTACTATAAGAGCCCAGTGCTATTAGTCTAGCTGTGTTGGGGAGTGGGACTGGTGTGCTGCTCCTCCTAGTAGTTCACCACTACCAGCACCAACCAGAGTCAAAATTGTTACAAAGTATCTTATTTGCACCTGTTAGCTGTTCTGAGCTCTCTGCCAAAAGCCAATTAAGTTAGAAACTGTTTTTTTTCTGGCTGTTCAGTGCAGAGAAAAGAGGGACTTTCCAGTACAAAAGAGGGACAGGGGGTTGAGTGGTCAAAAGAGGGACAGTTGGGAGGTATGCAAGTGCCACCTACTGTAGCTGTGTGAGCTTTTTCACATTCTGTCTAAATAACAATAATAATTCCGTGTCCATAAACATCACCTGAGTGATGTTTTTACAGCAGCAATAATATATTCCGTATCCACTACTGTATACGTTGCCCTTGCAGGCATTGTTTGCCCAGTCTTTAACCAAGTGCCACCTAGCTGTGTGAGCTTTTTCACATTCCGTGTCCAGAAACATCACCTGAGTGACGTAGTGTGATTTCTGCCCTTTACAGCACAAAACGCAGCGCTGTGTCAACAATGTATTTTTCAGATACATTTTTGCCCTTGATCCCCCTCTGGCATGCCACTGTCCAGGTCGTTGCACCCTTTAAACAACTTTAAAATCATTTTTCTGGCCAGAAATGTCTTTTCTAGCTTTTAAAATTCGCCTTCCCATTGAAGTCTATGGGGTTCGCGACGTTCGCGAACCGTTCGCATTTGTGACGCAAGTTCGCGACTATGTTCGCGAACATTTTTTCCGACGTTCGCTACATCCCTATTGTTTTATTCCCTATACACTTCTCCACCATGTCTATAATTTCTCTAGGAATTGTGTAGGATGCACAAGCAATGCACACTCAATTCCAAAACACTGACACCTTCTTAAGATTTTTACTTCAAACTGTACTGGGCTAGGTTCCATCTGCCACCTTGGAAATTAATAGCAATCATTAAGCAGAGTGAGCTGGAAAAACAATGTCTGATGTGAAAAAGGCAGCTATTTCACAACACAAAAATTAAAAGTATTTAGATGTAGAGCATTTCATTCATTAAAACATACTATTTTCCAACTGGGGATTGAATCTCATTACAATTTGTCCAAAACAGATGTTACCCTTTTAGCAGTCGATTATTAACAATAAACTCAATTCCTCTAGAGAGGTATGTTTTCTTTCCTTCTTATTTAAATTTGCCCTTAAGTTATCTCAAAAGAACGAAGACTTCACCTTTATACTAGCTTAGGTTTTATAAACAGTTGCCAAGGATAGAGTTCAGTTTATCCAGACAAAGCACCTGTGTCTTTTTGTCATAAATCCTCAATGAAATGTAACATTTAGTAAATTCCTGTTTCTTTCCACAATATCAAATTCCAAATTAAAGTAATTTTAGAGATTTGTGTTTTTATCTGGAAATTGATCATTGGTCTTATTCTGCAAGGGAATGTAAAATGCAGGAATAGACTAGGGGTCCTTTGCCTACAAAAAAATAGGTGCAAGCCGCCATGTTTTTTGTACTTTGCATGGTGCCATGAACTTGGAACAGATATTTTCATATCTCCAATGAATACAGTGCAGCCTGTGTTTGGTTGCAGGCAGTATATAAGTGCACACTTTGAAGCTAGGGGCATCCATGTCATTCAGGTGCATAAATTAGGGAGCACCAATAAGTACAAGACCCAGCAAGGCCCTATACATACCACCTGCCTATGGTGATGGATAAGTGATCAGTTTTACTAGCAGGAGTCCACTGTTTCTCACCAGTTATGGCATGGAAATATGAACTATAAAAATAAATTTACTACAACACTAGGTTACATACATAATATTGGGGTGTTTAATGTATTGTAGGGGCACTGGAACATTTAGGGGCAGATTTACTAAGGTTCGAGTGATTATGAGAAATACGAAAAGTTCGAATTTTGAAGTAATTTTTTGGATACTTCGACCATCGAATAGGATACTACGACTTCGAATTTACTTTGATTCAAAGTATAAATCGTTAGAATATTCAACCATTCGATAATCGAAGTACTGTCTCTTTAAAAAAACTTCGACTTCAATACTTCTCCAAATTAACCCTGCTGGATTGCTATGTTAGCCTATGGGGACCTTCTACAAACTTCTTTCTAAGTCTTTACACATCGAATAAAAATCCTTTGCTCGTACACTAAAATCGCTCGAATCGTTCGATTCGAATGATTGAGCCGTTAGATCGAACTATTTTTATTCGATCGTAGGATTGCCAAATTCTGTGAAAAAAACGTTGAATTCGATATTCGAAGTTTTTTCAATTCGATGGTCAAATTTCAAAGTTTTTTGTACTTCGAAATTCGACCCTTGATAAATCTGCCCCTAAGAATATAGAGTAAGGTGGTGCTGGATATTGAGATTTTGGGGTGGGATCCGTCAATCAAATGGTTACACTGCTAGTTTGTGTACTGCCCCGCTTATGAAGACATTCTTCTCCTATTAATGAATAGGCTAAACCAGTCAGCTGACTTTAAAGTCTTTAGGGGTAAATATGGACCACAACTGCAGTGGGTTAATTGCAACTTCAAGCACAATCGCCAGATTTTGTTAACCACAATTCCAGCATAATTGCAGTGGCCAGGCAGAACTACAGCTAGTACATCAAAATTGATTCAATTGCACTTGAGCTTCAAAGTGGTTTTTGTGGTTTTTACACTTGATGTATCTCAAATTTTTTGAGTTGTGGAGGCCTATTTATCATAGGTTGGATTTTAGTGGATTTAGAGGTTTTGAAACCACTACTAAATTCACAAACTCTAGAACTAAGAATGTCATGACATTAAGTAAAAAATCTTAATTAAAAAAAGCATGAACGGAAAATTATGCTGAGCGATGCATAAAAAATACCTCTAAAAATTTGAGTTTTCAGACAATGCCTAGAGAAAAAAAAATCAGAAAACCTTTAAAAGTCTGAATTGATTTAAAGAGGTCCAATAGGATCTGCGCAGCTCCCATTGACTAAAGGATCTTGACAACTTTTACTTGGGGAAGTTTTGTATTAGTGGGTTTTGTGGGTTTTACACTTAGCTTTTTTTAAAAAAAATTAGAGCTTTTTTAAAAAAAAATAGAAAACCACAAATTTTAAGAGATTTGTGGAAAAAATTGGAATTCGATTGTTAAGGCCCCTTAGGGATATTATTAAAAACCCAAGTTTTTCAATAGAATCATCACAGCTCCCATTGACTTCTAAAAGATCTTGACAACTTTTACCAGGCAGTAACCAATCAGTGACTTGAAGGGGGGGGCATGTTGGTCATAACCGTTTGCTTTTAAATCTGAGCTGCATGCTAAGGATCAATTGCAAACACACTGAACAAACAGTTTTGTCCCCCTTTTTGTCTCCCTTCAAGTCGCTGACTAACTCAGAGTTAGAGAGCTGAAAAGCAGGAAGTAGTGTCCTGTTATGTTAAGGTGGCCATACATGGAGAGATCCGCTCGTTTGGCGATGTCGCCAAACAAGCGGATCTCCCTCCTATATGCCCACCTTGAGGTGGGCAATATCGGGCTGATCCGATCGTGGGCACTAGGGCCCAACGATCAGATCCTAATGATGCCTAACGGGCAGTTGGATCGCGGAACCGCATCAACGAACAGATGCAACGGGATTTTTAGTCCCTTCCAATCAAGATCTGCCCGACTTTCGGCCAGATCTCGATCGGGGAAGCCCGTCGGGGGGCCCCATACACGGGCCAATAAACTGCCGACTCGGTCTGTCGGCAGCTTTTATCGGCCCGTGTATGGCCACCTTTAGACATCCAGTCACTCCAGTCTTTATACATTACATTTTTGGCTAACTAACTATATTAGAAACATTATTTATTTTGCACAGCTTATCTATTTACCCAGTTTTTTATTTTTACACTGAACTGTTCCTTTAAAGTTTGCAGTCGAAAAGTTGGCCAGCTTCATGCTGGAATAAATCATTCAAAGGTGCAAAATTTGTGTATGCAATCTGCAGTGTCACTTTATAATCTGGTCCTGTTGTTTAGACCTGAGCAGCTTTTGATAAACCGGGTCCATAAAATGAATCAATATTATCAGCAGCGGTATTACCTTAACCACTGTGTGGATGTGATGAATGCACTTCTCCATAACGCTGTCATTCATTTCACCTTCCTTAGGAGAGCATCATTTTTTTTATTTTTCTGGGTAACATTTTTTAGCAAGGCAAAAACAATCAGTTTCGGTTTGAAGCATTTCTGACAGCTGCCAGTGTTCCATAAATAGGCATTTTGCAGCTGAAAGCCACTACTATCCTAATTCAAGCAGCTCAATGGTAAAAAAGAAAAGAAAAGCTTATTCAGATATATAAAATGAAAGAATAAAAGTTGACTGGCCCCCAATACAAAAGATCCAGCATACATTGCATTTAGATACTGTACATGCAGAGACACAGAGAATTATATAAATATACACTGCTGTGTTAACTGTGTAGACAAGACTCCTAAGTAGAATGTGTAATTTATACTGGATGGCACACTATTGATCTATCTCTCAGACATTTCAATTAATCATGGAGATGTGCCCATACTGAGATTTATGTATGGCTGATATACTGTAAGAAGAATTCAAGCACAACAGAAGTTTAACCCTGATAAACATTTATAGACACTTGTGTCAACTACTGATACTTACTATTCCTATTTACGTGATCCTGGGAGGGGGGCAAATGAAGGATTGCCGGCTACATATATAAAAACGGGTACAAAATAACATTCAAAGCTGCATTTTAAAGACATTGGCTACATTACTATCTAATCATAAATAAAAGCTCAGTATCTAAGTAGATATGACACCATTGTTTAGATTAGATTAGAATTCATTTTAAGAAATTATGCTTTGGGAAAACCCCTTGGGTTGACTTGCTGCAGAGGTTTATATGTACTTGGTGAATATATATATATATATATATATATATATATATATATATATATATATATTTCCACATAGGCAGCCACACTCTGATCCGGATCTGTTAGTTCGATGGTGGGTGCTGGATCAAAATTTATCATATAATTCCAGAAAGAACCGTAAAATGTGAATTTATTCAACAGAACAAGTTGGAGTGCGGTTCTTTCTGGAATTATATATCTATATATATATATATATATATATATATATATATATATATATTTATATATATAGTAATATACAGTAGTCTACTATAATCCACTATAGTCTACTATAATCGTGGGTAATGTTGGGCGAATTTATTCGCCAGGCGCAAATTTCCGGGCGAATTCCCGTGATTCGCCGCTGGCGAATAAATTTGCAAAACCGCCACAAAAATTCACTAGTGAATTTGCGCTGACATCAAAAACAAGACGCCGGCGCCGTTTCAAAACACCCCAAATTTGCCCATCACTAATCGTGGGTGCTCATTACCTTTTATTTGTGGATCATGTTAGCAACTGGAACAATGTGTACAAATTGTAGCTGATAATATAGATTTTCTACAGGAAGAAGGGCCAGTCAAAAAGGGCCATGGTTAATGGGATATAGCCCTCAGAACCAATGGGGACAACATGGGGCAGATTTACTAAAGGGCAAAGTGACTAATGCTGGTGACGTTTTGCCAGTGTTACCGTTTTCAGGGACGTCGGCAATATAACGGGTGCAGGCGTCACTTCACTAGCGGAGGAGATAGACGCTAGCGGTGATTCACATTCGGCAGGTGAATTTTCACTCTGGCAAATGGACGTTACTCTGCAAATTCACTAAGATGCGGATTTTACTGAATGTTACCTCTTTCACAGACTTGCCTTTACCACCTCAGACCAGGCGAAGTACATTGGAGTGCATAGATCTTCCTCAATCTCACCTCTTCCTTACTTACATCATATTTTTTAGTGGAAAAAGTTCCAAAAAATGCTGGCGTCCTCTTCTTTTTTCCGAGTGATAGCCTGCAAAAGTCCTTAAAAATTTTTTGGATAACTGGGTTCCCCCCATCCATTTTCTAACATATGGAACATAAACTATACACTGGGCTCATGTGTAGGGCATTATAACAACTATATTTTCTTTATTAAGGTTCCCTGGACTTGTGTAATGTATTTGCTGCAACATATACATCCATTCAACTTTAAATTTCCCGCTGTAAGCAAATAAGCTTGAGCGAAGAACGAATTGAACGCTAGCACATCTTCACTTTGATTTGCTCGCATTGCCGAAGTAACAATAGCAAAAATTTGCCAGCGTTCGGCGCCCTGGATGCAACTTCTCATTTTAGTAAATTCGCGCTGTCCGAGTGAATTTTCAACTGGCGAAGTGTTGCGATGGCTGCGAAGCCGACGAATTTTCGCCTCTTAATAAATTTACATATCTATATATCGAAAAAAGTATCTAACAACACCACTTATTCCTTAAAAAGACAAAAGATTATTCAAAATTCCATTTAAAAAACAAAAAGACATACAGATCCCATGGTACGCTGCCTGGTGGACTCATCCCTAGGAGGCCTGTTTAGAAAAAAACTTGAATTTTTAGCGATTTATTTCGCCCTAAAGCTGCTAAAAATCTGAAAATACTCTCACTCTCAAACCTGTTGAGGTCATGTAGAAGTCAATAGCACATGTCCCTGAATATGTTTCTTTACGTCGTGTTCCACGCAGGTTTTCATCCAATAAATTAGAGTTGACACAGTGACAATTCGATAAAGTCAAGTTTTCAGAGCGTTCATTCGAAAAAATTGCATAATTTCGAAGTGACACTCGATTTTGTCTCAACTGTTTTTCACTCCGACTTTTTCGAGAAAAATTGATATATTAGTTAAATTAGTGGACGGGAGTTAGGTCGACTTTGTTTTAATAAAAAAATATGTTTTAGAAAATACCGCCCTTGAATTTTGGGAAAAATCAGTGCATTGTCTGACAAATAAAAATGGTGATTGCACTTTGCTCGCTGCACATGTAAATTTGTAAATGTACCCTATACTATTCTTGTGCCCAGCAAGTTTTTGGTTATTCAAGGACATGCACCAAAATATAGCACAGTTGAAAACTGCTATGTATTCAGGAAAAATAGGCTTTAACTCAGGCTTTAATAGTGTTAAAATGTATATTTAGGCGGATTTCGGCTATTAAAATGTCAGCCTTGCCCCACTTGCTGTACCTTTTCAGAACGCTTCCAATCTCTCCCCCTGCCGGAATGTTGATTCCCCTCCAACGAGCTATCAATACTTTTGTTTGGGACCGGAAAAAGGCCCGTATAAATTTTCTCACAGCAACTAGGCACAGGAGCAAAGGTGGCCTGTGAATTCCCAACCTGAAAAATTATTTCCATGCAGCTCAATTGAGTTTAATGATTGATTGGCATCGCTCGACTGATATCCCCCTGTGGGTTCACATTGAACAGGAGACACTTGGAGAGGGCTCCATTAGGAACCTCCTATGGACCAAAGCACAGGTCAAGAAAAATGGAACTAACCCAATCGTCTTACACTCACTACAGACCTGGAAGACGGTGCTTTCAGCCCGAGGACTTCGCTCCCCGCATACTCCGGTAGCGCAGTTCGAAGCGAACACTGACTTCCCTCCAGGGTCCCAATCGGGCTCTTATCTTTGGTGGTCGGAACATAACCTCCTTTCAATTCACTCGTTGACTAAATCTGGGGAACTACTAACGTGGCAACAACTACGTGACAAATATGATATCCCACAGAGCGAATTTCTGCACTACCATCAAATTAGGCATTACATAAGTGCCTTATGGAAGGAGAAAAAATTCCCGCCTCCAACCTTATATGAAAGAATGTGCTTGCAAGACTTTCCTCAAAAACGTTCCATCTCTATTATATATGATCTTTTAAATCATCCCACCCCCTTGAAACAACTTGGGTTTATAGCTGCCTGGGAAAAGGACTTACGAATTTGTATGGAGGAGGATCAATGGCTGGATATAATCAGGGATGCCACTCACTGCTCCATCAACATAGCTATTCAGGAAACCTCTCAAAAGATACTGCACCAATGGTACCTCGTACCAACTAAACTCGCGAAATGGTACCCAACTAGCTCCCCATTATGCTTCAGGAACTGTGGTCACCAAGGTACCTTTATGCATATCTGGTGGGAATGCCCCAAAGCTACCAGATTTTGGATCCGCATATACACTTTAATAACTAACGTTACTGGCCTGTCGCTCAGGAAAAACCCGGCGGAGGCCCTAATCCACAAGAGGATCCCAGGAGGTAACAAGCATATACGGAAATTAATCACCCACATCTTTTCAGCCTCAAAACAGGTTATAGCATCCTCATGGAAATCGTCGATTCTGGACTTCCACATGGTTAAAACTAAATTAGATAACATGCTCCTCCTGAAAAAAATGACCAGCTTGCGTACGGCCTCCCAGAAACAATTCTACAAAGTCTGGACGCCGTGGATGGCGTACCGGAACGTTTTGCCCACTTAACGGCCCATTTTTCCTTCCACCCACTCCGGTAGGGATGACATAACCTCTCTCATACTGTAACCTTATATTCAGAGTGACCACCTCTTACCCGCCTTGATGTTTCAATTGCTATGTCCTCTACCCTCTTAATGACATGTCTACCACTAGGACAGTAATCAAAAAGGTTTGAATCAGAACTGTTTATTGTTGTTTATTGTACGGTTCGGATGACAATGTGAAAGTATTATGTGTCTCAAAAGCTCTGTAGGCTGGGATACTCCCAATGACTACAAATCTAGAACCACGTTTGTGTACAATTCTTTTCTTTGTCTTTTTATCTGCAAATAAAAATAAAAATGAATAAAAAAAAAAATGTATATTTAGGGAATTACAGTGTCTAGGTTCACCACCGTCCATAACAATAACCATTGCTAGGCATTTACTTCATTTCAGTGCCATTTTATGGAGGGGAGTAGGTTGCAACTTTTTTTTTATTATTATGAAAATAGAGGCTGAAACGTAATAAATCTCAACGAAACATGCATTTTAATGTTTCTGGAGATAATTTGTCCCTATCCTGACAAACCTATTTGTAAAACAAAGAGAGGCCCTTTTCTGAATTCTGCTTCATGAAAGAAAAGAAGAGGAGAATACATTAGTTTTTACACTGCACAGAAATTGCCTCTTTAATGGAAAAGCTTTCCTGACAAATTTCAATGTTCCCTCCAACATATTAAAAGACTAAAACACAGCACTTTTTCCTCAAGATGAGGGATTAGAATGTGCGCGGCCGACTGAAGGGCATTCAAATTACATAATGAAGCTGTGGTGAGAGTCAAATAGGAACTTACTGGCAATGTCTTACTCCGTTGTAACTTTGCTCTTCTGTCCAAATGGCCACCGCAATTAGTTTCACATATTCATTGTTCTTCGCTTTTCTACAGATTTGACAGATGTTACACTATTACACGGTTATACTCCCAATATATGCAATGCAGACTGAACCATACACTTTTATAGCCCAAAACATATACTAGGGATGCACTTTTTTGGATTCGGCTGAACCCCCGAATCCTGCACGAAGGATTCGGCCGCATACCGAACCAAACCCTAATTTGCATATGCAAATTAGGGGTGGGAAGGGGAAAACATTTTTTACTTCCTTGTTTTCTGACAAAAAGTCACGCCATTTCCCTCCCTGCCCCTAATTTGCATATGCAAATTAGGATTCGGATTCGGTTCGGCCTGGCAGAAGGATTCGGCCGAATCCGAATCCTGCTGAAAAAGGCCGAATCCTGGCTGAATCCCGAACCGAATCTTGGATTCGGTGCATCCCTAACATATACCCAATACACTAAACCTGTAGCAGTTACTGTTGATGTGAAGTGAGGCGGAGCCTGTGCTCACTATGACCCAACCATCAAATCCCTAGTGTAAATAGATATTATTGGGCCCCACAGCAAATTATTTTTCAGGCCCCCAATATTCATTGAAATAGTATATGAATTAGGTTATGTGGCCCCTATATTTCCAGGGCCCCCTACAGCCGCAGGGTTACGCCCCTCTGCAATGTATTCAGTTCAATTATATTTAAAGGCTATACAAGGAACAGTGATTGTGACCCTCATTAAGTCCATGTAAAGGTGATGCCACCATAAAATCAAGTCTACACCCCCCATGGTTTTCATGATATTCAGTCATTTTTCTGGCAGGATAAAAATGTCCACATGGCACATCCAGAAGGTCCAGTTAATGAGCTTTCTACAAAAGGTTCAAGGCAGCACAACTAGAAATGCTAAGCATGTAAACATACAACCAGCACTGTCCTGCAACACATTATCTGCATGAACTTGAAGAAGCTACCCTGACCAATCAGGCCATAAAGCTTAGCAGAACCCCCATCGCAGGCATAACAGCAAATCATTTCCTGCTGAGCTAAGATAATATATTTCCCATTGAGCTTTATAGAGAGAGAGAGGGTCACAATTAGAAATGGATCAGTTGTTTCTGATATTGCTGGACTTTATTACCACCACATTCAATTACCATGCGCTGGAATGGCACACACTTCACAAGCCATGGTCATAAGCTTACAACTGTATCACATTAGCGGTATATTAATTGATGATTTGCAAAAAAAAAAAAAAAATTACATGAGTGTGTTGATACAGGGAGATTTCTAAGAATAACTTAATCAATAAAAGGTAACTTAGAGGCCAACAAGTATAATTAGTTTTTTATTTGTATTAAGGCACCCCAAATGGACTGTTTCTTACAGGCTGAAGTCCTAAGCAGTGATGTACATTCTGACACTCACCTTCTTAATTGTTTGGGTTCCTCTGGCTTTTCCTGCTGTTCACAAAGGTTTTTGATCAATTTTGATCAATTGCTTCTGTTTGCTGGGTTCTGAATGTTCACCAGTACCAGCGGGTGTAGCAGTGAATGTGCATCACATGTCAGATGAAGAAGAGGCCTTACCAGATTGGGATTGGGGAAACAAAAATGTAGGTTTCAAATGGTTGCTAAACAAGGGGAGGAAATAGACCTTTGCCTTAACACAGTTAAAAATTAAGGCTATTTTACATCTATTTACAATTAAAAATGTAATTCAATTTTATAATTTGAGGAGATTTAATTTATTAAAAAAAAAAGTGTCTTTTGCTTGCCATTATGGTTCACTCACCCTCACATTTAAAGTGATACTGGGTTCTAGCAATTAATTTTACCATTGAATTGACTATAGAAATGTGCAACTGTTTCAGTCAAGCAGGCTGGGCTGAGAATGTAGCAAGCGCTCTTCTGTGCACAATGCTCATGGGCAATCTTTATTTTTCGAAGGAGAAGAAAACCAAAAAATTAAAAAACTCCTACCCCCCTACCCTAAATAGACCCCCCTCCCTCCTCCCCCCAGCCTAAGTTTTACCCTGGGTAAATGCCCCTAACTTTTTACTTACCCATCTGTACAGATTCAGGCATCGGAATTCACAGGCGGCATCCAAAGCCTCTTCGGTAATCTTCAGAATAGGACCGGCGCTTTTGAAATATTTGTTTCATATGTGCAGTTGTCATGAAACAGAAAATTGCTCCAACTGTATAAAAGCTATCATGCCGGTCTCATTCTGAAGATTACAGAAGAGAAGAAGATGATGCCCATGAACTCTGCTGGACAGAATCTGCACAGAGGGGCAAGTAAAGATTTAGGGGCATTTGGCTAGGGTAACACTTAGGCTGGAGGGAGGGGTGTCTATGTAGGGTAGGGGTGTAGGGTTTTTTTTAACTTTGGGGGTTGCTTCTTCTTTAAAGGTCTTGTGTTGGACTTCAATCAACTGACCAGTAAATCCTACAGGCCAGTGGCTTAACTAGATATTACTGGGCCCCACAGCAAATTATTTTTCAGGCCTCCAAAAATGTCTAGAGGTTGATCTGTTTGACCAATATTTATTGAAATTGTATATGAATTAGGGCCTCATTGGGCTCCTCTATCTCCTGGACCCCCCTACAGCCACAGGGTCTGCTTCCTCTGTAACTACGTCCCTGCTACCTACTGATTGGACTTCTAACTTCAACGTTTTTATCACTCCAGAACCTCTACCTGCAGCCTTGGAAAAATAAATTCTGTTGGCAAACGTATCCACCTGAGCTATAATACTTTCCCAGAGCAACTCACAGTGAATGTTATGTTGCCATCATATGCTAGGCGTCAGTATGCCCTTTAAAAATATAATAGATAAAAATAGCCTTTTAATAAAGGGACACTGAAAAAAAACATTGCTTAAAAACAATATATATCAATATTGCTAATTCCTTAAAATGTACCCTGACATTTACAGCAAAGTGAACAACAGGAATCTATTTGAGAAAGCGATTTATGACCATTAATAGAGCAGGGTTCAGCAAAACAGCTCTTGGACTGTGTTGACTTTACAGAGAAGCCTTGATTAATGTGACAGGGGATAGGGAGTCAGGAAGATAAAGGGAGACTGCTGCAAAATATAACCCTGTAAATGGGGTGGGGGGTGTAAACTATCACTTAGGTTCAGAATTCTGTATTGGTACAAAAATCTAAATATATCAATTGTTTTACATGTTGCTTATTTGGCATAGATAAATGTAGCTATATAACTTACTTGTACTTGTAACTTGTTTTTAACTAATATCCCCCACCACATAAACTGGTTACCATATAATACCCTATAAACCAAGCCATATTGTAAGTTCTTTGTACATAAAGCCTTGTAGATTACAATACAAAATTACAAATGTTTTATAATTCATTCTGCATTAAAATTCTGAAAATATTGTGCATATACGGTGTTTTTAATTTTTATTTGAGCAGCTTTGTTTACGAAAAGTGGGTTAGTTCCTCCAAACCAGAAATGTTGGACGTTTTGTTCTACTAACCTATTTGTGAATTTTCTGTTGATATGGGATGCAGTCTTGATTTTTTTTTCTAAATTACGTTATCTGTGGTCTGCTCTCCCCAGGGAACTAAAAAGTTGTACAGAACACAGAAAACCAGATGTCCATGTAAAAAGTCAAACTGACCACCTGGTGAGACAAAACATGACTTCTTTTTGGGAAGAGTAAATTGCTCTTATGTAAAACTAGAATTAAAGAGAGAATATACCCCCCCATGAGCTAATTCAGTTGGGTTTGTGTAGAAAAGGTTCATAAACACTATCTGAACTTCCATATATTCTGTAAATACAAATACAGATATTAGCTATATCCCAAGATCCCTTATGCTAACAGTGTAATACAACCCCTCCCTTACTTTGTTCATTGTAAAGTAATAATTCTGGGACTTGAAGTCCCTCTGTTTTCCATAGTGGGTGGCAGGCCCAGATTTATGGTGAGGCCACAAAGGCCCAGGCCTAGGGTGGCGCCTTTTTAGGGGCAGCATGCTGCCCTCCAAGGGAGCACTGGGAATGTGTACAACTGTATGCATCATCCCCAGTGCTCCGACGCATGTGCACGCTCGCATGCAGGGGCGGGGGTGGCTCTATGCTGGTGCCGGCACTAAGACCCAGTAGCCTGAATCCGGGCCTGGTGGGTAGTAGACTTCAAGCCCCAGAATACACCACTTTATAATAGAAGAAGGTGAAGGAGGGGGGATTGGGAATATATATATATATATATATATATACACATATACATACACAAAATGCTGCACTAACAGGTCCTCCATAAAACAATGTTTCGATCACACAATGTGACCCAGTATTTTTATCACCTTTCTTGTCCATGTGTCTTCCCTCCCATTGCCAACTTCTGTACCCTTCTTGTTCAATTCTTTTGTTCTCCCACATTTCACCATCTGCATCCCTCATATTCCATCAATTCCCATAGCCGTGGTCGTAAATGACCTCTATTATCTCGCAGTCACACTAATATCTCTAGTTCCAGCCATTTTCTTCTCCTTCAACATTCTCACCCCTACACCCTTTTACCTCCTTTTTTACATTCAAGTACATTCATACATCGCCCAATAGTACTGATTATTATTACAGAGAAAAAGGAAATAATTTATTTTTAAATATAACATTATTTACTTAAAATTTACTCTATGGGAGGTGGTTTTTTCCATAATCCACAGCTTCCAGATAACTGGTTTCTGGATAAGAAATACCATACCTGTATTAAGTGACTGTGTTGTCCATGGAGGCTGTTCTACATATACAAAAGGAGCAAACTATTGTTTTCTTTATGTAAAAAGAAATGAAAAGCATTTGGTTGTTTTTAAAGAATGTGATAAAGAACAGTATTACAGGCTTTAATAGAGCAGTCAAAAATATAATAGTTTATTTTTACTATAAATCACTACTTAAGTCACCTTCATACATTACCCCATCATTTTCATTTTATCAGAAACTGAGCTTATTCATTATTTTTTCCTACTGTTATTTATTAGCTTAGCATATTATCTTAGCTTCATGTCATTATTTTAAACACTGGCAATTACAGCCTATTGCTAGAAACCAAAGGGAGGGAACATTCCTGCTCCTATACGGTACTGTAAGGGAAAGTAGAATATTAGGCTTTAATGCATTAATTTTAGAAGATTACAGTACAGCATGTTGGATTAAATTCAGCCTTACCCTTTTAAGACTAAATTATAAACATTTGGTTATCATTTTAATACCCCACAGTAATCTTGGGATTAACAAGTGAGCATTGCACACTGATATATTTTATAGCAGATGGAATTACTCAGCGTTGACAAAACAAGTCTCTGTCTGTACTGCTGCTTCTCAAATAGGTAAAATAAAAATGGATATTATAGTAGGTCATTCTCTGAACTGTCTGGAGTTAGAAGTAGCTTGTTTGGCAGAGCTGAGGCAGTTTTTAATGTAGCCCCCTGAAGAAGGGGGTATTCTGGCTATTACCATGGATCCAAGGGAGGACTGCTTGCTCTCTCTGCTTCTTCGTCTTCAGGATCAAAATGGCCCTAACAAATGGTTTACACTTGAAAGTGTAGACAAATTCTGACAAACTGCACTGAGAATTTGGCAATTCTGGTGCTTGACATCAAAATGACTCCTGCGTATGATTCTATAGGTGGAAGTCTACAGTGCAGCTCGCAGAGGGAACCCTGTAGCTACCACCACCATCGAGGTGGTGGTAGCTCCAGAATTCCTCAGTGTCAATAGGCCCATGCACCCGATATGCAAAAGGAAGTAGAGTGGACTTGGGGCAACTGGGACATTTCCAATATGTCTAGCCCCATGTCAGATTTCAAAATTGAATATAAAAAAATCTGTTTGCTCTTTTGAGAAATGGATTTCAGTGCAGAAATCTGCTGGAGCAGCACTATTAACTGATTCATTTTTTCCCATGACAGTATCCCTTTAAAAAAGGCAGATGAGCAAAACCCGGTGAACGTTTAAACAATGTATTTGTATAGAAACGGAGAATCTTAACAGAAAGCTACATTGCACTATTCAGCTTGCAAAGAAAAATCAAATGGAAATATAAAAAAAGCTAAATTATGTCATGTTAGAGACCCTTAAAGTAGGATTTCTCAGCTGCTTTAGATATTTTTAGTTCTTCTGGCAGCCTCAGAAACCATTCCTTTTCAAAGCAGCTTCCAAGATAATGAGATTGTTGGTGGGTTAAGCCATCCAATGCCAGAGAATTTCATATCATATTGAGTTAGAAGGTACAATATCCACAGGCAAATACGGATGAGAAATTAATTTTCAAAATGCCGCCTGTGTTTTTATGACGTGAAATATATGAACCAATATTCTACTTTCCTGGGAAATACATTGTTATTACAATAGTATTTGTGCTTAAGAGCAATGTTTAAAAAAATTGGATAAAACCTTTACTGGTTTCATTTCTACATATGTTTTCTGGTAAGGAAGTAGCTGCATTTTCTGGCTTGATGAAAGGCTTATTTACAAATGTGTGCCTATGTAGATCCACTTCAATGTGTTGGCAAGATTTCATTGAAATCTCACCATTTTGTGTTTTTTTTTCAATGTTTGGTGATTTTTTTCACAAGACTGGGGAGTGTCTCATCATTAGTGATGGGTCACTGTGTTGGATTAAAAATTGGATGGATGCCTTTCTTTCTCAATACACAACATTTGTTGTTATATTACGCAAAATAGGAACATAATTATCATTGGGGGTTTGTTTTTCTGTACGTTTTTGCCCATCCACAAGTTAAAGGAAAACTATACCCCCAAAATGAACACTTAAGCAACAGAGAGTTTATATCATATTAAGTAGCATTTTAAAGAACTGGTCTATATATTTAAGTAAATCTTGCCCTTTTACAGCTCTTGCCTTGAACCACCATTTTGTGATGGTCTGGTGCTGCCTCAGAGATCACCTGACCAGAAATACTACGGGGCAAATTCACTAAGATTCGAAGTTGCACCAGGCGCAACTTCGCCGCACTTCGCCACACTTTGCCAGGAGTATTTTCGCCAGCGCTCCGCAAATTCACTAAAATCCGAAGTTGCGCACAGGGGTAGCATAAGTTTTCGAAGTTGCGCTAGCGTTAATTCGCCAAGCGAAGCGAAGTTTCGCTAGCGATGGTTCATTTGCATACGGCGCCAAATTCAAATTTCAATGGAGGAACACGTATCAGCACTACACATGCCTAGAAAACTTTCAAATCAGCAAATAAAAATTTTATTTTGCCCTACACATGTGCCCACTGTCTAGGTAAGTTGCCATGAGTCAGGAAATGTAGGGGGGAAGGAGGGGAGCCCCAAAAATATTTTCGATCTTTTTCAGCCTAACACCCTTCATGTAGAAAACACGCCAGCATTTTTTGGGACTTAGAAAAAAATTTGACCTTTTTTGAAACAATCCCTATCTACTCTATTGCGCTTCGCCAGGTCTGACGTGGCGAAGGAAGTCTAGCGTAAAAGGTAGCGTTCAGTACACTGCGCAAGTTAGTGAATTTGCGCAGTAATGAAAAATGCCAAACGCTAGCGAATTAACGCTAGCGTTCGGCGCTTCGGCGCTTAGTGAATTTGCGCCTACAACTCTAACTGTAACAGGTGTGGAAGCAAAAGACAGATCTCTGTCTGTTAATTGGCTCATTTGACCTAACAAGTATAGTTTGTTGGTATGTTTGTGTACACTGTGAATCCTACGATCCGAGGGGGCGGCCCTTATTTTTTAAAATGGCAATTTTGTATTTATGATTACCCAATGGCACATACTACAAGAAAAGTATATTATTATGAAAATGGTTTATTTACATGAAGCAGGGTTTTACATATGAGCTGTTTTATGCAGTATCTTATTATCGAGACCTACATTGTTTGGGGGTATAGTTTTCCTTTAAAGGGGAACTTTTAGCAATGAAATGTGTACTCTGAAACATGCTGCATAGGAGTTTATGAAATCAATAGTTTATGGTTTAGGATAAGGAAAATGAGTTCTAAAATGCAAGCAAGTGCATTATGAGTTTGCATTTAAGACAGAAGAAATGAAGAAACAATTGATGTAGGTTGAATCTTATAGTATATATGTTGGTAGAAGGGGACCAGCTTGTGGCTTCCATGTATTAGCTCTTTGACAAATTGACTTTACAGGAGTCTAATGCATAGACTACATGTCAGTATGAATGTGCAGACTTTTACACGCATATTATGCATGCCAAATACATAGGAGACAATGTCAAGATAAATACAGTACATTGCAGGAATATTTCCTCACCTGGCTTTAACGGCTTGATATCAGACACAGGTACAGTTTAAGGATCTGCACCAATGTAGATATACTGTTTTCAGCATGAGCAAAATAAATATAACATTAATTCAACCTGTTTTAATTTAAAACGGAAGATTTTTAATATAGCACAGAGTAATAGAGAATTGTTTTGTTTTCACACTACCTCCCATTTAATTAGCTTAGTTAAGTAGAGATCGTGAGTTCTGTATAAATCACTCCCCTCACCCTTCACCCCTTTGTTTGGTTTACAGATAATCAAGCTCATTACGCACTGGTAAGCTAATAAAAGATTTTGATTTTTAATGGCAAAATGATTATTCAGCACAAATGCTATTTACTGAACTTCTGGAACAATCAGATATGTTTTCCTTATACACTGTATCATAATTATAATATAGCTAGAAGGGACAGGCAAGAATGTGTAAGCATGTCCTCCTTAAGATTTCATTTTAAGAATGTATTGTATTGAATAGAATCAAACAAGTAGTTATTGGACTGACAAAGTGGGTAAGTATAGAGGAAGCAACCAGCTGCTACTGGGAAGCCAGGAAAGTCTAGCTCTTGGTGGGGCAGTTTCATTGTAAGTTTTTGAAAAATAATTTTAGAGTGGGCCTAGTATGATTTTGTTGTAGGGTCCATTAACTTCTAGTACGGCATCTGACCTCAGGTGGTGTCACTGCAAAGTCTGCAAATGATCCTTCTAGGTTTTATGCTCGTGTCCATGCAAAGTTTATGACACCAGGGCACAGAACATATTCTTTTTTTTTTTTGTAACTTAAAGTTTATTGGATTTTGACAATTTTTTTTATCACAAATCATAACTGATTACATACATATATAAAAAAAAATATGATAGCAAAGCATTAAATACATCATACTAGACAAAGTGAGGATATATAAAGAAAACAGCAATATCATACAATGACATAGCAGGTAAATTGACATAAGATATCTTCTTAGAACAGTCACTTTGCAGCTACTACAATCTCCTTCAAAAAAAAAAAAAAAAAAGGAACACTTGGTACATAACTAACTAAGCACCATAAGCTTCAAACGTCCCAGTTAGACCCAGTATTTGTGGATCTAGCGACAAAAAATCAGTACAGGCCTCCCACTCAGAAAGCAGTAAACAATCTTACCAAAATCATCATAACTACCCAAAAAAAAAGAAAAGAAAAAAAAGAGAATAGAACTCTATCTGTGAGAAATAAAATAGTCCCATTTAGACCAAATTTTTTCATGCAGGGGCAGCTTCCCATTATGTTTGGATGTCATCTCCTCCATCAATTTCATGTCACGCAGTCTAACAATTACCTCCCCTAATGTCGGAATGTCTGGGGCTTTCCATTTAGATGTAATAGCCAATCTAGCCGCAGTATAAACAAAATTTAACAGTTTCTGTTCCTGTGTAGAAAGATGCGGATAAGGGGCACCTAGAAGTGCATACAAAGGCTCCACCGGTACCTCCATAAACATTATTTCTGCTATCATCCCTGAAATATCCTTCCAAAAATCTCTAAGTTTACAGCAGGACCAGAGAATGTGTAGAAGTGTGCCCGGCTGACCACATCCCCTCCAACAATGGGGAGACACACCCGGAAAGAATCTATTGAGCTTCACTGGGGTATAATACCAATGAAATAAGGTTTTATACAGGTTTTCTTTCACAGGTAACACCTTTCCGAGCATTCTCCCAGATATCTTCCCACTGTTGGAGAGTGACGTCGATCATCAGGTCTGATTCCCATTGAATCATATATCTATGTTTAGGCATTGGATCGGTGACAGGACCATTTAGGAGGGAATATAGGTTCGATATCAAGGCCTTCTGAGGTAGTCCCTTATTACATAATTGTTCAAAAAAAGTCAGAGAACGAGGCGTGATCATCTGAGATACAGTGTCCTGAATAAAATGGGAAAGCTGGATATATTCATAATACCAAGTGTGTGGGATTTGATATTTAGTTTGTAGTTCCAGGAAGGTAAATTGTTTATTAGTAAGAGGATTGAAAAAGTCCTTCACAAAAAATAAGTTTTTCGAACCCCAGTGCCCTTTAAAGGTGGAAGCCATCCCGGGTGGGAAACAGGGATTTGCCAACACTGACTGCAACACTGGCCTTGAGAACATATTCTTGAATACATAGAAAATGTTTTATGCACATATTTCAGCACTAGCTCAGACCCACCCACTGAACATAAAGTCATGGGCCTCATATACTAATGCTTTTAACACAAGTGCTAGAGCACCGAGGGTCTCAAAATGGTATCTACCCCATCTTCAGTTAATGAGCCCGCATTTTTGCACATGAAATTAATAAGAACATTATGCATCGCACAATAGAGGCTCAGCCAGGCCCGGACTGGCAATCTGTGGGTTCTGGCAAATGCCAGAGGGGCTGCTATAAGGTGCCATAGAAAGTCAGTATTTAGTGGTCTGGTGGGGGCTGTTTTGGGCCTCTGTGTTGGCTGAGTGGGCCTCTATGTACCTGAAATTCCAGGTCCTATTTTAATTCTCGGTCCGGACCTGCGCTCAGCATTGATCATCCCATTTGGGTTCTGCTAACCAACGCAACTATTTACAACCGTTTGATGAATAAACCACAAGCATCACATGCAGCTTGTGCAAATTTGTCTGCCTATGTTTCTCACTTAGAGGAAGGCCATTTAGTGTAATGAGTCCATTGTTACAATATTCATGGGAGGGCATGAACAATTTGCTGGCCCAAAAATATTATATGTGTATGTAGTCATCCAAACCATTGCTATGGTGTTTGCAACTGACAGTACCACAGGTACAATGTGTCTTTACATAGTAGGGTTCTATGTGACTAAACAGCAATAAGACCATTTGGAATATATACTATTTTAGGATCCACTGTTTTCTGCCATGAAAGCATAATATCTGTAAAATCATATGAATCGTGCCTTTTGTTTCTTAGCATTATTTTAGCAGCACATACCCGCACTGCCGTACATGTTCAGATGAAGTAAATCATCATATATGGGCAGAAAACATATTTCATGGCACATTACCAGAGGATCTGCCTTTTATGGAAATCGCTGCAATCTGCTAGGGAATAGGATTCTTTTCTCTGGCTTTAGCACCTGACAATTGATGAATGTACATGGGGCTGATATGGGTAAATTCATCATTAATAAATGTTTTCTGGGCCATCTTAGAGCTGTCTGCTCAAATTATTGTAGGAAAATGGATAGCCAGTGTTCATTTTAACATTTTGTGCCTTCCAGCGCTGAGCAAAAAATAATACAAATCCCCTCTATTTTTCTATGCCTGATTAAACATTTATAATTTGTAATTTATCACTCTAATTTCTCTGTTCCTCTGCTTGGGTGACTCTCCCATTTGGCTTCTGAAAGAAAAACAACAGAGTCTATAGGTCATGTGGCATTAACTGCTTATTGTGCTAGAGGCTGTTAGACAAACAGCCTGTGGCTCTCAAAGTGAGATTTAAGCATACTCAAGTCTTTTGTGATGAAGAAAATGTATAAATATAGGGACTATAGAGCCAATAGTGCTGAGTTGGATGGGTTTTTTTATGTTTCTAAGATGGACAAATTAGTCGAAAGGAATACCATTTTGGCAGAAGGGCATGTATATTCAAACATGAATTTGTTGCCTAATTGTTATCCGATTCTCATTATCGTTTAGGATATTGCCACACACACACACACACACAACAACCCTGTCTATTTTCATCCAAAAGAGTCTAGATTTTTGAGAAGTTGAAACCCCATTTACCAAAATTGAGTCAGTTACCCTCCCCAGCTTATTACTAGGTTACATATATGTTAAACCAGGGGTCCCCAACCTTTTTTACCCGTGAGCCACATACAAATGTAAAAAGAGTTGGGGAGCAACACAAGCATGAAAAAGTCCCTGGAGATGCCAAATTAGGGCTGTGATTGGGTATTGGTAGTCCCTATGTGGACTGACAGCCTACATGAGGCTCTACTAAGCACTATACTTCGTTTTTATGCAATTAAAACTCCACCCAAGCCTGGAATTCAAAAATAAGCCCCTGCTATGAGGACACTGGGAGCAACATCCAAGAGGTTGGAGAGCAACATGTTACTCACAAGCTACTGGTTGGGGATCACTGTGTTAAACCCTTGCCAGCCAATTCCTAGAGACTGACAACAGTCACTTCAAAGAGCTATTTATAAGGCCTATACCATAACCAATTCAAAACTGTAAATTGAAACCAGCGCTCATCCAGCGCGAGGTATAGGCAAAACAAAAGGGAGCAAGAAATTTATTCTCATATAGTGTAGTAATTTTTTATATAGATGGATTACGCCCCTTGTGAAATTAAATTATTTCTAAAAAGGTGCCTCCTCCAGATTATACTATTTGCCGTGCTTAGAATTTACACACTGAGGTAAGACTCATGTGAGTATACTCACGAACGTTTAAACGTAGATTGGGCGTTTAGAATATAGTTAGATGTTCATCCCCTCAATTTTCTCCAGGCTCTGTGGCTTGAAAACAATGCGCTGACATAGTGTAAAAACGTCACTTTTTTAATCTCAATAATATCGATAAAATCACACTCACAATGTTGCTGTTAAAATATCGCATTTAAAATACAAGTCACCAGTCCGCCATCTGTAGGAGTCACTCAGGCAGCCGGTATAGTTGTTACTTGCCGGCGTCTCGACCGCCTCGTGTGTCCCAGTGCGCGTATAGATGACGTCACTGCCATAACCAGTCACATCCCAGAAACCCTTACAAGATAATTCCCAACAACTTTAGCCAGGGAATTTCCATTGACTCATCTAGTAATTTGCAAGAAACTAAAGATCTTAGAAATCTTAGTCTGTTTTTTCCTGGTGCCAATAACTACTAGAGCACCCACAGAAAACCCACATAGGTACAGGGAGAACATACAAAGTCCTTGCAGGTAGTTCATTGGCTGGAACTGAACCTAGGAACCCTAAGCTACAAGGGAGAAGTGCTAAACATTGCACCACAGTTACAGCACTCCTAGTTGTAGTATTCCATTCTTTTTGATCTCCCAATCTCCCTAATACTGAACAGCATGCATCTTCTAACTAGAGTAGCGGCCTATAGCTGGCAGAAGTGATTTACTGTAAATACAAGGGAAGGCCACTGCTTTCAGAAAGCTACATTTCACAATAGAAGAATAAAAACATGTTTTCATCTGTATAATAGCGTGCCCGTGCAAATTGCCATTAGCAATACAAAGGTAGGCTATTGCTTTCAGAATGCTAAACTTTCACAAAAGAATACAAACACTTTTTCATCTTTATAACGTGCCCTTGCAAAATTGCCATTAGTGCATATTATCAAGTTACCATTAAAACTGCCACTATTTCAGCACCCAAAACTATTCTTCAAATTTTAAAGATCCAAATAAAACATTTTTCCTTTAAATTATAATTTTTTTTTAAAAACTATGAAACGTGGAAAAATGGGGAAATATAATATGTTAGATCTTATTACGGGCAGCAGGAGGACACAAATGAGCTGCCATTAACAATATATACCTAATTGTCTGACTATGCACAGATGAGTGAGCGCTGCATATCCCTCGATCAAGTGTTTAGTTAAACAAGGGTCAGACACATTGCCGGCATCTTTCTAAATCTCCAGTTCTGCTGCAGGTCATGTTATATTCTGTCACTGTGACTCACACTACACAGTCACAGGGGTCCATTGATGTGACATTGAATCACATGTTCTGAGCAACAGTGGAACATTTAAGCAGATGGATGCAGAGCACAGAGGGAATGGTTTCTATGTGACCCTCATTTATTTCTTCTACTCCAGTGATGCGTTAATACGACTCCGGGGTCTCGGGGGTATACATTGTAGGCAAAACTCAGCCTGCTCACGATTTGTTTCACCTTTGTTTAAAGTCTGACTTGTGTATGTTCAAGTATAAGAGAAAATCTGCAAATAGTTGCTTTAATAAGCCGTCAAGCACAGAAAGCCCTGACAGTAACAGACGAGCCTGTGAGTCTGCTGGGGAAGTGTAAGTATGGGGCATAGGTGAGGCCTGACTGACATGATTCACACAAGAATCAGCCTGCTTTGTAACCGTCAATAAAAGGTATGGAAGGCGTAATGGCTTTACCAGATATATTATTTTGATTTCTCAGCTTCCAATGATTGCAATCTCTCTCCTAACTGTGCCTCACTTCTCTGATTCTGTCCCTGTCTCTCACACAATTGAATCTTCACATCACTTCCTTTTCCTTCTTGGCAAACCCTCAACATGAACACATCATACTGGTACATTTAATAATAACAGTAATTCACAATAGTCCCCTTACAGCCTGGCCTCCCCTAATGCCAACACAGTATTAGAGTGGTGTAGCTAGATCAAAAATTCTAGATAAAGGGGAAACCAAGAGCAAAAAAGATAGGCAGTTTATGATGGTGCTCTGTATATATGTGTAAATATGTGTATAGTAAATTAGGAAAACCAGGCAGAATTCACTAAGATTGATACATCGATCGGCTGATCGCTGCATCATAGCCCCGCCCTTTATGTCCCGGGCAACCCCCTCTGTGTCAGGGACCACCCCCTATGCATCACAGCCCGCCCCCTCCATGTCACAGCCCTGCCCCTTGCCCGGTCTCCACTGGGCTGAAAGGTGGCAACCCTTACTGAATCCACTATTTTGGAATTCAGAATCCTTTGTGAAAGACTTGGCTGAATACGGAACCAAATCTGAACCTTAGTTTACATGTGCAATTTAGGACTAGGAAGAGAGCTGTGCACAGCGCATGGCTACAAAAAAATGTTTACTTTCTTGTTTATGTGATTAAAAGTTACGTGATTTTAAGGATTCAGATTCGGTTCTTGCAGGCTTATAGGGCAAATCCATGGGGGCAAATTCACTAAAGGGCGAATTTTCAACAGCAACCACTTAACCACACTTTGCGCCACTTTGCCAGGTGCAAATTATGTTACCATTATGCTAATTCACTAAAATACAAAGTTGACACATTTTCACTAGCGTTACTTCTGCTGTGCAAGCATTTCATAGCAAATTTTCGCTAGAGTTCATTTCTCCCTAGCGAAACTTCATTAGTACTGTTAAGCTTAGGTCAATATGAATAGGGCGGATACATAAAAGTCGTAAGGACTTCTTTATTAGTGGCAAATGCTTGAAGTGGCCACTTTTTATTACAAATGTCAAACAAAGCAAAATAAAGATTAAAGAGACCCTCTAATGCCCTAGACATGAGCCCACTCTTAAACAAATGTCTCAAATTAGTGAAAGTTAGCGTTTTTTTACAACTATAATGAATTTCCGGCTTACAGGATATGATATCATTGACATAAGATTGAGGAAGATGCAGCTTAGTTTTATCAGTTCGCCTGGTCTGAGGTGGCGAAGTAAACTCTGGCGATAGAGGTAGCGTTCAGTAAAATTTGCATCCAGTGAATTTGCAGAGTAAAGTCCATTCGCCAGAGCGAAAAGTCCCCTGGCGATAGAGTGCGACCGTACGCTATCAACGGTCACTTTCGGTAGCAAATTGTCATCTATGCCTGTTAGTAAATTGCCAATGTCCCTGAGGATGGGATTTCTGCTGAATTGTCACTAGTGTCGACCACTTTAGTGACTTTGCTCCATGGCCTGCTGTGACTATTTATCAGCAGAAACTAGAGGGACATGGTAGCTGAACTAAGGATTCAGCTCCCTAGACATGTTCCTGCTATTCAATAAACTGAGATTAGCTTCTTTCCCTTATTTCTAGCTTTCAGTGCAATTGATTCATTCACAATTTGCAAAGCAAATAAGCAGAAAATTGCTTGCTCTAATGAGATGAAATTAAGCTCTGCTCCTGATAAAAATGTATTTATTACAGGACTTCTTTGCATGATAAACCACCATGGGTTAAACCAGATATACTCTATAAACGGTGGGATAAAAAAGGTTGATTGTGTAATTGGGTTTTGTTCATACTGTGGAGACATCAAAGGGCTTATAGACCCCAGGACTAAACAAATAACCTGCTATATTCTCTTATCTTTTAATCTGGTAATAACTTCAGAAATAGATGCATATTATTTTCTCCTATTTGTCATCTTCAAATGTTTTAAGTCAGTTCTGTCACTGAACTTACATCAGCCAAAGATGGTACTGGAGCTCTCGGACAGTCTAGGGGCTATAAAAATATTTGGGTTGGACACATCCATCCTATAGACTTCCGTGTAGACAGATATGTATATATATATATATACATACATACATATATATATATATATATATATATATATATACACACACACACATATATATATATATATATATATATATATATATATATATATATACACATATATATATATATATATATATATATATATATATATATATATATATATATAGGTATGGGATCCGTTATCTGAAAACCCGTTGCCCATAGACTCCATTTTATCCAAGTAATCCAAATTTTAAAAAAAGATTTCCTTTACTCTGTAATAATAAAACAGCACCTTGTACTTGATCCAAATTAAGATATAATTAATCCTCATTCAAAGCAAAACCAACGTATTGGTTTTGTTTACTTTCTATATGATTTTCTAGTAGACTTAAGGTATGAAAATCCAAATTACAGAAAGATCTGTTATGCAGAAAACCTCAGGTCAGAGCACTCTGGATAACAGGTCCCATACCCAATAGGCTGGTTTTGCCTCCAATAAGTATGCCTTAGTTAGGACCAAATACAAGGTACTGTTTTATTATCACAGTCTATGGGAGATGGGCTTCTATTAATTTGGAGTTTTCTGGATTATGTATTTTTGGATATCCAAATCCCACACCTGTACAAGAAAATAGAAAATCACTTTGGCACACATTACTTCTTCACTTACAAAAGATATTTCAGAATAAATATGGCAGCATTGGATACATAACGAGAGAAAATAACACCACTGCGTAATGAGAGGACGTGAATTCAAAGGGTCTGATAATATAGTGAATAAAGTACCCCTTTTGTAAAATATAAGGATATTATAAGTTACCGAGGAGTTTCATGACCATATAAAAACACGAGGCCGAAGGCAACTGGGGATACTTTATTATAATACACGAATTTCAGTGAGTCATGTGACAGAAATGACATCAGAACTCACCGTTTATAACTGATGACATCAGAACTCACCGTTTATAAGGATATAATTTACAGGATATGCATGGCTTTTGTGTATTATACATGTATAATTCATAGCAATGGAGGAAATCAAAAGAGAATTCTTGCACACATACAGTATGTAAAAGAACTTTAAAGAAAAAGGTTGTGGAGGGCATAGGGCAACAATCTGTAAACTTAATTCCTTTAGAATTTGACAGGTACAGTACCTCCTAACCCATGGCTACTCCGAATAAGTTCTACATTCTCAATATATTAAGTGTAATGATAGCAAGGCTGCAGTAGGCACTGTCATAGTGATTAAATAGGGACCTTGTACTTGAAATTCAACCTTAACATTTAAAGAAAATAAATGTTGGCAATTTTTTTCCAATTTTCCAACAGTACAGCAGTTAAACAGAAGATCTTCCAGATATTTGAGGAGATACGGTGTCCCTCCTTCTGTTGCTTTGAACCATCTCCTTTTTCCAGAATGTTTATTTTTTTTAACTAAATCTATACTAGGGTACTAAACAAGGCAATAACTAAAATTTGGGGGCAGGTTATGTTGACTAGAAGGGATCACAGCTTTGCATAATGTTCCCTTTAGTAAATTACTATCCTTCTATGGGCCAGATTAAATTCAGTGGGAAAAAGTTATCTCCTGGTTTATCACATGAAAACTCCTGGACAAGATTAGATTCTCCTAATTCAGTTCCAATTTCTTTCCATAGACTTCAATAGAGTTTTCAACTTTCAAGTGATAAACCTGAAGATAAGTTTTTCTGAATTGAACTGCATCTCATGAGTTTTCACGTGATAAAACATTTTTTCTTACTGAATTAAACTGTAAGGGTAAGGGGACTCCTATAATACAGTGGGAAGGGAATAAAACACACACTGTATGAGTAAAGGACAATCACCAATTCTTGCATTGTGCACTTTGAAACTCCATGGGGCAAATTCCCTAACCGGCGAAAATTTGCCATCACAACACTTCGCTAGGTATAAATAAATAAAGAAATGACGTCACGCTGGCGAATTTTCACTAGCGTTAGTCACTTCGCCCTTTAGGGAATCTGCCCCAAGACTGTTGAATTTGTTCCATTTCAGCATTGGTATTTACTGATTGGCTTTTTAACATCATTATATTCTTGTCAATATTCTTATTTCTGACTTTTGTTAATTTTCTTAAATGTTTGGGCGTATTGCTTATTATGTTTTTTTTTTCTTCTTTTCAGGGGCATGTGTGATTCCAAGAACCAGTGCATGGACTAAGTGGAAAATTATATAAACGTCATGAAATGCACTGCAAGGGAATAAAGCTGTCATCTGTAGAGATCACTTGGCCCATATGCCTAAATCTTTGATGGCTACAGAGTTTGCTATAAACATGCACAAAGAACGGGCTTCCAAATGCCCTGCAGAGTAGACAAAGAACCTACTCATCAAACGTCTTCCTATTGAAAAAAAAAAGACTGAGTATCAGCTTCTCATGTGCAAAGCACTTTTGGAGGGACAGATGTGGAGAAAAGTAACAGGAGAGTTAATCTCCCTAATATTGTAGTTGATATTTTTTTAAAAAGTAGATTATAAGAAAGGACTTCCCTCTCTATGGCAGGTCACAAAGGAATGGTGATGCCAGCACTTTGTCTGTGGGTGCTTGCACTGTTTGCCCTCATTTACACAGGTCAAGTACAGGCAGACTGTTGGTTGATTGAAGGCGACAAAGGATTTGTTTGGCTTGCTATTTGCAGCCAGAACCAACCACCCTATGAGGCTATACCACAGCACATTAACAGTACTATAGTGGACTTGAGGCTCAATGAGAATAAAATAAAGAGTGTTCATTACTCATCACTGAGCCGTTTTGGAAACTTGACGTACCTCAACCTCACCAAGAATGAGGTATCCTACATTGAGGATGGAGCTTTTGCAGGTCAGTTCAATTTACAAGTACTCCAGCTTGGTTACAACAGATTAAGAAATCTCACTGAAGGAATTTTAAGAGGACTGAACAAGTTGGAGTACCTCTACCTCCAAGCAAATCATATTGAAATTGTGACTCCTAATGCCTTCTGGGAGTGCCCTAATATTATGAATATTGACTTGTCTATGAACCAAATCCAGAGGCTAGACAGCAACACTTTTGCAAGCCTCGGCAAGCTGACTGTTTGTGAATTGTACAGTAACCCTTTTTATTGTTCTTGTGAACTCTTAGGCTTCCTGAAGTGGCTGAAAATATTCACTAACATGACCCGCACTTTTGACCGCATACAGTGCCATTCTCCACCAGATTATAATGGCTACTATTTGTTGGGTCAAGAACAAACTAAATACCGCAATGCTCTTGGCATGCTGTCTGCTCTCTGCACAGATGGTTCATATACACTGATGCCTCATATTATATCTCCTAAGTATCAAGTTACCACTGGTCCGCCAGATACTGGATGTTCTGAAGAGGACTGCTATTCTGGAGATGGCACTACACCACTAATTGATGTGCATACTCCATCTATCAATTCTAAATTCAGCCTCAAAGTTAACCTTAACACTGAGACACACACAGATGCAGTTCTTGTGGCAGAGATACCTTCTCCATATAGCAAGATGTACATCTTGGTCCAATACAACAATAGCTTCTTTACAGACATTCAAAAACTTAATTCTGAAAAAGAGTTCATTAAGTTGGAGGGGTTAAAGGCCAATACAAATTATACATACTGTGTGGCATCCATTCGTAATGCACTCAGGTTCAACCACACCTGCATAGCCTTTTACACTCGCAGCCATACCAAAACAGAATCCGTGCCTACTCCATCCACTGCCACACACTATATAATGACTATCCTTGGCTGTCTGTTTGGTATGGTCATAATACTTGGTATAGTGTATTACTGCCTGCGTAAAAAACGTCAGAAGGAAGAAAAGCACAAAAAATCAGGCGGTAGCATGAAAAAAGCAATCATTGAGCTGAAGTATGGTCCGGAAATGGAGAACCCAAGCATTACTCAGCTGTCCCAAGGGCAGATGATGAGTGCAGAAACAATAGCCCGCATTCAATATTTGCCTTCAGTTGGAGAAGTTGAGCAGTATAAACTGATAGAAACTAGTGAGACACCTAAAGCTACAAAGGGAAACTACATGGAGGTACGAACTGGTGAACAGTCAGAGCGAAGAGACTGTGATCTTTCCATGCCAACAGACACACAGAGCTCTGTGGCAGAGATATCCACAATTGCTAAAGAGGTGGACAAAGTTAACCAAATTATTAACAATTGTATAGATGCCTTGAAATCTGAGTCCACTTCCTTCCAGGGAGTTAAGTCAGGAGCCGTATCTACAGCAGAGCCCCAGCTAGTACTAATAGCTGAACAAATCCCAAGCAAACATGGATTTCTGTCTCCAGTGTACAAGGAGAGCTACTCCCATCCACTGCAGCGACATCATAGTATGGAAGGTCCTCCAAAACGCTCTAGCACCTCTTCCAGTGGTTCTATCCGTAGCCCCAGATCATTTCGTTCAGAGGGCTCCGCTCACAAATCTGAAGCAAAATACATTGAAAAGACCTCCCCGACTGCTGACACCATCCTCACTGTGACACCAGCTGCTGCTATATTGAGAGCAGAAGCAGAGAAGATTCGCCAGTATACAGAGCATCGACATTCCTACCCTGGCTCACATCAAAGTGAGCAACAGCAGCCACCTCATATTCCACACGACAACCTTGGAGGGCGTAAACCTTCCATACTGGAACCTTTAACCCGTCCTCGACCCAGAGAGCTGGCATATTCCCAACTTTCCCCCCACTATCACAATTTGAGCTACACGTCCAGCCCAGAGTACACCTGCAAACCTTCCCACAGCATCTGGGAGCGTTTCAAACTGCACCGCAAGCGCCACAAAGAGGAAGAGTATATGGCGGCCGGCCATGCTTTGCGCAAAAAGGTCCAGTTTGCCAAAGATGAGGATCTCCATGACATCCTAGACTACTGGAAGGGCGTATCTGCCCAGCACAAGTCCTGAGTCCTTTAACTCTTCCCTTTGCCTCCAGCTACTCGTGACTTGACTTACTTTCATAACCCTTAACCCTGTACCAGCCAGAGAGGCCAGCAGAGCATTCACTGTGGAAACACTCTGCAGGTCTCTTTAGCGGAAAAGAGGTTAACAGGACCAAAATCAAACTAGCAGCAGCTAATTTTTACTCAAAACTGTCTATAAGAATGAACAAGAAATATATGATTATTATATATCATATAGAAAAAAAATTGAATTGCTTACAAAAAAACTCACAATTGTGAGCATATGCACCAAATTAAAAAAAAAATAAAATACACGCTAAAACTGTGAAGAGGAGTTAATTTTTTTATAAACAAAAGAAGTGAAAAAAAAGATGTAAAAAGTCAGATTTGGGAAGTGATTTAAACTTTGTTCGCATTATCGCATGTAATTTCATAATCTGACTTGCGTGATTTGACTTGTGTGATATTTTGTTTCTTTCCACCATCACCACAGGATGAAAATGAACTTACAAAAGACAGTAACTTTTTTCTTTATGTTGATTTCTTATTCAATTGAGTCTTCCAGTGCAGACTTTGCCTAAAAGGAGGCTCTCATAAAAACATATACAGCTGCATTCAAAACTGTGATCTCTATAATACTGTACAGATAAAAAAATTTCTATATTTGCAATGTTTGCTGTAAAGAGAAAAAAAATATGAAAAAATGCTATACTTATATCTTAAATCCTTTGGCAACTGGTGTGGCTTATAGTGCAAATCATTGCAAGCCTCATCTTGAAGTCAAAGGGCTAAAAGAATTTATCCTGTTTGTATCAGGTTTTAATCATGGATTTTAGAATCAAACTGTTGTTTTTTTATGATTTCACTTTATTTGGTTTTTAAAAAAGAAAAAGAATTCTTTGCTTTTCCTGGGTTGGTTTACCTTTTTCTTGGTTTTATGATGGTCTTCTAGTTTTGAATGGGATGAACTACAATAAGAAATAGAGAAGACAACACTACTGAAATCTGGAATCCTGCCTCTTATTGCTAGAGTGGGTGGGGAATGAACTCGGTCTTCTCCAAAGTTGTTTGCCCTTATATTATTCTGTAAACTGTGGATACATTAAATGTGAGCTGAGATAAAGGGTAGTATGTTCAGAGAAATCCTATGTGCCTTGCCAAGGGTGTTCATGTTAGACAGTGTTAGAAAATCTCTATTTCTGGACAAAGACAATATCCCTAGGACAGGAGTGAGCCCTTAAACGGTTTTAAACAAGCCAGATATTGAAGATATCCCTAAGTGAGAACAGATGACTTGGCTAGTTATTCAAATTTATCTCCCTGAGCTCTTGAAAAATGCCAGTAACTGAGAATGATTGCTGGAAAGCCAATAAACAAAGAAAATGTGTCATTGGTTGGAATTCCATTGGTGCTGTACTGTATTGATGTCTGGGTGTGGGCTTACGTTTAATGAGAGCTAAAGTAGGGTTATCATACTGATTTGATTAATTCATTGGGTTTATTTGCAAAGGATGGTCTATCATCAGTTTTCTATTTTTAAAGCAGTGATACAGTCTTTTTTCATCAAGGAGTATCAGATTCAACAGCCATTTGAAACACAAATGGTTTACAGTTGTAAATATTACTGCTATACACATTTTTACATTTCCTTCACATAAAAACATAAAACTAACGTAAGTGTAATGAGATGTTTTATCCTGGAATTAGATAAACATTCTAGAATTGAGTTTTAAGTAGAACTTTGCTCTCTGTAGGACTCATTGAGACTTTAAACAAGCCCCACAGTTTACACAATGCTTGACACCTCTACAACATTTGTTGTTTTAAAAAATCATTGGTATTTATTTATAGCAGTGTCGGACTGGGATGCCAGGGGCCACCAGAAAAACTTAGACTGTGGGCCCACTTTCCAAACTATTATTCCTCCTTTCTCAAGCTCTTATTTTTCTGGTCTTTTATATCTACTTACTATATTTTTCCATTATTAAGCATTTTCCCCATAAAAGAATATGTAAGGATCATGAAATAGGCTAAATGGTTAGAAGCAAGAGGGCCCACTGACACCTGGGCCCACCGGGAATTTTCCAGGTATCCCAGTGGGCCAGTCCAACACTGAATTATAGTGTTGAAACACACAAAAACACAGACTGTATGTGTTGAGATCTTGTGAGGCGTAAAACAATGAAACATATTACAAATGGGGAAGCTGAAGAAACTGCTCTCCTAAGTATTGGTTATTTACAGACGAAACCAATATAATATTTTCACGGCAGGCCCAAAAGATGCTTAGCTTTGGGAAAGCATAAGCTCGAATAGACATTTATTTTAATAACATGCATACCTAAAATAACAAAGAGTAATATTGACTGAGAAGATTCCTCAAGTTCATTCTAGCCCAAGGATATTTGGCGGTTGAAGGCTTCCAAGAGGGCTACATCTAGGACAATCCTGATGAACATGGTATTTTGTTTTATTATATTATTTAATATATATCTAAGGGAAAATTGTTCATGTAATGTAAATACATGGTAGTGATGGAGCCATTTATTTTATATCCTATATACATTACATATGAATGATGTTGAAGCTGTTATAATATCATATTGAAATAATCTAAAAAAAACTTTAATATCGCAACAATATGATTACAAAATTATCATGCTAAAGTTTTGACAGCCCTTACAAATGAAGCAATAATGAGGACACAGCTAGGAATTATAAGAATATTACACTTCAGAGCTCATTTCTCAGCAGAGCAACTGCTAGTTTGGATGCATTAAAAAGCACACATTGTAGATTTTATTCACAAAAGCAACATAAGCCGATATAGTACATTCTCCTAGCAATAGGCTACTTATGTGCATGTACAACACATGTGCACAAACAGATGTAAGGGAATCCTGGAACTGTCTACCACCAGTGTGTATGTGGTACTCCAGAGCTCCCTTTGTGGGTTAAATCAATGATTTACTTGCACCAAGTGAATCACATACAAATGCCATTATAAATTCCTCATACCAGAAGCATTCCACACTAATAGCGGGGAAACATTGACTTAAACTGATGCTACTTTGCTTCCAAAGTGCTACAACTCAGAATCTGCCCACAATATTGCTGAAATTGTAGGGAAAAAATTAATTGTTGGTAAAAAAAAAGTCAATTTGCATCAAAAATTGCACTTTTCACTGGCTTTGTAGTGAAGGCCATGGATTTTTCATTCTGCATTCATGTTGGATGCTGCTTGGAGTTGTAGTTCTACATCTATATACACTATGAAGGTCACAGGTTTAAAAGTCCTAATAATGGAGTTTGATATCATGGAAATAAGCCAGTTACCGGTTTTAAAACATGTTAATCTAAACTAAAGGTATAGGACCTGTTATCCAGTATGCTCAGAACCTGGGGTTTTCTGGATAATGGATCTTTCCATAATTTGGATCTTCATAACTTAAGTCTACTATAAAATCATGTAAACATTAAATAAACCCAACAGACTGGTTTTGCTTCCAATAAGAATTAATTATATCTTAGATTAGATCAAGTACTGTTTAGTTAAACAGTAAAAATGTGGATTATTTGGATAAAATGGAGTCTATGGGAAACAGCCATTCCATAATTCTGAGTTTTATGGATAATGGGTATCCGGATAATGGATCCCACACCTGTACAAGTGAAACAAGGGAGGAAGAACTGAAACTTGTAAACAGTTCTACTGTCACTGGCGTGTGTGTGTGTGTGTGTGTGTGTGTCTTAATAATGTAATGGAACTATTTTGATAATCTCAAATGTCCTTTATTTCCCAATAAGGGTATATTATTCCCTGTATATTTTATATATATAATTAAGCCAGATATGTTTGGGTTTATGTTAAATCTGGGTCTTTTTAACCAAGACCAAATCTGAGAAGCAAATTATTGGATTGGGCCCAAGACACCTAAAAGAAGATACCACTCCAGTAACATGGGACAGTTTTGTTATCTGATCATTTAGTCTGCCATGAATTTATTTGACAATATGCTTACTCCATTTACATAGTAACATAGTAAGTAAGGTTGAAAAAAGACACATGTCCATCGAGTTCAACCTTTTTTTTTCATTAACTACCTATCTGCCAGTTGATCCAGAGGAAGGCAAAAAACCCATCTGAAGCCTCTCCAATTTGCCTTAGAGGGGGAAAAATTCCTTCCTGTCTCCAAAATGGCAATCGGACTAGTCCCTGGATCAACTTGGACTATGAGCTATTTCCCATAACCCTGTATTCCCTTACTTGCTAAAAAGCCATCCAACCCCTTCTTAAAGCTATCTAATGTATCAGCCTGTACAACTGATTCAGGGAGAGAATTCCACATCTTCACAGCTCTCACTGTAAAAACCCCCTTCCGAATATTTAGGCGTAACTTCTTTTCTTCTAATCGGAATGGGTGACCTCGTGTCAGATGGCTTTACATTTATCAACATTGAATCTCATTTGCCACTTAGCTGCCCAGATTGCCAGTTTGTCAAGATCGTGTTGCAAGGATGCCACATCCTGGATGGAATTAATTGGGCTGGATAATTCTGTGCCATCTGCAAACACTGATACATGGCTTACAACACCCTCCCCTAAGTCATTAATGAACAAGTTAAATAAAAGTGGACCCAATACTGAGCCCTGGGGGACCCCACTAAGAACCTTACTCCAAGTAGAGAATGTCCCATTAACAACCACCCTCTGTACCCGATCCTGTAGCCAGTTTCCTATCCATGTGCAAATTACTTCATTAAGCCCAACAGACCTTAGTTTAGAAAGCAGTCGTTTGTGGGGCACAGTATCAAACGCTTTGACAAAATCCAAATAGATCACATCTACTGCCCCCCCCACTGTCCAGAATCTTACTTACCACATCATGAAAAGCAATCAAATTCATCTGACATGACTTATCCTTCATAAAGCCATGCTGATTATTGCTCATAATGCCATTCATTAGGACAAAATTTTTTTCAAATAATTTTCCTACCACAGATGTCAAGCTTACTGGCCTATAATTGCCAGGCTGAGATCGTAATCCCTTTTTAAATAATGGAATAACATCAGCTTTTCTTCAATCCATAGGCACCATACCAGATGACAGTGAATCTGAGAAAATCAGAAATAAGGGCTGGTCTAAAACTGAACTAAGCTCTCTTAGAACCCGGGGGTGTATGCCATCAGGCCCTGGAGCCTTGTTTACATTAATTTGTATTAAAGCTTTTTGAATCATATCCTGAGTCAGCCACTGACACTGATTGAGCTGAACCATTCGTGCAGTTATTAAGTGAGCCTGGGAACCCAGACTCCTCTATTGTATACACTGAAGAAAAGAACTGATTTAACACATTTGCCTTATCTGTATCTGTTACAACCATACTGGTACCATTATTTAATGGAGCAACACTCTCAACCTGCATCTTTTTACTATTAATATATTTAAAAAACTTTTTAGGGTTAGTTTTCACCTCCACCGCAATTAACTCTTCATTTCTTTTCTTAGCCTTCCGGATTGCTGATTTACAACATTTATTACAGTGTTTATATTCATTAAATGCAGCTTCTGTCCCTACAGATTTGTAGTTTTTAAATGCCTTTCTCTTCTTTCCCATTAACTTCTTTACTTCTGTATTAAGCCACACAGGATGATTCTTAGTGCTTCTACGTTTAGTCCTTAAGGGAATAAATTGAGAACAGTAATGATTTAATATCATTTTAAAGGACAACCATTTCTGTTGTGTTTTTAGCTGAAAACCTAATGCCCCAATCAATGCTCTGTAGGGTAGCCCTCAAGGCACTAAAATTAGCTTTTCCAAAATTCATGGTTTTTGTTGCCCCAGTATATTTTTGTGTTTTGCACCAGACATTAAAAGATATAACCTTATGGTCACTATTACCCAGGGGTTCAATGACTTGCACATTTGCTATAAGTTCTGGGTCATTTGAGATCACTAAATCAAGAATAGCATTTTTTCTGGTAGGCTCCTCAACAACCTGTGCTAAAAAATTGTCGTGCAATAAGTTTATAAACTTTTTCCCATTAACTGATCTGGCAGTACCGTTGCTCCAGTTAATATCTGGGTAATTAAAATCCCCCATTATCATTACTTTACCTAAACTAGCAGCCTTTTCTATTTGCATTAGGAGCTTCGCCTCCTCCTCCTCACTTACATTAGGGGGTCTATAGCATACGCCTACAATTAATTTGCTGGATTCTTTACAATTGATGAAGAACTCCACCCATACGACTTCTGCCCCCTCATTTTCTAACATAACCTCCTCCTTTATATGAGCTTTTAAATCCTGCCTAACAAACAGACATACCCCTCCTCCTTTTCTATTGCCTCTGTCCCTCCGAAACAAAGTATAGCCATTGATATTTACTGCCCAGTCATGCGACTCATTCAGCCATGTTTCGGCCCCACCAATCACATCATATTTTCCTTCCAACACCAGCAGCTCCAGCTCTCCCATTTTACCAGTCAGACTTCTTGCATTTGTAAACATACATTTAATACTGGCACCATATTGAACATATAACATGTGGTCCTCCCTATATCCCCAGCCAAATCTCCTCCCCCATTTTCCATTTCTTTGCCCACTATCTCATCTAACCTGTCTTCCACTGAATCTTTTACTGAAACCTCCCCCCCCCCGCACCTAGTTTAAAATCTCCTCCAACCCTCTAGCCATCTTGGTCATATATTCCCAAAATATCCCAAGTGGCATGTTACAGAAAGGATTGTAGTAACAAAAATTGCCTAGTTCTAAATGTACGGTAGAAGGAACCCAATTATTTGTCTCACATCATACCACTAAAGGATGCCTAGAAATATCTTTATTCATGATTTTTTGCATTAAGATTGTATTGCTGTCTTTGCTAAAAAAATTGTTGGCAGTATTTTCCACCTCAGGTATGACCTATTCTCTCATTTTAATCCACATTAAAGGGGTTATGTAATAAATGGCACTAAGTTTGCCCAAAAGCAGTAACCTATAACAACCAATCAGCAGGTAGAATTTACTGGTCACCTGTTTGAAAGCAAACATCTTATTGGTTGCTATAGGTTACTGCCCCTGGGCAAACTTAATGCCTTTTATTATATATGGGGGTAAGTCCCTAGTTTATATCAGCTTGTTCCTTATACTGTACTAAATGGTGTTCTTTCAAAAAAGACATTGCAAACAAAACAATGTAAACAAATTAGATTAAAGGGAACTTGTCACCGAAAAAATATTACAAATTCTATTTTATCATGTAAGTCAAGCAAAATTAACTTTAATTGCACTGTATTAATTATTTGAATCTTGTTTCCTTCAGTCTGGGATTTCATAATTATAGCAAGCAGACAGGAGCCATTTTGTGCACACTGTTATTAAAGGGATACTGTCATGGAAAAACATGTTTTTTACAAAATATATCAGTTAATAGTGCTACTACAACAGAATCCTGCATTGAAATCCATTTTTCAAAACAAGAAAATGATTTTTTTATATCTAATTTTAAAATTTGCTATGGGGCTAGACATTTTGACATTTCCCAGCTGCCCTCAGGTCATGTGACTTGTGCTCTGATAAACTTCAGTCACACTTTACTGCTGCACTGCAAGTTGGAGTGATGTCATTACCCCTCCCTCCTACAAGCTGCTGTAATGTAAATAGAGCCTTGTCTGCTGAGCCTGTCAATTGAACAATAGGCAGGAATCAAGATAAGCTCCCACTGACACCACTTCAGAAGGACTGAAATAAGATAGTCCTGTGATCACTGCCCCACTTACGTTTCAAAAATAAATATATATATATATATATATATATATATATATATATATATATATATATATATATATATATATATATACACACAATTCATTTTGGGCACTGGAAAAAATATTTTATATAGATAGTTTATTATATTTGTTTAAACAAAAATGAATGGCAGAGACACAGGAGTACACTCCCAGGACTGATGACAGGGAATAGAAAAAAAGGATAAAATAAGGACATACTTGAGAATCAGGAAAATTTAGGAGGAAGTCTAGGAAGGGTTAAAATAGCTCATGAAAAGGAGACAGTAAGTAGTTAATGAAAAAAGAAGTATTGCAGGCAGGAAAGGAGCGCAGTGTGTGTGAGGTGGATAGCAGAGGGAACTCACAGCTCCTTTACCTCATCTAGTAACCAGTAAAACTAATTAGGAAGGCAGCAAGGAGAGAAAGCTCACCCCTCCAATGGAAAGCAGAGATCAAATTTACAGAACGGCAGGAGCTTTGATATTGTCTGTGGGAGGAGGGGCTGCTAGTGCAGTTGTAGAGCAGGACGTAGGAAAGTGAAAGTAATTGCTTCCCTGCAAACCATGTGACCTCTCTCCTCCAAACATCACACGCATGGGCAGAGAGGGGCGTGTACAGCTAGATTCTCATGTCGTAGTGCGACCTGGCTTTTCATTACAAAGTGTATCTAGTATAGGTCAATCTAAAAACAACTGGACTTGCTGAGTAATCAATGAATTTCATTGATTACTCAGCAAGTCCAGTTGTTTTTAGATTGACCTATACTAGATATACTATGACCTGGATGAATGAAAATCTTCATAGTCTCATTACAAAGTGGCTGCCTCCAAGCACACAGGTAATGCTGTGCCTGCTGTTAGAGCAGCACAGGATGAATGTGTAATGAGCAGAAATGGAAGCCCCCCATGACAAAATACAAACTAAAATAACTTATGCATGGATTTGTGGATTAACATTTTATTTGCCAGACAGTGTTTATGGATGTGTGTTTTTTATAAAAATGCAAAAAAAAAAAAGTTTAAAATAACGACAGACTCCCTTTAAGATAAGCCTTGTATCATCTCAGAATCTTGTTTGCGCACCAGAATGGGGGACCTGATGTCCATCCCCAAGCACTGGCCACACAATTAAATGGTGAAGAGAATTGGGGGAATGAGGGGAGAGCAGTGACATCTAGGAAATGTTGAATGGAAAGTGAAAGTAATTGCTTGCCCCGCCTCTATGCCTAAGGCATAGAGGAGGGGCAGACAATATTTCATTGACAGCTGAGATTTTTAAATGAATTTACAACAGCTACGAATGCTTTAATAAAAAAATAATTTGGATTTCATGTTTACTTTGAAAATGACTTTTATTATACAGCTTTCATCAGTGTAATGGCACATTCGGTGCTTTAAGTACCCCAAAGCAGCACCCCAAAGCCTTGAATGTAAATCATATGGCAAGTGCTCATATCACTGATGTCAGGTAATACCTTAAAAATGTATTACATTTCTAGGCTACTATCTCCTGACAAGAGCACAAGATTGTGGGCATTGGTGCCATGTTTTTCAGGCTGCTAAAAAAAACCAGTGCATTTAAGTGCCCACAGTAGTCCCCAGTGGCATTACTTTTAGAGTATCTTAAAGATAATAACCCTGTCTACAGACCTAGTACAGGCATGGGACCTGTTATCCAGAATGCGCGGGACCAGGCATTTTCTGCGTAACAGCTCCGTAATTTGGATCTTAATACCTTAAGTCTACTAGAAAATCATTTATACATGAAATAATCCCAATTAACTGGCTTTACTTCCAATAAGGATTAATTATATCTTAGTTGTGATCAAGTACATTTTTCAAAATGTGGATTATTTGGATAAAATAAAGTCTATGGGAGATGGCTTTCCCATAATTTGGAGCTTTCTGTATAACAGATTTCTGTATATCTAGTAGCCAGTATGGAGAACAAAAAGGAATATTTACCAAAAACAGGCATGTCCTTACACCCATACAGTGTCCTCTAGTCTTTCTTTCTCTTATACAATAATGTCAACTTGCAAGTCTACAGATTTAGTAGTTTTAACGTATGATGTACGGATTCCATCCTATCACAGTAACTACACAGAATCTACACCTCTGTGAATTTCTTCAGATGTCACCTCTTTGAAGAGTTACAATGTGCCATTGTAAATGGATTAGTGGAAGAGTTTATATGCTGAGAATTTCCCACACCAGTCAGTTGAACTGAAGAAGCTGCTCGGATGAGTAGTGAAACGTCTTCATTAATTACTCAGCAAGTCCAGTTGTTTTAAAATGTACCTATACTAGATATATCATGACCTGGATGAATGAAAATCTTCATAGTCATCCTATGTAGTGGAACTACAGTATACCAGACACAAGACTACCTATACCAGACACAAGAAAATCTACATACAAATCATATTAAAAGCTTCCTCATAATCAGTGCTTAGACCAGAACAAGATGACTATGAAAACCAGACTCATTTTTAAATAACCGAAATATAGATGAGATGGGGTTGGTTTCCTCAAGACCAATATAAAGACTGAGCTGGTTTTCCTGTGACCAAAATTGGACTATTTTTAGTCCAATAGAGTTGGAGCCAGGTAATGTAATAAAAGTCACAAAGCTTACATCACATCGAGTAACCTACAGCAACCAATTAGTCGTTTGCTTTCAAATGGTACTTGCTGATTAACTACGGATTAATAAACCTGTTTTATTACCCCTCATTGATTCAACAAGTGAATTTCCCAGTTATAAGCAATCAAAAGAATTTGATAGCTGTAGATATGGAATGTAAAACATACTAAGGGTCAGACTGTGCTGCAAGTTCACTGGGTAAAAACCTGGTGGTCCCCGGCGCTTGTGGCCCCCACCAATCTGCACTCATTCTCTGCCACAGGCCTAATCTGCTGCCTAATCTCACCCCCAGCATTGATCAAGATAACAAGTAGGTGTGGGGGGCCTGGAATGGGTTGCAGCAGGAGCTGTCAGGAGCCCAGAGTGGGGTAGGTGGCCCCTGTGTCAGAAGCCCTGGTGGGCCTCAGACCCTTCAGTCAGTTAATGCATGTACTCTAGATTGTCTCTTGTATGATGGCTTAGTGCTAAAAGTACCATTTGCCAATAAATACAACCAAAAACAAATACAATAAACATGCATGTTAATGTATTGTCATAATTCTCATTTACAAACTTGGCCAGTTTAAGAAATGGCTACCAGGGCTCGGCAAAATCACAGAAGTTCCTAACCTACTGCCCTGTGCCAGTCTACAACTGATAATATTTGAAAATCTGTGTGTCTAAATATATGAAATGAACCTCTCTTTAAATGACAATTAGAACACTAGGAAAGCAATAGTGATATCATCAGTGTACAGCATAATTACTTTATAGCTAAAAGCCATTTACCAGATAATAGTAATACATTTTAGTGAGAGATGATAACAGCCAATCAGCTTGTAAGATCAAAGAGTAAGCTCTCAACAGGTAATTTAATTAGGTGATAATCGTTAAGCATTTGATATTATCAGCTGGTCTCAACTATGACTTCCATATCAGTTATGCGGTTACCCAATGGAACCCATTTTTTTGGTTGTCTAGGAAGGTTTTTTATTCATCCGGGTCCTGCCATATTTAATAGTGTTAAGTGTAAATCAAATGAACATTCACCACTCATTCAAATGGTTTCCTCAGTTCAATGGAGTTGTAGGGCATTCCCCAGAAATGGGACCCTTAAAGGGGACCCGTCACCCAAAAAATTATTTAAAATCTTATTTTATCACATTAGTCAAACAAAATTAACTTTAATTACACTATATAAATTTTTTGAATCTTGTTTCCTTCAGTCTGGGAATTCATAATTATAGCAAGCAGGCAGGAGCCATTTTGTGAACATTGTTATTAAGACAAGTCTTGCATCATCTCAAAAATCTTGTTTGTGCTCCAGAATGGGGGACCTGATGTCCATCCATGGTGAAGGGAACGGGGGAATACATCTAGAAAGTGCTAAATTCAAAGTGAAAGTAATTGTCTGCCCTGCCTCTATTTGACTGACAGCTAAGATGAGCTTAAAACAACTATGAATGCTTTAATAAAAAATAGAAATTGGATTTCATGTTTAATTTGAAAATGACTTTTATTATACAGCTTTTTGTGTCTGGGTGACAGGTCCACTTTAAGAGTAATATAATTACTATAATCCAATCACCATGGTGCTTTGAAACTTACTGAAGCAGATGTTGAAATGACTTAACTTGCAAGCAGTTGTAAAACTCACAATCCTCCACAATCCACAATTATTTTCTGAACTCATGGAGGCAGGTATTTATTTTTAAGTTACATGAATAAAGAAGTGCTCTAAAACTAGCAGAATAATTCTGTTTATGGATGGTTGTGCCATCACAACATAGACATTCAGTTATATTCTCTGTCCAGAATATGTACATTGTTCTCATCAAAGGACTGTCTCTTTTCTTTTAGAGGTAGATAAACTACTGAGATGCACCTGTAGATTTATCCCTCTTGATCCATTTACCTATGCAAAATATAACTACAGTTGACTGTGTAAACCACATTACATTGCAAAGATGTCATTTCATTGTATACTTTCTGTCTCGTTATGTTGCTGGGTTGAAAAAAACATAGGTATACAATGATTGCAACTCCAAAATTCTTAGACACTCAAGCTGCATATGGAGAGAACGTATATGTTATTTTAACTGGTCTGCTTCCAACATGTTTTTTTGGTTTGGTGTTCCTGCTTAACTTTGAGAAACTTGGATCTTAAATACTCTCAAAATACTGTCATGGGAAAATGAATCAGTTAATAGTGCTGCTCCAGCAGAATTCTGCACTGAAATCCATTTCTCAAAAGAGCAAACAGATTTTTTTATATTCAATTTTGAAATCTGACATGGGGCTAGACATATTGTCAATTTCCCAGCTGCCCCAAGTCATGTGACTTGTGCTCTGATAAACTTCAGTCACTCTTTACTGCTGTACTACAAGTTGCAGTGATATCACCCCCTTCCTTTCCCCCCCCCCAGCAGCCAAACAACAGAACAATGGGAAGGTAATCAGATAACAGCTCCCTAACACAAGATAACAGCTCCCTGGTTTGTAGATCTAAGAACAGCACTCAATAGTAAAAATCCAGGTCCCACTCAGACACACTCAGTTACATTGAGTAGGAGAAATAACAGCCTGCCAGAAAGCAGTTCCATCTTAAAGTGCTGGCTCTTTCTGAAAGTACATGACCAGGCAAAATGACCTGAGATGGCTGCCTACACACCAAAACTACAACTAAAAAAAATACACTTGTTGGCTCAGGAATTACATTTTATATTGTAGAGTGAATTATTTGCAGTGTAAACAATGTAATTTAGAAATAAAAACTACACCATAAAAATCTTGACAGAATCCCTTTAAGTATCCACATAACAGCATTCCTAGTACTGATGTGTACAGGTAAATATTGATTTAAAAATAGGATAACTTTTGGAAGGCCCAACCTACCACATATAGCAATTCCTTTTATCAACATATCTAAAAAAGCCCTACAACCAATTTGTACAAAAACGTACATAAACCAGTCCATTTAAAGGAAATCAATGTAAAATGACTGCAAATTGCTCAAAGGCAAAAGAAAAAAAAACTGTAAAACGATGGTACATTTTTTCCAAGACATAAACACAAATATTTAATTTATATTTTAACGCTTATTCACATATAATCTGTATTCAGACGAAATCAACCATCAAAGGACCAGCAGAGAGTAGATGTATATAGCCAGAGGCAAAATAACTGGTCAGGTGCATGTTTGAGCCACCTGATGTGATATTTAAAATAAACATTTTGGCTAAGTTCACAGTGAGTTCCTTTGAAGGAGTCACGGCAGAGCCCGAAAGCCCCTGACAGCGCAGAACGTTCACATGGCAAATTGGATATAAGGCTAAGGAACGTGCATTCCATATGAAGAGCTTGTTGAATGCAACCATCAGGGAGGGAAGATCCTCTGTGATTCTCTTTTCTACCCAGCCTCACAGCTATAAAGTACACAGTGCAGTGGTGTTAAACTGCTTAATTATAAGTTATACTCCAGAGTTTTTGGAAAGCTATTTCTGAAAATACATTATACTGGTATAGGATATGTTATCTGGAAAGCTGTTATCCAGAAAGCTCAGAATTACAGGAAAGACAGCTCACATAGACTCCATTTTGATCAAATAATTCACATTTTTAACAATTATATATTTTTCTCAGTAATAATAAACCAATATATCGTAGTTCATCCCAACTAAGATATTATTAATCTTTATTGGAAATCCAAGTTTTGGATTTTCATTATCCAAAATACCCCAGGTCCCAAGCATTCTGGATAAAAATCCCACTTTATAGAAGTATGAATTTCTTTGAATGGTTTCTTGGTATTGCATCTCCATCAGTTGTAGTTATTGCAACAAGAATGTTTTATTTTACAATATTGTATCTTTTGCTTAAAGTCAATGCTCTACCCTTATAAAAATGGTTAAGATCGCTACAGGTTTTGACTCTGTATTTAACCATTCTCTAGAACAGTGATCCCCAACCAGTGGCCTGTGAGCTACAAGTACAAGTTACCAACCCCTTAGATATTGCCAGTGGCGTAACTACCAGGGGAGCAGGGGGTGCAATTGGGCCAGGGCCCACACCCTCAGGGCCCCCCCAGCATGAATTCCGAGCTGATTCCCAGACGGTTCCGGGCATACGGAGGGGGGCGGGGGGCCCGGCTGCCCGTCCCGTGCACCCCCCCTCTAGTTACGTTACTGGATATTGCTACCAGTGGCCTTAATGCAGGTGCTTATTTTTGAATTTCAGGCTTGAAAGGCAAGTTTTGGTTGTATAAGGGAGGAACTCTACGATGCGTTTGGCGCCGACATGTCGCAATGCAATGAAACGCATGCAACGTGTCGGATGTTGTGAAGAGATTTGAAAATGCAGTATTTTCATCCGACAGTCAGATAAATGTCACTTGGCAATGTGTCAGCACCAAACGCATCATGGAGTTTCGCCCTAAAACCAGTTGTACTGCCAAACAGGCTTCCAGTCCACATAGAGGCTACCAAATAGCCAATTACATCCCTTATTTGGCACCCCCCTGGAACTATGCGTGTGCTTGTGTTGCTCGCCAACTAATTTTACATTTGCAAGTGACTCAGGGGTAAAAAAGGTTGGGGACCTCTGCTCTAGAAGCACAAAGCCGTGTGGCTACCTTCAGTGCCAACCTCCTGCAGCAACCATCCTAAATTGGCAGCATGCAACCTAACTGCACCAAATCTAGGGATTGACCCCTGCAGAGAGTACCAAAAAACAATTTTCAAGGCTTGCTGCCATTTTACAACTGTGCCATTGGTCCCCCTTTTGCAAGCATTATATTGCATAAGTGTGAAGTAATAGACTAGAAAACCAACAAAAAGAACATATTGTAGAAAGAGATGGTGGGTGGGAGTGATGCTGCTCCTAGCGGTGGCGTCAACATGGAAATGTAGAACTCCTTTTCTATGACATCTCTTCCACCCCTTGGTACCAAAACACTGCCCCCACCAACCCAACTTTCTTCTGCCAGCTTCCTGACCACCAGCAAGGCTCTCTCAGTTCAGAGACACAGAGTATAGTTCATCAGAAAAAAAAAATACTATCACCAGACGTTACAGCTGCAGTCAATGATATGATTATTTCAAAGGGAAAAAAAAATACTTTAATTCACTTTAACACATTAAAAAAGCCAGTAATATTTCCCTATCGTTATCTATGCTGTAGAGCAGTGTCAATTTACCTTTTTGGTTTCTTAGTGTAGGGGTTAATCCCGCTGATTATGATTTTGCAGTAATTCTAAATCTCTTTTATAATGTTAATAAGGCCAGTAATTGACATTATTACATTAATATAAAGGATAGCATTTCCCGAACCATGAATAATAGAGGTGTAATTGCACGTAATTGTCGTGGTGACCTATGCAAGTTAATACCAGATACAGTTCTATGTCTCTCAAACACAATTATATGAGATCATTTCACTTAATAGGGATGGGTATGGCATCTCAGCAATACAACTCTCAATGTAGTTCTTAAGCAACGATACGAGCAGGAATATCAGTTTGTTTATGGCAACATATCAGGGCAATTGTCCATGTAGAAAAGATAAGGGGAGCTCTACGGAGCTTTCAGTGCCTCCTGCAAAAGATTGTCCTCTGAATTATGCTATAAATATGTGGGAGGATGTTTCAAAGAGACTTAAGGGAGCAGTAACATACATTAAAGGCTTGTATCATCTATCCATGTTTACACTGTGCAGCCAAAGGCTACCTTCCATTCTTATATTTAATGCTCTTTTAATCGACTGTCACAATATTGGATTAGAGATCATGTATCTGGAGAGTCAGTTGAGTTGTATTTGTGCATGGAAATGGAATGAAAAACTATCACAATGAGCTTCTGGTTATTTATAGCCAGTTTTGCTTGTTTAGTTTTTTTTTTTTATAAAACAACACTATTAATATTAATAACATTTGGGGGCAGATTTACTAAGCTCGAGTGAGGGTTTGAATTTAAAAAAGTTCAAATTTCCAAGTAAATTTTTGGGTACTTCGACCATCGAATAGGCTATATATTCGACCATTCGACCATTCGACTTCGAAACGAACGAATTGAAGTAAAAATCGTTCGACTATTAGGCCATTCGATAATCAAAGTACTGTCTCTCTCAAAAAAAATTTGACTTCAATACTTCACCAAAATAAAGCTACCGAAGTGCAATGTTAGCCTATGGGGACCTTCCAGAGCACTTTTCTAAGTTTTTTTTTCGTTGAATAAAAATCCTTCGATCGATCACTAAAAATCGTTCGATTCAACGATTTTTATTCGACAGCAGGATTGCCAAATTTGTTGAAAAAACTTTGAATTTGATATTCAAATTCAAAGTTTTTTAATTAGATGGTCGAATTTTGAAGTTTTTTTGTACATCGAAATTCAACCCTTGATAAATCTGTAATGGTGAATTTAATAAATTATGACATTAGGGGGCCTGTTTATTAATCCTCAAATTTTTCTGGTCGAGTTTTTAAGGGGAAAATTTTTTTTTTAGAGTTTTATTTTGCTCCATAGCTTGTTATAAATCCACATACAAAAATACTCCAGCTAAAATCCTGTCAAGGTCATGTAAAAATGAATGGCAGATGTCCCTTTTACAATTGGAACATGATTTTTTGCCTTCGTGATGTTTGAGGGTTTTGGGTAGTGATGGGTAAATTTGTCCCGTTAGGCTTCACCACGAAATCCGCAAATTTCCCGCAACTTGAATTGTCGCTTGATTTTGCTTGGGTTTATTTTCCACACATGGAATTTTTGGTCGGATTTTATAGTAAATTAAGCAAAATCATGGATGGGAGTTTTTTATTTTTAAAATAATTAGATAAAATTTGAGTTTATTAAATATCACCCCTAGATCTCACCACGGAAAAAATCACCCACTTAATTTCTATTTTTGAAGCTTATTTACAAAATGGTGAACTTTCAGCTATTAATAAATACAATTCTAAAAATCTTATAGAAAGTGGGTGAGTTGTAAGGGGAGATTTATTAAAATGTGAGATTAGAGCTCACCACAAAAAACCCTTCCACTTTCCATTCATTCCTATTGGATTTTTAGAAGCATAGTTCTATTTGATAAATACACTTCTAAAAATCCCAGGAATCAATAGAAGATTTTGTTTTTTATTTTCTTTTTGCAGTGAGCTCGAATCTTTTGTTAAGCATAAATCAAAACATCACATTTAATTCAAAGGAAGAAATAATAAAGGAAGAAATAATAAAATACAGACACAGAGCGGTGTAACATCTACGGGTTGAAATCATTTTTTCTTTAAGTCACTGGTCATATTTTGAATGTATTAGTATTAAAACGAGTATGTAAAATCTGTATATTGGAAATGATTCAAATTTTGTGTGATCTATTAACTGTATCTCCTAATTCTATTCCAGCTTTTCCCATAAAGCCAGATACAATTCAATGAGGAAAACTTATATCACTGTTTATAACATGAAAACTCTATTTAAGTCTATGGGAAGAAAACTGAAACTGAATTTGGAGAAATGTTTTCAGATTGAGGCTCACCCATAAGCTTTCACATGAAATTGAATCTGGCCCAGTATTTGCAACAGTATTAAAGCAATATTGCACTTGAGAAGTATCTATACTTGAATGCCTCTGGATACCAGTTCTGCAGCCTTAACGAAGAATTCAACTTTTAACCAAAAAAATCCCTACCCCCCCTACCCTACGTAGACCCTCCCCTCACTCCTCCCCCCAACCTAGGTGCTAACCCAGGGAAATGCCCCTAACTTTTTACTTACCCTCGGTGAAGATTCAGGGATTGCAGTTCACGGCAGCCATCTTCCGGGTCTTCGGCAATTTCGGTCTAACCGGGAAATAGCTCCAACTGCGCATGCGCCGCTTCACCAGTCTCAGTGTCTCAGATTACCAAAGACCCGGAATATGGCTGCCATGAACTGCAATTCCTGAATCTGCACCGAAGGGTAAGTAAAAAGTTAGGGGCATTTCCCCGGGTTAGCAGCTATGCTGGGGAGGGGTGAGGAGGGAGGGGGATCTACGTAGGGTAGGGGGTAGGGTTTTGTTTTTAGTTAAGGGTTGAATTCTCCTTTAAAGTACAAGGAAAGTTATAACTACTGGGGGTGCCAATATGTTATCCAATCAGTAGGTTTTTTTCCATGGGTTGTTGTTCCTTTTAAGTTAAAAAATGTATTAGCCTGAAAATTTTGCAATACTAAATTAATTTACCAGTCCAGTTTTGGTTCAGGAGAGAAATGTATGTTTGATTTACTGGGTGGTGACACATATTGGCATCCCTAGTGAATCCAGTTTTACTTGTCCTTTAATGAATTTGCGTACAAATTTGAGTGCAAATTTTTCTACAGGGCTATTTACTTCTAAAAACCAATCAGCTAGTAGCATTTGTGGTCATCTTATTGGTTACTAGGAATTACTACTTTGTGCTAACTACTACTTTGACTGCTAGCTAAGAGACTTTTAGTCTGGCCTAAGAGTGTGGCCTGTTGGCTTGTGTATGGGCTCAAAGCTATCATCTCATTGATCGATATCTGAACAGGTCTCGATCATATAACGATCAGACCAAGATTAAACTCTTATCAGCCTCATCAGTTGCATCAGGGCATGAATGCAAGTTGCAAGGAAACTTCAGATATGTTTCCCAAGTGGCGTTTTGAATGTTAGCTTTGAATGTTAAACATTTGGAGGAGATTAGTCGCCCGTGCTAGAGGAGATTAATAGCAGGAAAACTAATCTTCTCATGTGCCCTAATAATTAATGCAACACACTCAGTAATACCATCACAAGAGTATCAGATGGTTAGGTCAATGTGCTGTAATGTGTTCCTGATAATACAAGGACCGTTTGTGAGGGGAAAAGGAACAGTTAGAGTTTCTTCTGTGGGAAAGGATGCCAAATACAACCTCTGAATAAAAATCATGTTTTACTGCACATGTTTCCAGACAATATGATGAGAGTATCTATGGAAGTTTCAGTCTATTGGTGAAGTGTCAAGTGGTGCAAGTTGTAGTTACAGGACGTGGAATGGGACACTTCTAAAAATATAGGGCTCATTTACTACCAAACGAAAGCAATTTTTGATTAGTCTACTAAACAGGGACAGAATTAGGGATAGGCATCAGCCTAGAGTACACTGGGGGGAGGGGGCACACACAGTGGGATGATGAAGGAAATAGCCAAAGAGAGGGAAGTCCAGGAGCTACGGCAGCAGTAATTGGCCAAACAAGTGAGTGACCACTGAGGAGGGAGAAGTTGGGTAGTTGAGGCAGTGGAAGAAGTGATGTGAAGTTAAAGGAGTAGCGAAGGCAGCTGGGGCAAATGCAGGTATCAGCATGCAACTTGGACAGCAATATTACTTAGCCCAGCTCTGCTACTAAAAATTGGAAAATATCTGATTGGTCACTGTGGGCAACTGCATTGCAACAATTCCTCAATAACGTTAATAAATCACCCCCTTACAAAATGTTACCAAATGCAGCTCTATGGCACTTAATCAAAAGTTCCTTTGTGCATTCAGAAATATACACTCATTAACAAAGAAACAGATAAACAGACAAAAACCCCACTATTTGGAGGAAAGCTAGTCCTTCAGTTAGTCTCTGAAAGGCAGAAGTAATATTTTTAAAGCAGGTTTTTGTGAAGTCATTAATCATGCAGACACTATAAACTTGCATTTTTGCTTCTGGCTATAAATGATTGCCTCAGAATTCTAAACATCCCAAAAATAAATAAATAAACCGTTGAAGAAAGAAATCATCAGATCTTGTGCAAATGAGCAAAACATCCTTTTTCGCCCCAAAAGCATTAGAATTCATCTTTTGACCTCTGCTGACTCTGAACATAGGTCTTCGACTTATCCTCATAATAATATGTCCATGTCTTGACATCTACAAGAATAATTCTCCAGCCACCACTCACCCGGATCTAACCATGACTGATAGCTATAGCCTTTGTACTCCAACCTCATTGTGGAAGTGTTCTCCAGATGGCAAAAGTGCAAGTGTCATCTACAACCTAGAAGTGATTATACATCTGTGAAAACATAGACCTACAGGGACATCTCTTAAAGTATGAAAAAATAAGAAAGATAAAAGCATCCAACCCATAAGACAAGATGCCCTAAGGACAACTGTGCTTTATAGCAGGAGGTTATGGTCTTGAGCCCATGGAGTAAAGTGCCTTATTGTTAGATTCTCCAGCTTGTGAGTGATTCAGCTTAGAATACAGCTACCCTAGGGGTGCAAGCGATGCTAGGGATATAGGATATCCAACCTTTTTGCATTCAGCCAAATGCAGAATCCTCCACAAATGATTTGGTAGAATACCAACCCAGATCTGAATACTAATTCTTTTTTTAAATTTTTTTAAACAGCATATTAAAAAAAAAAGTCACCTTTAGTTGTCTGCTGCTTTAAAATATGTGATAGTGATGGTTCATATTCAGTTCTAAATTTTACCAAAGTCCCATAGCAAATCCTGCAATTAAAGAAAACCTTGCACAGATTTCCCCTTTTTGACTCAACAGCGGAATCCTGGGTCTGTGTTTTATGAGAGAGCAGGCATTGCCTCCACTTCTACCTGAGATCTACAAACTCTCAGTAAAGGTTGAGAAGGTTATTTGCAGGGCACTTGTCATTTTAAAATACATAAAGTCTGCCAAACTTGTTAGGCACCCCACAAATAGCTTTCTTTTTATATTGCTTTTCAGCTGTGGGTGTTCCAAAAGAGAACACGCAAGTTTTATGCACAAAAGGCTTCAGCGTTCTTAGGTGAGTTTGTGAGGCCAACTGCTTACCAGCTCCATGGCATTACCATTGCACTTACAGTTATCTGGCAGGATATATTAAGCAGACCCCATTACACTCACAGTTATGTAGCAGGATATACTGTATCTAGCAGACCCATCTGCTTTGTTTCTGGAGACTACAGTGTGTGCCAGAAGTGGATGTAGTTAAACTGCCACTTCTACTATTTAGTGTGGGTGTTCAAATACTTTTGATCATACAAGTATAGGATCCATTAACTACAAACACGTGATTAGTGATGAGCAAGTCTGTCCCATTTCCGTTAGCAGAAAGTTTGCAAAACTGATGCAAAATTCGCAAACCAGCAAAAAACTTTAATAGACATTTTTTTTAAGAGCAACAAATTATTTATGCACTCAACTTTTTATTTACACCCCAAAATGCATTAAAGTCAGTGGATGTTTTTTCTTGTGCTGACTCTTTTTTGTCTTCCAGACTTTTTTGTCCAAATGCATTTAAGTCAATGGGTTTTTCTTGAGGTGACTTTTTTGTTGCAGGAAATTTTAGGGAGAAAATTTGCAGTAGCAAAATGCGTAATTTTGCACAAAGGCATACCTGGCGGAAAAATTCACTCATCACTACCCGTGATCCAGAAAGCTCCAAATTACAGGAAGGCCAAAATTACAAATTATGGAAAGATCCGTTATCCGGAAGACCCCACGTCCCAAGCTTTCTGGCCAACAGGTCCCATACTTGTAGAGTGTAATGATTTATATGTAAATAAATGGGATTATTTAAAAAAGTAAATGTTGTGATTATTGTATTGTATTGTATTATAAGGTTGGGGTTGTTTTCTCTGGAAAAAAGGCGCTTGCGAGGGGACATGATTACACTTTACAAGTACATTAGAGGACATTATAGACAAATGGCAGGGGACCTTTTTACCCATAAAGTGGATCACCGTACCAGAGGCCACCCCTTTAGACTAGAAGAAAAGAACTTTCATTTGAAGCAACGTAGGTGGTTCTTCACAGTCAGGACAGTGAGGTTGTGGAATGCACTGCCGGGTGATGTTGTGATGCTGATTCAGTTAATGCCTTTAAGAATGGCTTGGATGATTTTTTGGACAGACATAATATCAAAGTCTATTGTGATACTAAACTCTATAGTTAGTATAGGTCTGGGTATATAGAATTTAATTAAAAGTAGGGAGGTGTGTATGTATGGATGCTGGGTTTTCATTTGGAGGGGTTGAACTTGATGGACTTTGTCTTTTTTCAACCCAATTTAACTATGTAACTATGTAACTATGTAACTATGTAACTATGTAACTATGTATCCTGTAATACCAGACTACTCTTTTACATTGCACCTTTTCACCTTTTTTATCTACTTTATTTGTAGGCTAAATTCTCTTAAGGCTCTACATAATGGATAACATAACAGTTGGTAAAATATATGCATTATACATCATTTCAGATCTAAAGCATGAGAGTTGTTCTTTTAAAAATCACCAGTCTGTGTCAATCACCCAAGTACAAGGAAATATGTTCTTAACACAAACACAAACGATTACTACACCTTTTTAAAATGTAAGCACATTCCCAAACACAAGTAAAACGGTTTCCATCAGCGCACATGGTGACCCTTTGATAGCTTTATTAAACACTAATATATACTTATTAGCAAATATGAAGAGATATTGGCCATGCATGTCATGTGCATTGTACAACTGACATTGGCTCAACATGACAAGACTAGATGGCAATAAGGTTTAGTATGAATTAGACGTTATTATAGCTATAATAAATTACGTTACGGCTGATACTCTGAATAATATGAAGACTACTTAATGTAATGATCCAGTGGTTGAAGTGTGAGAAATACGTTGAGTTACAACAGCTTCATTTAGAGCAGAGGCTAGAGGTTGCGGGAATACTGTGATTTTGTGTTATTTTCCACCACTTTGGGGGTTTATATTTCATTAGTGATGGGTGAATTTGTCCCGTTTTGCTTTGCCAAAATTTTCACAGGAAATTCGCCACTGTCCATTTTTTTATGCCGGCGAATTATCCCTGGCGAATATAAGATGCAGTTTCGCAAATCTATTCGCCAGCGCTGAATCGTGGGAATTTGCCCCGAATTCGCGCCTGGCGAATAAATTCGCCCATCACTATATTTCATATATTAATATATTATATTTTGAAGAATGTTTTTTACTCTTTTACATTGGGTAATATAAATGGAAAGCTTGGGCCATCTGAGATAAATGCATAGATCATTTTTGCTTTATATGTATGTTTGTTTTATTTATGCCAATAATAATTATTGACCACTGATATTTTATAGGTCATAAATGTATTATATACTGTACAATCTTAAAGATAACATTTGTTAAAGGGGTAGTTCACATTTAAGTTAACTTTTAGTATGCTATAGAATGGCTAATTCTAAGCATCGGAAAACAAATGCTCTGTAAGACTATAAATGTATTGTTATAGCTACTTCTCATCTTTCAGGCCTCTCCTATTCATTTTCCAGTCTCTTATTCAAATTAATGTATAGTTGCTAGGGTAAATCAAACCCTTGCCATCAGATTGCTAAAATTGCAAACTGGAGAGCTGCTGAATAAAAAGCTAAATAACTCAAAATCCCCAAATACTAAAAAATGAAAACCAATTGCAAATTGTCTCAGAATATCACTCTCTACATCACATTTAGGGGCACATTTACTATTGGTCAAATATCGAGGGTTAATTAACCATCGATATTCGACCATCGAAGTAAAATCCTTCAACTTCGAATATCGAATTCGAAGGATTTACCACAAGAACAATTCGAAGGATTTTAATCCATCGATCGAACGATTTTCCTTCGATCAAAAAAAGCTAGGAAAGCCTATGGGGACCTTCCCCATAGGCTAACATTGTAACTCGGTAGGTTTTAGGTGGCGAAGTAGGTGGTCAAAGTTTTTTTTTAAAGAGACAGTACTTAGACTATCGAATGGTCGAATAGTTGAACGATTTTTAGTTTGAATCGTTCGATTGGAAGTCGTAGTCAAAGGTCGAAGTAGCCAATTCAATGGTCGAAGTAGCCAAAAAAAACCTTGGAAATTCGAAGTTTTTTTCCTTCTAATACTTCACTCGCGCTAAGTAAATGTGCCCCTTAAAGTTCACTGAAAAGTGAACAACCCCTATAACTTCAACAACATAAAAAAAAGTTGAAAAAATGCAAGCAAATGATTGGCTCCACCACTATGCAGGTTTATTTTGAGCTAAATATCTTTTTATCGGGTTCAGTTATGATATATGACAACAATTCTTCTGCTTTTTGTAAAATCTCTTATTTTATGCTTATGGACATGGCAAAATAAATAAGCAAAATCTTTATAAGCAAAAACAAAGCATTATAGAGAAAGAAAATCACCAAGGTTTTAAGGTTTATTCCCCACCCTCTATCAAATTTCCAATCATTTAACAAAAATAGAGAAGGAAGATGTTTGGAATATCCAAACAAAAAAGTTCCATTGGTAAACATATTCACATGAACGTGAATAAAAGCTGGTAACAGGAACACTGGAACTTGTGATAATCTACACTGGAGAGGAAATTAGAGTAACTGAACATAAGCTTAAATGAGAGCGCAGATGTTCCTTTACCATGAAGCGCTCTCAGGAGATGCCGAGGCACAGACTATCCAGCCAAAGAGACAGAGAGCAGGGAGTCTGAACAGTTGTTTCCCTTCAGCTATGACAAGAAGATCCCTCATGAATTCAGTCTTACAAAACATGAAAAAATACAGGGGAAATATAAAGAATGCTCTTTGAATGCCAAGGAGCAGCACATTTCCATGCACTTGTGTGAATTTAAATCTCACCAAAATAAAAGACTGATAACCTAGTTGCTTTAATAATGCAGTCCAAAACGTTCTTTCAAGGGGTCAAAAGGCAAAATGTATCAGTCTTTAACCCAATGCATTTGTATTTTGTTGGCTCAAGTAGGCGTTTGTTTCATTATTGCTCAACAATCTTGTTGGGGTTGTGTACTTGTTTTCTGTTTTGCCCCAAATCTGTAACAGCCAATGAGGTCTAAGGCAGAGTTTAATTCTAACCCTCAGCCACCTGACCTTGCTGCCTGATGTTGGTTTATCAGTTGGAGAGACATAATTAAAATCTTAGAATTCCAGTTTCTTAAATTAACTTTCACTGTATTGCCCCTATAACAATCTGTTTACCTCGGATCCCGGAGGAAGGTAGCTGATCCAGGAGAACTGATGGTAACAGGAACCTCTCTACGGCTCCGGTATTCACCGACGCCCTTTTGGGGCCCCGGGCTTTCTGCTGCGTAGGTGGTAGAGAAGCCAGGCGAGTTACCAGGAGCGAAGTAACAAGGGATCAGGCAAGGCGTAGTCAAGTGCAGGCAAAGGTCGTTTCCAGAAGACGGGTTTCAAAGAAGCGAAGTACCAAGGGGTCAGGCTAAGGCATAGTTAAATGCAGGCAGAGGTCGAATTCAGGCAGCGAAGGTTCGGAGGTCAGGAAAACAGGCAGAGGGTCAAAACCAGTAAATTCGAACAACCAGGGCTTTAGCAGGAACAGTAGGAACTGAAGCCAGCTTGGGCAATGTGAGGAGGAAGAGGAAGGTATTTAAGGGAACAGGAACCAATCAGGAGCAGGCTGAGGAAGACAGACACATCAGGGACCAATAGGAAGCCAGGCGCCTAAATTAGAGGTCATTGCTCCTAAGTATGTGAGCGTCCATTCCTGCGCAAGCGTCCGATTTTATGTGTGCGGGCGCCTCGATGCCGGCGCCCAAGTTGACGCATGCCTACGCTTGTGCGCCGGCGCTCAAAACCAGCGGCGGGTGTTACAGCCCCATCTTAATTGTGTGCTTTAATTAATCCACAAATCGGCATTTCCAAGGGTTGGCCATTTCCAGAGCATAGTGACATAGGTGCTCCATAAGGGTAAATCTGCCCCTACCGGCTCTTCTCTCTGCAGTCTTTAGTTGCCTTTAAAGGAAAACTATACACCCAAAAAGAATACTTAAAGGAAAACTATACCCCCCAAACAATGTAGGTCTCTATTAATAGATACTGAGTAAAACAGCTCATGTGTAAAACCCTGCTTAATGTAAATGAACCATTATCATAATAATATACTTTTTTAGTAGTATGTGCCATTGGGTAATCATAAATAGAAAATTGCCATTTTAAAAAATAAGGGCCGCCCCCTGAGATCGTAAGATTCACTGTGCACACATACAAACCACATGTAAGGTCACATGAGCCAATTAACAGACAGAGTTCTGCCTTTTGCTTCCTCACTTTGCTTCCTCACTTCTTCCTGTTACAGTGCTCTGAGGCAGCACAGATAGAGTCACGAAATGGTGGTTCAAGGCAAGAGATGTAAAAGGGCAATATTTATGTAAATATATATTCCAGTTTGGTAAGATTCTTTAATATGTCATTCAATTTCATATAAACGATCTGTTGCTTAAGTATTCATTTTGGGGGTATAGTTTTCCTTTAAGCAAACGATAGTTTACAGTATATCAAATTAAAGAATCTTACCAAAAGGTATATACAGTACAGTATATAAGTAAATATTGCACTTTTACGTCTCTTGTCTTAAACAACCATATTGTGATGGTCTGTGTGCTGCCTCAGAGATCACCTGACCAGAAATACTACAACTCTAACAGGAAGAAGTGTGGAAGCAAAAGACAGAACTCTGTCTGTTCAATGGCTCATGTGACCTATTATGTATAGTTTGCTTGGTTTGTTTGCGTGCACCGTGAATCTTATGATCCCAAGGGGTGGCCCTTATTTTGTTAAAATGGCAATTTTCTATTTAAGATTGCCCAATGGCTCATACTACTAAAAAGTATATTATTATGAAAATGGTTAATTTACAAGAAGCAACTGTTTTAAATATGAGTTGGCTTATTCAATATATTCTTATAGAGACCTACACTGTTTCGGGGGTACAGTTTTCCTTTGAGTGAAATCATTGTGTAAAAAAAAGTGTAAAAGAGCGAAACTCCTATTTTGCCCTAAAATGTGAAGCATGTGCCAAATATTGTTGCTCAGGCTGAAAACATTCCCAGTATAATATTTTCTACATTTCACAATATACAGTTTGCAACTAAACCAGCAAAGCCACGCTCCCATTTGTGCCTCAGTGAATTATGGGCGAAGCTGGGCATCTGTGGTGTTTTCTCTCAATTAGCTGGAAAAAGGGAAAATGCTGATTAGAAAATAAAGAAAATTATGGTCCTGAGGAAAGTTTTCCACGCATCTGCTTTTATTAAAGTTTTAATTTCAGTATCACAGCAACTTGCTTTTCTGGGAGTAATCAGCACTGCACACTATATTTTATTCTAGGTATACAATTATATCTGCAGTACGACCAAATATTATGAGAACATCTTTATCAAGGAGGCAGAGCAGACTGCCCTGTTTTTCCCTTTTAGCAGCTCTAAAACTATGGAAGGCCGTCTCCCACAATGTTGATTTTCAGCAAATAATTATATAATTTTCAATCTGTAATAATACAACCGTTCCTTGTACTTGATGGTAACTAATCTGTACGAATCCATATTGGTGATTGGTGGCAACACAATCCTATTAGATTTATTTAAGGAGAACTGAAATATGGTAGAAATGTTGTACATTACGTTTTGGGCTTCTGTACCAGCCAAACCACAGCCCTTTAGCAGTGAAGATCTGTGAATATAAATGTACCCCCAGTAGCTTCCCATCATCTTTGCTGTTGATTCAAAGCACATAATCTGCTGGCACTCACTTGAATTTAGGGACAGTCGCACAAAATAATAAATATACAGAACATATGTCACAATACAAGGCTGCTTAGCAGTTAATTCAGATCCTCATTACATGGCAGCTCTGAAACCAATTAAATTAGCACACGATAAGATTTGGAGATTTGGCGACAAATCATCTCTTCTTCGGGCGACTAATCTCCTAACTGGCAGGGTGGCACTTTGTTTTCCAAGTCCCCAAGGTTGACCCACTTGAAAAAACGAATCGATCCAACTGTTGTCCCACCAGCGATTTAGATTCTAGCAGGCGGGAAGGCTTTTCGGGGAGATTGGCTGCCTGAAGAAGAAGCGATTTGTCACCGGGCGACTAAATCTCCCCGAATCTTAGCATGTGCCCTGACCCTTAGAATATTATAATCAGCTGCGAAGCTTTATCTTCTAAGAAGCTGCATAGAGTGAAAATGTGCAGGGTCAAAATCTAAGATGTTGTGCTCCTGTGATAAGTTTCGCCTGGGTTATTACAGTTATATAGATGCTAAACTTTTAGGCTGGTGCAGTAAATTCAGTATATAAAATAGTGTATTTCTTAGATAGATTGACAGGTTTAAGCTGGGTTTTGTCACATAATAAATCCTAAAAACAATGCATAATTAAATCAGTAGCACCAGTAAACCTTGCAGTAACTAGGCTTGATAAAGTGTCCAGTGGGGTCCGAAACGTTGCCCTTATCTTGCATGTACATGGGCTAAATAAACAAGAAATCCACTTTCTTCACTTCAATCAGTGTGCTACTGGTTTATTTCTGCATTGGATAAGAGACCTGTTGACCAGGAAAAGGTCATCCAGATTAAGGACCTGACACCCATAATGTGTATACACCAGAAAGGTGAGCACTCCAAAACGGATTAATAATAAATCCCAAAAGTCACGTTTTTCTTTTCGACAACGTTTTTGGAGAAAAAGTCTGACTCAAAAAAGTGGAGATTTAGTAAATCAGCCCCAAAAAGAATGCAATACAATGCAGCTGCAGACAGTGGGGCTGATTGCCTAAAGCTCCCCATAGACGCGACGATTATTCTTGCCAAACGACCAATTTTAGGGAAGTCTGACCAATCCTTCGAAATTATCATGCGGTTAGTGGGATTCGAACGATCATACATCTTACGATATTTCAGCCGACATCTGTCAGGAAATTGATCGGCCAGGTCAAAAAATCTTTGTCGGTCCCAGTGCAATCTATCTATGTTTGCAGGGCCAAGCAGGCAGCTCCCCTTTGTTTTCCTGGCAAATTGGTCTTTTTAGTTGATGGTCAATTCGTACAATCGTACGATCGTTCCGAGAAAATCGTGGTCTCGCAATGAGGATCTGATCTTTTAAAAATCTCAACATCTATGGCCAGCTTAACACCGGGCAGATTTGCAGCCAATCAGTTATTTGCTGGCTATTTTTACCATACATACAGATGAAAGCTAAAAGCTGATTGGTTGCTATGGGTTGAATGAAAATTTCCACCATGAATCCACTTTTCTAGCTGATCTTTGACAGCCGATCTTTACCTCCTCTTCATTATCTAGAATCAATTGTTAGCAGTATTGCAGAAAGCACCAATCCTGTTCTGCCGGCAAGACAACGTTATATATGTTAATTAATATATAATAATAGATATAGTTAATAATTCATGCTTAGAGTTATGTTATCCTACACAATGCAAACTATATAAAATAATAGCAATGCCAATAGTATGCAAACAGTGGCCTGAACATTCTTTCTAAATGAATTACACCACATTGTATGAATATGGCAGCAGAAACAGAACAGAACCATCTCGTTTGGACAGATACTTAGGTATGATTAAAAGCTTCTAATCAAATAAATTCTTAGAAAACTGTCATGCTCACCTATCCCATTGTGTGTCCTTTTATTGTTTTATTGCATACATTGAGTGTTCTATTTTTCCTTTGAAATGTATAAATTAAGCCTTTGCGTAAAAAAAAAGAAAACTCACATTTTCCATTTTGGAGTGTATTTCTAACAAATAAAGGATAAGCATATGCCAATTACTGCACTTCACTTCTAATCCACCCCTCTGCCGGCTATATCTGTGGTAACCATCAGTCCTTGACCTTCAATTACTAATACACTTTCACAGTTTATATTCTTTGTGTGCCCTTCCCTAAAAGGCAGATTGGTTGTTATTAATAGCAGACACAGCCACTGAAAATTGCACTCCCATGTATACCATAAATAATAATTAGAAGAGAAAACATGGATATTGAGAGTGATGCATGTCTTGATCCATTTAAGTAGACTAACATGACTAATGATGCAGGATTATCTTCAAGGTGAGAAATATTTTTATGGTGTGATAACAAGCCCATCTCTCCTGAAGAGTATTTAATCCAATGCATGTTAAAGAATAAGTAAACCTTAAAAGTGAATGTAAAATTGACGAGGGTGCTATTCTAAGTACTTTTGCCATGTACATTCATTATTTATTTATTTTTAATTCCAAGATATTAAGGGATATATGTGTTAATATGAAGGCATTTTGCCACCTGCTGGTCATTTTCTGACCAGTCTGACCACCAGTCAAGGAAGTTGTCAGAAGAAAGAAAGAGGGCTGGTTTGATGTTTTTATGGTTCCTTGACTACTTTGTGGTCATACTGTCTGGTAACGATCAGCAGGTGGAGCTGTTATAACATAATTCATATTAACAGTACCTGTACCCTTTAATATCTTGGAATTAAAAATAAATAAATAATGAATGTACATTGCAAAAGTGCTTAGAATAGCACCCTCGTCAATTTGGCATTCCCTTATTTTAAAGGTTTACTTATCCTTTAAGCAATGAACACTGTGGCGCACATTTACTTAGCTTGAGTGAAGGAATAGAAGAAAAAATACTTCGAATTTCAAATGTTTTTTTTTGGCTACTTCGACCATAGAATTGGCTACTTCGAACTTCAACTACGACTTCCACTCGAACGATTCAAAACTAAAAATCGCTCGACTATTCAACCATTCAATAGTCGAAGTACTGTCCCTTTATAAAAAACTTCGACCAACTACTTCGCCACCTAAAACCTACCGAACATCAATGTTAGCCTAAGGGGAAGGTCCCCATAGGCTTTCTAACAAATTTCTGATCGTAGGAAAATCGTTCGATCGACGGATTAAAATCCTTCAAATCGTTCGATTCGAAGGTTTTAATCGTTCGATCATAGGAAATGCGGTAAATCCTTCGACTTCGATATTCGAAGGATTTTACTTCAACGGTCGAATATCGAGGGTTAATTATCCCTCGGTAATCGACCATTAGTAAATGTGCCCCTGTATGTTGGTTCAGGGATAGAAGAGAATGAGAGAAGCCATAAAACAGCAATGATTCCACTTGAGTGGTGCTTTGTTCCAGATTTCTAAGGATATTGGAGTGTGTATTCTGTTGTCCAAGGGGGTTGTTGGCTCCAGTGTAAACATTTCAAGCGTGTGAGACCCAGATGCTGCACATGAGTTATCAAGCACAGGAAACCCTTTTTATCTCTCTGCACAATGCACAAATGAATGTTGACGGATAATCCAACACATAAAAGAGTAGGAGGGGAATAAAATATTTTTATCAAGAAAAAAAAAGCTTATTATTGGCAAGGACGAGAGTTTAGAGGAAACTCATAATTGGTCATAGAAAATAATAAACTTAAGGCCCTTGATGTGAAAGTATTACTGGATGTCAGGGAAAACCAGCGACTTTTTGTCAACAGAAAGGTCTCCACTGGAGAATGTACAAATGTATATAAATATAAAGCAGGCAATCTCTTTGTGGGAAGAATCCATTATCCTATGGGGCAAATTCACTAAAGCACGAAGCGGCTAACGCTAGCGCAAATTCGCCAGTGTGACATAATTTCCTTACCTGGTCGATTTACTAAAGGGTGCTGGCTTAAATTCCCTAGCGAAGTGGACCTATTCTAGCGCTACTTTGCACCCTTACGCCAGGTGAAGTTGCGCTATGGTGAAGGGACATACCATATATACTCGAGTATAAGCCGTCCCGAGTATAAGCCGAGGTACCTAATTTTACCTCCAAAAACTGGGAAAGTTTACTGACTCGAGTATAAGCCGAGGGTGAGAAATGCAGCAGCTTCTGGTAAGTTTCAATCAAAAAATTGAGGGTCTCTGCTCCCATTGGAGGTGCCGGCGTCTCGTTTTTTGGATGCCAGCAACCATTCTTGGACGTCGGCGAATATTCTTGGAGACTATTCTTGGACGCCGGCGACTATTCTTAGACGCCGGTGACCATTTTTGCGCTTGACCCGAGTATAAGCCGAGGTAGAGTTATATACTCGAGTATATACGGTAACTACGCTAATTCACTAACTTGCCTTCGCCACCTCAGTCCAGGTGAAGTGCAATAGAGTAGATAGAGATTGCTTCACAAAAAGTTGAAATTTTTTTCCCAAAAAACGCTGGCATCTTTTACTTTTTTAAGGGTGATAGGCTGAAAAAGATCATAAATTCTTTTGGGGGTACCCTCCTTCCCCCCTACATTTCCTAACAAATGGCACCTAAATTATACAGTATGTACATGTATAGGGCAAAATAACAACTCTATTTTATTGTATGAAGCTTTCCCAGGCTTGTGTAGTGTAGTTAACTTGGTGCCGTGTGTATATTAGGCATCGCTAGCGCAACTTCGCTTTGCTTGACGAATTAATGCTAGCGCAACTTCGCTACCTTTTTGCCTCTGTGAGCGCAATTTCGGATTTTAGTGAATTAGCCGTGCCCTAGCGAAACTTCGCCTGGGGAAGTGCGGTGAAACCAACGCTGGCTCAACTTCAGAGGTTAGTAAATTTGCCCCTTTCCTACCTGTGATGCCTTACATTGTCCTTCTGTAGGGCCTTTTCATAAAGGAGTGATTCAACTTTGAGGTAACTTTGTGTATGTTAAAGAGTGTCCAATTCTTAGCACCGTTGCAACTGGTCTTCATTGTTTATATTTTATTGTTTGTGTGTGTTATTTGCCTTGCTCTTTTGCTTCTTTCACGCTTTTTCACTGACCCCCATCTCAAAAACAAATGCCCTGTAAGGCTACACATTTATTGTTATATCTACTTTATATTATTCGTTTTTCTATGCAGGTCTCTCTTATTCAAATCAGTGCATGGTTGCTATGGTAATTTGGATCCTAGCAACCAAGAGCTGCTGAATAAAATGCTAAAGAACTCAAAAACAACTCACTAAAAAAACAACAAAAGTTAAAATTAAAGGTAAAGGTGAAGAACCCCTTTAAATGGACACTATAGACTGTAATTTTTACAACAATGGCCTCATATACCAGTTTTACACCCAAGGTGGTACAGTGAAACAACTAGCATTTCAGAGTTTTGCCATTTCCTTCTCACTAATAACGCTTTGTTTCCTAATCAAAATATGTGTTTTTATTTTCCTTTACAAACTTCAGTCCATAAAATTGTAGAGGACAATTAATGAGTCACAAGTTTGGGTATTGCAGCGGGTTATGGGACACTGAGTTCATCATGATACAAGTACATACAGTATACTTAAACCAGGTGACTAATGCTAATTTAGTGATGGGCAAATTTATTCGCCAGGCTCAAATTTGTGGTGAATTTCCACGTTTCAACGCTACCGAATAAATTTGCGAGTTTTTTCCGTGAAAATTCTAATGCGAATTTTGATGCAGGCGTCAATTCGTGGGCGTCGAAATAGACGCTGACGACAATTCAGATGCCGACAACAATTGAAACGCACGTTTTTTGACATTTAATGAATGTCAAATTGCCTTTACATGCCCTTTAAGAACGCCCAGTGGCTTCCCAAGGGCGTAGAGGGCTCAGAAGGTCCTGGCTGACACGCTAAATAGGCATCTGCTGAACTATTTTGGGACACAAAAAATATTGCTTGGCTGGAGATTCTAGCGTCTAATTAGCATCACTAGTAGCAAGGAACTGTACATTAACTGCTGACACTCAGTCTTGCTTTTAAGAACTTCTAGAGCTGGACAGTGAGATCTGAATCAATGCAACTGATTGAGAGATGCAACAAACTGCACACACACTATCTATTTATAGAGCCGCCAACAGAGAGAGCGTCTGGAGACAGAATTTATTTGCATTTCTTAGTGTCTGTCACAAAGAAGAATGGCTGTGCAGACATCTTTGATACCCCATCCACCGTTTAATTTTTGTCATTTGAGCTCTGCAGAATACATTTTGGAGTTTACAGGAGGGAATTGACAACTTTAAGAGGCTCATTTACTTAGCTCGAGTGAAGGTATAGAAGAAAATATACTTTGAATTTCGAATGTTTTTTTTGGCTACTTCGACCTTCAACCACGACTTTGAATTCGAATCGAACTAAAAATCATTCAACTTTTCGACCATTCGATAGACGAAGTACTGTCTCTTTAAAAAAAACTTCGACCCCCTACTTCGCCAACTAAAACCTACCGAGGTACAATGTTAGCCTATGGGGAAGGTGCCTTTGATATTCAAAGTCGAAGGATTTAACTTCGATAGTTGAATATCGAGGGTTAATTAACCCTCGATATTCGACCATTAGTAAATGTGCCCCTTAGACTTAGGGGCAGATTTATCAAGGGTCGAATTTCGAAGTGGAAAATACTTTGAAATTCAACCATCGAATAGATTTTATTCATCGTACGATCGTATTCCGATCGTACTTTTGAATCGTACGATTCAATATGATTTTCCTTTAAATATAAAAAAAACTTAGAAAATTGCTCTGGAAGGTCCCCATAGGCTAACATAGCACTTCGGCAGGTTTAAGTTGGCGACGTATTGAAGTCGAAGTTTTTTTTTAACTATGTAAAGTTTTAACAAGTTATTGCATAATATCACATTTCAGACTCATTATTTCACATCATGTTAGATGACGTAGTGGTGTGGCATACACTATTGTACCAGTAGGTCCTATGGATTAGTGCCCATGAGTGAATACCATGTAATGTGTAATCTTTGGAATCAGTTACGAAAATGAACAATAACAAAAGTAACTCTGATGGGGCTTAATAAGATTATAACAGACTACTGGTGTTGGGGTGTCCACTAAATTGACAATATGAAATCAGAGAAAACGCAAGGGACTCTTCCCCACACTACATGTGTCTGAGACGATCTGCAAACAATATAAATGATTGTATGTCAAAAATAAGATAAAAAGTGATTTTTATTCACCACCATGCCATATTAAACAAGTGAAATTAAAAACATTTAAAAAAATAAGCAGCGCTGCATATAAAACTAAAGGGATCCCTTCTAAGAGGACAAAAAACCCAAAAGCTGATTATATCAAACAGCTAAGGGAAAAATTAGCATGCTGTTGTATATGGTAATAAATGATCCGTTGGTAATAGGAGATATGATGGAGAAGCTCAGGAACAAGAATGTGGATATACACTTGAACACCTTGGCTCGATTAGGTTCAGTTAGGTGAATCCATCTTGTTCTTAATAAGGAAAAAGTTCCAAAGCTTGTAGACAAAACAGCATGCAAGTATTCCCCTACTTCGTTTGGTATGGAACAGATTTAAAAAATGAGTTACGAAAATGAGTCATACATAGTAAATTAGTGCTTAATATAAAAATTAAAAAAAAATGAAAACTGTAAACCATTTGAGCCCGGGGGGGTCGAAGTTTTTTTTTAAAGAGACAGTACTTCGATTATCGAACGGTCGAATAGTCGAACGATTTTTACTTCGAATTGAAGTAAATTCGAAGTCGTAGTATCCTAGTCAATGGTCGAAGAATTAAAAAAATTACTTCGAACTTTTTGAACTTCGAAAATTCACTGGAACCTTAGTAAATCTGCCCCTTAGAGTTCACATTGTGTGTAAAAAATAAGAATGTGCCAGTGCGTTATACTAATTTAGATATAGAAGAATTGTGCTTAAAAAAGTAGTGTTTCAGGCTGATTTATTGAATATTTCTGCAAAAACACTAATAATCCTTCCCTTTCCTTCCACTTCCTGCTCCCTGAATTCCCAGGCTGTGCAGGGGAGCCGGCGGCTCTCATTGTAGGACAGGAACCAATCAGCAGCTAGCAGGACCTTATAGGGAACTGAAGCCTGTCTGTGCTTGTGTGACTGCATGGCTGTGATTGGCTGTCTCCCTCCTACTGTGCTTCTGGCAGGGACCATTAGGACATGCCCCTCATTTGAAACACAGACGGGGACCAGTGAACATCTATAGGGAGCTCCAATAAAGGGGCTATTTTTAAAGATAATATTAATTTTTACCGCTATTTAAAAGCAACACCATATATTACTTATAATTGCCTAATTGTTTATCCTATATTTCCCCTTAATACAATCACTTTACAGGATGGAAACGAATGGCTTGCTCAACTTGTATACACTTCACACTCGCTGCTTAACTACTGAAACACATTGGGGTATACTAAAAATACTCTTTGGATATTATTAACAATTAAATGCACACCCTTCCTATTTATTTTACTTTTTATAAAAAAAAAAAAAGGTCAGGTTCACAGCTAAAAGCACTAATACAACCATCAATGCTTTAGAAAAATCAAAGTGACTTAAGGCACATGCCTATGTAAATTTTTTTTAAAATATTATTAATATACACACAAATACATATGCAAATGTAAATTAGGATTCAGATTCGGGTTCGTTCGGGCACGGGGATTCGGCCGAATCTGAATGCTGCTGAAAAAGGCAGAATCCCGAACTGAATCCTGGATTCAGTGCATCCCTAGTATGGACACTGTCTCTGTAAGACCCAATACCACACAAATGTCCTCAGTATGACAAACAGATAAAAATCTGTAGAACATTGTTTCAGAACAATAAAGGTGGCCATAGACACACAGATCCTATCTTACGAATTGAGGATTCCTACGATCTTCGGATCGTGCGTGGCGTGTGCCGACATCTTTCGTCCGGCGGAGATCGGTCCCGCCGGAGCCCATTGCGCATCGTAATCTGATCGTTTGGCCATATGGCCGAACAATCAGATTACCCCCATTATAGCCATGCTCGTTAATGGCATATCGGGGAAAGATGCGCTCATTTGCCGATGTTGCCAAAACGAGCGGATCTTTGCGTCTATGGCTACCTTAAGCGTAGTTGAATTATGTGTCAATAGATAACCCTGTATAGAAAGTTTCATCAAGTTTGAGCCTTGATGAAACTTACCTACCATAGGGAGAAACATCACCATGTGAAATAAAAACATTCCTTTGCTTGACTGATTAAGCGCATCTAAGCACAGGAGCATTGTATTTGTGCATTCAGATGCAGGTGTACTAGACACAGGTAACAAGCCACAAAAACATGTTATACATAGTTTAGATCAGCTGCTGCTTAAGCAAGCATATCAGCCTAGCAGCCACCCAGCCCAGTGACCTACATCCATTGGGGCTACTGGTTCCAGATGAGCAATAGCCAGAGGGCATCACATTGCATGCCAGCAAACTAACTTATATCCATCAGGACTACTGATCTCAGGTGAGCAAATAGCCAGAACTCAGCACAGTGCAGAATAGGATCCCATCACCTGCCAGCCCAGTTAGCTATTTCCATTAGCGCTACTAATTCAAGTGAGAAATGGCTTGAGCACACTGCAGAACATACTAGGAACACATACTTTATCTGCTGCTCATTATGCCAGGCTGCAATCAGGCCCCTAAAAAACCACCATATTGCAGGACACCAGATTCACATTCAGACAGACAGACAGGCTTCCCAAACTTACTTAGAACAGCAGCACTTACCTGAGGCTCCTGAAACAGCATTCTGGGCTACTGAGTTAGAGTGGCTGGGACCACCTCCATTTCCTATTGCTGGGTGTGGAACAGCCAGGAATAACCTGATTGTACTCAGTTGGTGTCTGCACAAGTAGGTACCCAAATGCACCTGCTAAGGTTACACTGAGGCAAATTTAAAGGAGAAGGAAAGCCCCAGGGCGCAAAACCCCTCCCCCCCCTCCCCTCCCTTGCCCCCCCTCCCTCATCCCCCCTGGCCTACCCCTCCCCCTGGGCAAATGCCCCTAACTTGTTACTCACCCCTCTGCGCAGGTCCTGTCCACGGAGTTCGCAGTCGCCATCTTCTCCCACGCGCGTCTTCTTCCTCCTCTGACCGGCGTTTTCTGGCGCATGCGCAGTAGGAACAGGTACCGGTACGGCTCTACTGCGCATGCGCCGAATGTCACGAAGTTTTCCGATTTCACTTCGTGACATTCGGCGCATGCGCAGTAGAGCTGTACCGTACCTGTTCCTACTGCGCATGCGCCAGAAAACGGAGGAAGAAGACGCGCGTGGGAGAAGATGGCGACTGCGAACTCCGTGGACAGGACCTGCGGGGTGAGTAACAAGTTAGGGGCATTTGCCCAGGGGGAGGGGTAGGCCAGGGGGGAGGAGGGAGGGGGGGCAACGGAGGGGAGGGGGGGAGGGGTTTTGCGCCCTGGGGCTTTCCTTCTCCTTTAAGGTTGCCACCTTTCCCCCCGACAAACTCCGGGGGAGGCAGGGCCGTGATGCAGCTGGGGGTGGGACCATGACAAAGAGGGGAAGGGCTGTGTAGAGATGGGGGTGAGGCTGTGACCTCAGGGGTGGTGCTATGACATGGTGATCGATGATTGGCTGATCACCACATCAATCTCAGGATATCCTTCCCAGTTTTCCTAACTTTGAAAACTGGGCAACCAGTTTTGACCCAAACAGCCCTTCAAAAAAAAGGGGGCTGTCTGGGTCAAAACTAGACAGGTGGCAACCCTAGGCAGCTTAGCTAGTTGGTGCTGGTTCCTCCTACTGGGGCCCACGTCTGCAGCCATGTCTAGCTGAAAGGTTATTGAGCAAACTTTTTTTTCCCAAAATACCTCAACCTTAGGAAAGTCTATTTAGGGAGGCAGCTTATGTTTTGCACATAATGACAAATAGGCCCGTGTGTGTGTGTGTATATATATATATATATATATATATATATATATATATATATATATATATATATATATATATATATATATATATATATATATATATATATATACATATACTGGGTGATGTTTTAACTCTGATGAAGACCCTGAAAGCTTCTTTTCTTTTCTGATTTATTTTTTATATTGAGCGTGCAAAGTACTGATTATGTCCTCTCCACTGGTGGTGCATTCACAGAGACCTTCTCTTATGGATCTTGCAATGTGTGTACAGATCTAGCACAGCTTTTACTGTGTACTTTATTATGTTGCTTGACATCAGCCTTTTGCTCCAGCTGTGCAACATTGTTTATATCTCCACCAACAGAAGAAGTGATAAAACAGAACTTTTGTGCAAGACAGACAATAAGTCTTATGCCCCTTGACATCATTTCTATGGGAATCAACATTTGCAACATATTGCTACACAAGCCCCCTTTGGCTATAACTACACAAAAGTTTAACTGTATGTTAAACCACTTATACAAGAGGACTTTTTATAACCGCAATCTGCTTTTCAAGGAAGCTTAGAACAGCATATGAGCCCAGTGATCCCAGAACCTATTATTGCTGCTTTATGATTTAAGTCTGGGTGAACTCAGCAATTTGAGCACAAGGCTAAAGACCTCTCATGTTTCCACAAACTTTAGCAAGAGTACAAAATGAGACACTCGCTAAATGTTTAAAAGCACAAGGAAATTAAATCGACAGAAATTTTAATAGCTCCGGTTTCCCACGATTCTCTGAATGTTTCATGGGACCGCGGTTGTTGTTCAGTAGAAATGGCTTGACTTTCTGAAGCTACACAGAATTTTTTGAAGGGAAATGAACTGCTCAGAATATGTCAGCATAGAGCTGACACATTAACTTGATAATACAATTCCTTCATCTATCCTGTACAGCTATTTCAAATAGAAAGTCCCAAACATGGCCAACAATTAAACCTAGCAAAGCTCAACCTGTAGTATTCCCACATTGGGCTGGCAGGAGGGGTAGTTCAATACAGGTTGAACATCTCTGATGTTTTTGCAACAAACAAATACACATACTAGGGATGCACCAAATCCACTTTTTTGGATTCAGCCGAACCCACGAATCCTTTGTGAAAGATCCGGCCGAATACCGAACCAAATCCGAACCCTAATTTGCATATGCAAATTAGGGGTGGAAAGGGGAAAACATTTTTTACTTACTTGTTTTGGACAAAATGTCACATGATTTTTCTCCCCACCCCTAATTTACATATGCAAATTAGGATTCGGTTTGGCCAGGCAGAAGGATTCGGCCAAATCCGAATCCTGCTTAAACCGAATCCCGAACCGAATCATGGATTCGGTGCATCCCTAACACATACATGTACTTGTCTGCTACATAACAGCCAGAAAATCTGGTACTGATTGCCCCTTCTTTCCAATTGATCATACCAAAAAGCATCTAACGCCCTACTTTATTTGTACTGAAAAGGTACATAATAATAAAAAGGAAGCTGTCATTCAAGTCCAACATCTATAAATCTCTATTGTTCATCTAAATAAATCAAAATACTGCCTTATAAATTAGTAATCAAATGGATGATGCTTTCTGATTTCTGAACGAACAATCTCATGTATACTTGACTCGACAATATTCTATAATTATCTGACAATAACTGCTATTGACGTCTATTATTTAGCAAGCTGATCATTTACCCACAGGACGTGTGTATGAGACTTTAGTTTCATTTTTACTTCTTTGCTTCACCCTAGGCAGTTGCTTCCCTTTCCTGGGGTTTGATACTAGTTCAAGAAATGTCCAATAGGAGGCAGTATTTTTCTGTATAAAAGGGCAGAGCATGTGCTCAGGGTCTTTCCTGGGACCCCGCCTCACAGGGGAGGTGGATACAGGACCAGGGCTTGAGTAGGTGGTTAGTTAAGGTTTAGCTATGTTCTGTTTATAGTCTCTCTAAGAGCAAAAGGTAGGCTTGGAAGAAAGTTAGCTGAGCAGCCCTTTGCTCCTATGATGAGTGCAGAGGGGTTAGGATCCCATGGTGATTGAGCTGCTAGTGTAAGGACACAAGTTGGTGAGGTTAGGACCAGGTAGGTTGCCAGGAGCAAGAACCCATCATGAGATTGCCTATACTGGGGAACTGTAACAGCATCTAGAAGATACTCATGCTTTGCTAAATATGCTGTCCCATTGAGATACTACTGATGTTACCAGCAGGGTTGGACTGGGCAGGTGGGACACTGTGGTCCCGGAAGTGGGCTTGTGACTAGTGTGGGGAGGGGAGCCTGATGGGTCTGACGTGTTTTCGTCGCTGGGTTACCAGGTGATAAAACTGCCTGTTAGTTAATAAAGAAGTTTGTTTGTTCGCAAGACACATCTGTGGTCCTAATCATTGCTAAATCTATCGGTTGACAAGTACTCAATGTGTGGTCTTTCCCCAACTGTCTGGCTGGTATTCACCAAAGTGAGAAGAACTAGAGGTAATATGGAGACTGGGAGTTGTTCCCTTAATGCTGGGTCCAAGCTGGCACATAGCAGCATAAGCCTGATCACAAACTTTAACTATAATTCTATAGCACACCTATGGGTGGGCTCCACTTGTGAATAATAACGAGATTCACGCGGACAATGAAGACTTAAGCCACCAAACCACATGAAAAAAACTCACTTGAAGTTACAGTATATTGATGGAGTAATAAAGGTTTCTGTGGCCATTGCAGCTCCAGAGGTAAAGAAAAGGCCCTGGTGGAATTTACATTATTTATGACATTTGGAAGCCATTCTCTACTGTAGGATGAAAGCAGGATAATACCGCTAAATATTTAGACAGACATAAGGAATATTTTTGATCCGCCTATGCATTTGACACATTATATTTCCTCTGAATTTTAGCATTACATACATTAGGCAATAGCAATACATTTCCTGCAAAAGACCTGTTACATATTCATAAACTGCCATTATATAAAAGAAATATAAGGATTCATACTGTATCGAAAGGAATCATTTAACAATATTTGATACATTTATCCCTTTAGGGATCTGTGAAATATATGAATCAAATTTGCTTCTTTTGAAACAACCTTTTCTCACGTATGATAACTAAAGACAGAGGGGGGAATCTTTATAGCTTGCAGGTACTGCACCTCGTAAAAACAATGATATAGGTAGGTCTCACCCACATTAACCTGGGTTTAGAGACTGACATATAATGAAATATTCTGCATAAAAATCAGCCTTATAGATTAAAGGGGTGGTTCACCTTCAGGTTAACTTTTAGTACAGTTTGTTATTCAATGGCCTATTCTTAGCAAGTTTTTAATTGGTCTTCATTAAATATAGTTTTTTAATTATTTGCCTTTTTTGACTCTTTGAATTAATGTTTTTTGACTATTTTGAATTATTTCCCAGTTTTCAAATGGGGGTCACTGACCCCAGCAGCCATAAAACTATTGCTCTGTGAGTACTACAGTTTTATTGTTACGTTTTATTATTTATCTGTCTGTTTAGGCCCTCCTCTATTCATATTCATGTCTCTCTTTCAAACCGTTGCCTGGTTGCTGGGTTAAATTCGACCCTAGCAACCAGATAGCTGCTAAAATTAAGAAAACTGGAGAGCTGCTCAACAAAAAGCTAAATACTTAAAAAAAACAGTTATTATAAAAAATGACGACCAACTTAAAATTGTCTTAGAATAGCACTCTCTACATCATACTAAAGTTGAACAACCCATTTAAGCTTCTGTGAGCTCACTTACTTCTAATGTTTTGATGATTTTTGATAACCCCTAAACCCAAGTGAATCAGGATATTATAAAAACAAAAACTATTTTGTAATGCTGGTAGGTTGTGACTTCAATAAGACATCAGCAACTAAGTTAATTTAAGACATACAGGCCATGAAATATAGGATTGTTTATACTAAAGAAGAAACCAGGGGGATTACTTTATATGACTGCAGGAGGGCACTATACAATGCATGATTTGAATGTGTACTCAACAGTAGATCTTTCCACAGGACCCAAAGTTAGTAGTGGCAGATACAAACATTTTTAAGAAATAGTTGAATGCTTCTTTTTAACCTTGCAAATATTTATACTATAGTATGCTACTAATCAAGAGCCTGGTCCAGTTTAGGTCTACCAAGTTCCCCAAAAGAGTATGACACCCAGTGTACCCATGACGATTACATCAAATCCATTGGTTAGACAGAGTTAGCAGGTGAAGCACAAGAGCATCAAGAGGTACTGTGAGAAACAGAAGAATCAATAGAACTGGAATCTGACATTCTCTACCAATATCCACTAAAATAGAAGACACATGTGCCCATTGCAGCCTAGGATTTCTTGCTTCTGGCTTGCATAAAAGCACAACCAACATAATGGTCATTTTATGATTCTCTGGAGCTGCACATGAGACAACAGATTGAACTGATGAATGGGTTGGGGAGCATAAACAGTGCTTTGAACTTACTGACTGTGTCATTTTTTATTGTGTGTGTAGGAGACTGGTTTAGTTGCCCTTTATTAAGTAAGTCTCCTAAGGGATTTAGTCAGCTAAGTGAGCCCTAATTTAGAGTTTTAGACACCCAAGTGTGGTCCTACTTAAAGGAGAACCAAACCCTTAATTATAAAAAATCTTACCCCCCTACCCTACATAGACCCCTCCTCTTCATGCTCCATCCCAGCCTAGCTGTTACCTGTGGTAAATGCCCCTAACTCTCTACTTACCTCTCTTCACAGATTCAACACAGGAGAGCTCATGGGCGCCATTTTCTTCTCTTCGGTCTTCTTCGGGAAGTAAGCATCATATTGGCGCAAGCGCAGTTGGAGGAAACGTTGGGTTTTTGATAACTGCGCATGCACCGAAATTTATGGAAATTAGAGTTAGGGGCATTTACCAAAGGTAACAGCTAGGCTAGGGGGAGCAGGGAGGGGGGTCTATGTAGGTAGGGGTTTTTACAATTAAGGGTTTGGTTCTCTTTAAAAGATGGAAAGCTGTTTTGCTTTCCTGTGTTCATGTATTATCCTCGCAGTTCATGAACTGAACAGTTGATGGCACTGTTCTTTATGCCCTCTCGGTAGGCAGACAGGACAAGATTGCAGCCTAAGTTAACTCAGGCCTAGTAAGTTGTAAGGATATACTGTACTTTGTCATACTGTAGATCATACTAGGTGTGATAGATGGAGCAGGGTAGCTAGTGAGAAGCACAAGCTCCACCACAGAGATTTAGTTAGGGTTAGGGTTAGGGTCCTGCGTATACTACCCCAAAGTAGGGACCAAGTGTACAGACTAGGGTTGACTTTTGTCTTGTTTTAACCTGGATTTTGGAAGGGCTGTCTGGGTCAAAACTGCCTGCCCAGTTTTCCAAATTAGTAGATGAGGCGATCGGTCAATCGCTTATGTCCCCAGTCCACCACTGATATATCACCAGGAAAAAGTGGCAACTCTAGTACAAATTTAGGGCTACTGCAGCTCACCTAGGTTCCACTAGAGGAGAATCCTGAAAGCTGGGCATGACACCCTCAATTTAAAATAATCCACTATCCAATGACTGACGCCCAATGGGTAAAGCACTGACTGCTGAATCTATATGTGTGAGCATATGCTGAGCAAGTAAATCCTATGTCTTATTCCTAGTTCTCTGACAAACTCCTATGTGAATCCCATTAATAACAAATACTGGTGCCCATTTATCAATTATACAGAAGAAGTATAGTTCAGCAACACCCTGCCTTCAACATATACGAGGGCCCACACCTGGAGAATAAATTGCATGACAGATTTATTGATAAAGCAGCAAACACCTATCTCTTTTTGAAATGGTCATATTTACAGAGCAAGAGAGAATGAAGTTTGACCATAAGAATATCTGTGAACTCAATGGATTAATGTAAACCTAATCACTTTCTCTCATCTACTTTAGTCTGTGACTTTGCCTGACCTATGGCCTCCACCTGCACAAACTCTCCACTCTGCTAATAAACTGAAATGAGTTGGAGAGTCAGTTGAAAAAAAAAAACGTTAAATAAAAAGTAGCTGAATGTAAAAAAATGATTCTGAATCTCTATATCTGGCGTGTGTACAGTCTTCTTTATTGTGTGATTGTCTTTTTAAAGTTTAATTTCCTTAGACCTATCCAGCGCACTGACAGCAAAGCAATGTCCCTGGGGTATGCATTATTAATTCTATTTTATTCCGGCTCTGATAATGCACAATATACTGTAGGTAGCAGGAGCCAGAGGCAGACAGAATGTGGAAGCTGGGCTTTTGACTTAATCAAACATTGATAAGCATTTAGAATAGGAAATGTATTTGATGATTTCTTTAACACTAGCATGTAAATGTTCTGCAGCTATGAAGGAGAGGTGATTCTGTTTCTTAAACAACTCCAAGATTACTCATAGAACTGTAGCAAACCGCATAACAGAATATTAACAGAATGGGAAACAGCACTAACGGGACACGTCACAACTTGTTTAATTAATGGAATCATATCATATGGAATTCTTGCCAGTATAGCAAGTTGCAGGCCTAAGGTACATGCCTCCTTTTCTTGCATTATTCAGTGATGGTGGTGATGTGCTGTATTTAGGCTGTTCATTTGAGATTCGCTTTTGTAGGCAGTTTCCACAAATGGAGCACAACTTGTTCTCAACCGTACAGGGTAATTAATTTATAGCTTTGGGCTGCATACGAGTTGTTCAAAAGACCACCAGAGATGTCAATTAACGTTATGTTGGGTGATCATAATCCAGTCCTGTTTTTTTTTAAAGGAGACATATAGGATTTGCAAAAAAAACCCTCAAATTTTGTAGGCAATAATGAATCAAATATGGTGCTTTTTGGGGGGGCTAAAAACCTTGTCTTTAAAACTGCCTCCTTTATTGGAGCTCCCCATAGATCTGTAATGGTCTATGTTTCCAAATCAAGCTTGAAAAAAGGCTCTGTGTAGCCTGAAACATCGCTTATCCAGGTCCTGCCAGTGTTCCAATAAAGGCATTTTTATCTATAGACCAGGACCCACAAATTGACAAAGTCTGGGAGCTGATTCTACTATATATAGTGAATAAAGTACCCCCTCTTGTAAAATATAAGGATATTATAAGTTACCGAGGAGTTTCATGACCATATAAAAACACGAGGCCGAAGGCCGAGTGTTTTTATATGGGTCATGGAACTCCGAGGTAACTTCTAATATCCTCATATTTTGCAGCAGGGGGTACTTTATTTATTATAATACATAAGTTTCAGTGAGTCATATGACAGAAATGACATCAGAACTCACCGTTTATAACTGATGACATCAGAACTCACCGTTTATAAGGATATAATTTACAAGATATTCATGGCTTTTGTGTATTATAAGCAAATATCCAAATCAGGGGTGGGCATGTCATAATGGTCCCTGACAGAAGCACAGTAGGAGGGGGACAGCCAATCACAGCCTTCAGTCACCCAACTATCAGGTCAGCCTAGCTGCTGATTGGTTCCTGTCCTACAGTGCAGTGAGCTAAGTGCCGCCAGCTCCCCTGCACAGCCAGAGAATTCAGTTCGGAAAAACGTATAACAGATGGGTAGGGCTATCTAGGTTTTGGGGGAATATTTCAGTAAATCAGCCGCAAACGCATATTTTTTAACACATTCCTCCTAAAGTAAGAGTAGTACAATGCATTGGCAGATTTTTGTTTTTACACAATATGCCGGTCTGGACTGAGAATTAAAATAGGCCCTGGCATTTCAGGTACACAGAGGCCCAATCAGCCCACATAAAGGCCCAAACAGCTCCCACCAGCCCACTAAGTACTGACTTTCTATGGGACCTTATAGCAGCCCCTCTGGCTTTTGCCAGATCCCATAGATTGCCAGTCCGGGCCTGACAATATGTCTCCTTTAAAGTCTAAAAACTACATACAAATTAATTAAACCCCATAGAACTGTGTTGCCTCCAATAAGGATCCATTGGGCCAGATTCAACAAGCAGGTTATATACAGACTTGTTGAGCTTGATGGATTTGTGTCTTTTTTCAACCTAACTTACCATGTTACTACATCACTATGTATTTAATTTAGTGAGGAAAATGTTTATCACATGAAAGGTCATGGACGAGATCCAATTTGAGATGCAATTCAATTCACTGTTTATCACGTGAAAACTTTATTGAAGTTAATGGGAAGAAAAACGGAACTGAATCTGGAAAAAAGTTTTTTCCTCCTCGAATTGAATCTCATTTCACATGATAAATTGTGAGATACATTGGGGCAAATTCACTAAGATGCGAAGTTGCGCAACTTCGCCGCACTTTGCCAGGCGTATTTTCGCCAGCACTCCGCAAATTCATTAAAATCCATAGTTGCGCACAGGGGTAGCGTAAGTTTTCGAAGTTGCGCTAGCGTTAATTCGCCAAGCGAAGCGAAGTTTCGCTAGCGATGGTTCATTTGCATACGGCGTGAAATTCAAATTTCAATGGAGGAACACGTATCACCACTTCAAATGCCTAGAAAACCTTCAAATCAGCAAATAAGAATTTTATTTTGCCCTACACATGTGCCCACTGTCTAGGTAAGTTGCCATGAGTCAGGAAATGTAGGGGGGAAGGAGGGGAGCCCCAAAAAAAATTTAGATCTTTTTCAGCCTATCACCCATCATGTAGAAAACACGCCAGCGTTTTTTGGGACTTAGAAAAAATTTTGACTTTTTTTGAAACAATCCCTATCTACTCTATTGCGCTTCGCCAGGTCTGAGGTGGCGAAGGAAGTCTAGCGTAAAAGGTAGCGTTCAGTACACTGCGCAAGTTAGTGAATTTGCGTAGTTACGTCGCTAGCGAAAATTTGCCTGGCGTAAGGGTGCGAAGTAACACTAGCGAATTTACGCCAGCGTTCGTTAGTGAATTTGCGCAGTAGCAAAAAAATGCCAAACGCTAGCGAATTAACGCTAGCGTTCAGCGCTTCGTCGCTTAGTGAATTTGCGCCATTGTCTTGAAAGTGAACCATTATATCTTAGTTGGGATCAATTACAAGCAACTGTTTTATTATTACAGAGAAAAGGGGAATGCTTTTTAATCATTTGAATTATTTGATTAAAAAATAAATAATAAAAAATGAAAACCAATTTCCAATTGTATCATTCTCTACATCATACTAAAAGTTCATTTAAAGGTGAACAACCTCTTTAACAATGTTAATTGTAGGTGCTGGAGTGTGGCCCAGTGAATATAAATCTTGGTCCCAGTGAATGACACTCTAATAAACCCTGGCTCATCTGTATGAGCTTCTTCTTTTTTTTTACCAGCAACGGGAATGAATAATCTTCAGTGCTGTAGTCTCCCAAGGAATAAAACGGTGTCATGGCCTCTTATACAGTAAATATCGACTGTATCTGCAATAACGAGCTGAGCAAGATTGACCGACCAACAAATAGCTTACTTTTAGTTCAAGGCAGATTTCTCATAAGAAAAGGGAGCTCTTTCATAACTTTTTGGCACTTTTCTTCAGGTGCTGCAGAACATAATTAATCAGATCACTGTCCATTAAGTAAAGCACAATAATGTAGACGATGGTATCTTTGCTATTCCTCATCTAATTTATGACACCTGCTCTCATAGAATATCACAATTGCACAAAATGGAACATTTATCATCAAGCTGCATTCTGTGCCTTACTTTGCAAGACAAAAGGATCAAATAGCTTGTATGCGCTTCTCGGCGCTTTGGTGCTGGGAACTATGGAAATTTTTCTCCCAGGTAATAATCTTTATGAAGAAAAAGACGGAAGATCGGGGGAATACTGAAGAAAGAAAAAGGAAGCTTTCAGATCGGGCGCGCTTAAAGCAACACTGTTTTCCAAAGGAGATGATGAACATCAAAGAAATACATGTGTTTTGAAATAGATAAAAATAAAAAAATGGAAGCGCACAACATTTTCAAGAAAAATCAGTTCATCTGACAGAGATATCTTTTCAAATGCAGCCAGACAGCTGTAACAAGAGGCTGAATTTGCTTCCAATAAGGATTACTTGTATCTTAGTTTGGCTCATATACAAGGTACTGTCTGTTTTATTACTGTTTGATTACTACAGAGAAAAAAGGAAATCATTTTTAGAAATTTTGATTATTTGGATAAAATGGAGTCTACATTTTATTTTCCATAATTAAGAACCAAGGCCTGACACGTTTTGTGTCCACCAAGGACACTAAGGGGCACATTTACTAAGCTCGAGTGAAGGATTAGAATAAAAAATACTTTGATTTTCGAAGTATTTTTTTGGCTACTTCGACCATCGAATAGGCTACTTCGACCTTCCACTACGACTTCGACTTTGAATCGAACGATTCTAACTAAAAATCATTTGACCATTAGACCATTCGATAATCGAAGTCGAAGGATAGGGTCGAATATCAAGGGTTAATTAACCCTCGATATTCGACCATTAGTAAATGTGCCCCTATGTCATAGCCTAAGTCAGGCCTTGGTTCTTAATCATGGAAAATAAAATGTAAGCTTTTAATCTTAACCATCTGACTTTGGCTTTTCTACTTGGTGTGGTCCAGGCTTGTGCCAGCCTCTTTTGATGTTTCCGGGTATTTGTTCCCTACGGAATTAGTTACTAGGGATGCACCGAATCCAGGATTCGGTTCGGGATTCGGCCAAGATTCGGCCTTTTTCAGCAGGATTCGGATTCGGCCGAATCCTTGTGCCCGGCCGAACCGAATCCGAATCCTAATTTGCATATGCAAATTAGGGATGGGGAGGGAAATCACATGACTTTTCGACACAAAACAAGGAAGTAAATTTTTCCGCCTTTCCCACCCCTAATTTGCATATGCAAATTAGGGTTCGGATTCGGTTCGATATTCGGCCGAATCTTTCACAAAGGATTCGGGGGTTCGGCTGAATCCAAAATAGTGGATTTGGTGCATCCCTATTAGTTACCCACCTCCCCCCAGTACAAAGCTGCAGACTTCTATTCTACATGCAATTGCATAGCACAGTCATGACATACTGATGACAAGTGCCAGTGTCAGCATATGCCCATGGCTTTCTCAAGACCTGAAATGCAGCATAAAACACAGAATTAATCGTAAATATATTTCAAAAGAGCTCCCTGGCAGAGAATGCTGGAGATAATGTTAGTTCTCAGCACAACAGAATACATGAATATATACTCTAGTTATTGTATCATTTGCTAAACAACCCTTTTTTTTTTTTAATACATCACAATAATTCTCTCCTGGCTCTGGAGCCTGAATCTGATTTACTCATTTGGGCGATTGGAAGTGAATGGGATGTGCAGCATGCGAGGCACATTAATTATGTGTAATTTCATTACGGCCAGCTCAGAGTAGTCTATTTTTAGATGACCCGTGATGTAAGTTCTATCTATAGCCACTTGCTGAACTCTGTCTATATTCAACTAATAAATCTCCCGACGTCTCTTATTGACTTGCCACTTCTGCCAGATCTCTGCTCTCAGAAGCCCTTACACTGTGTATGGAATACTCACAAGTGCTTCTTCTTTCGCTGGATCATTCCACAATGTTTGAAATGAAGAAATCAAAGCAAACATTTCAGACTAATATAACTGCTGGTATATACAGGTATGGGATCTGTTAGCCGTAAACCCTTTATCCATAAAGCTCTGAATTACAGGATGGCCATCTTCCATAGACTCCCATAAACAAATAATTAAATTTTTTAAAAATAAAACAGTAGCTTGTACTTGATCCCAGCTAAGATATAATTAATCCTTATTGGAGGCAAACAATTCTATTGGGTTTATCTGCGGTTTCAATGATTTTTAGTAGACATAGTATGGAGGTCAGAATTACAGAAAGGCCCCTTATCCGGGAAACCCCCAGGTCCTGAGCATTCTGGATAACAGGTCCAATATTGTATATTTATAGTGTACTAGTAAACGTAGTACTTGAACAGATATGAGGACATGCTTACTCTTTACAAGTACATAAGAGGGCATTATAGACAAGGGCAATCTTTTTTTCCCATAAAGAGGATCACCGTACCAGAGGCCCCCCCTTCAGACTTGAAGAAAATAACTTAAATTTGAAGCAACGTAGGGGGTTCTTCACAGTCAGGACAGTGAGGTTGTGGAATGCACTGCCGGGTGATGTTGTGATTCAGTTAATGCCTTTAAGAATGGCTTGGATGATTTCTTGGACAAGCATAATATCAAAGGCTATTGTGATACTAAGCTACAAATAGTTTAGATATTGGTATATAGTTTATGTTACTGTATGGAGGGGCCAGTGTGGTTATGTGTGTGTGCTGGGTTTTATTTGGATGGGTTGAACTTGATGGACTTTGGTCTTTTTTCAACCCAACATAACTATGTAAGAATGTAACTATGTCAGCTCGTTTAACAACCATTTAGCAGTCATTTAGTGTGCTCTTCCTCCAGTGGCAGTGATGTCCAACCTGAAGTTATTTAGTTGAATAACTTATTAGGAAACAGTGTAAGCTACGATTCAATAACAAAGGGAAGATTGCTGGCTAGGATTACTTTCTCCATTAGCTCTCTGCACTATAATATAACCTTCCAGGCTCAGAACTACCTTCTTCATCTCACCCCAGCACAATTATTCTAAACCCCATGCAACAGCTTCACAACTGTTTTGGCTCCTACAGTACTATTCATTATCCACATAGAGACATGTCCAGCCTGCAGTGTTGGGTTACTAAAACTACCAACATCCCTTGAAAGCAAATTTGTGGATGAACAGGAGAGCCTTATTGTAGCTGCTCTGGGGGAGAGAAGTTGGATGAGAGAATGCTGGAGCATGAAATCACTGAGCTGTTGCAAGGAGGGATGTTGAGGCTGAGCTGCAGCAGGATTCTGTCTGAGCAATGGAAAAGGAGCAAGAGATTGTTTTTTTATCTTGGGAACAAGAGGGAGAAAAGAATGTTGGTAGGAATCTGGGCAGGGAGTTGGAGAGGAATTCGACTAAGTTACTAAGACTTGACCTTCCGAGTATTCTCCTCCCTGGTGAAACATACAGGTACACCTGACTTGGATAACTTACAAGCCTATTAGCTGATAGCTTCCTATGGTGAAATGGATACTTTCTTTATTTTCCAACGTTGTTATTAGGTTTCAAAAACTGACAGTGTCTGAAATGCAAAGAAAAATTTCAGTAGACATATAAAAATTAATAATACAGAAAATAAGCTGCATAAGAAGTAAAACATGAAAAGAATAATTATAACAAATAAGGTATAAGCTTAGGAAAAAATTCCATCACATAAACAAACATTATACAGGTATGGAACCTGTTACTCAGAATCCTGAGGTTTTTCCGAATAAGGGATCCTTCCATAATTTGGAACTTTATACCTTAAGTCTACTAAAAATCATTTATACATTAAATAAACCCAGTAGGACTGCTTTCCCACAAATAAGGATTCATTATATTTTAGTTGGGATCAAATACAAGATACTGTTTTATTATTACAGAGAAATAGGATATCAATTTAAAAATTATCTAATTATAATGGAGTCTATGGGAGACGACTTTGCCATAATTTGGAGCTTTCTGGATAGCAGGTTTCCAGATAACAGATCCCATACCTGTATATAGAAACGGGTGTTTTCAACATAAAACATTTCATATATACTGTATATATAATTGACTCAACCCATATTTAGTGCCTTGCATCATTTTTTATTTTTAGCAATGCATTTCTAATGGTCATTTCAACAATGGCATCAAAGAGGCATAATTTATAAATGTTTACATCTCATTTTACATCTCTTTCATTGCTTTACACAATATTACAAAGTAAAATTTTAAAAGATATATATATATATATATATATATATATATATAGTGATCTGGTAGCTGAAAAACAGTTTCCCCTAGATGTATCCCTTACTCCCACATGTATAGCAACAGTAGCTCTGAGTGGGTTAATTCCTTTAGGAAGTCTCACCTGGGGAATAATTAAAAGGTAGATCAGAGATTGGGGGTCCCAGACTGAGCTAGGAGCTGAGAGAGGGATCTGCAGTATGGAGCTGCATGGAGTGCTGCTTTTCCAAAGCAAAGGACTGTGACTCTGTGGAGTTGTGCCTCTGTGTTTTGGCCTGGGAATCCCAGTAGGGGAGAAATAATGCCCTGTGTATTAGTTAGAGCCTAAGTGTGGCAAAGGTTTTGTTTTGTTTTATATTTGCACCTGTTTGCTCACAGAGTCTGGTTATGTAAGTAATAAACAGATTTTAACCTGCTACTAAAAACTGTCTTTTCATCTGATGCTGCTCACAATTGCTGGAAATAGTGAAGACAAAAATATAAGGGGGCATATACAGTTTAAAGGTGAAGTCTTTCAACAGATACTAACATGGAGCATATATTAAAGGTGATGCTGCAAACTCAACAGTAAACAAATGAAACTAACGGGAAGCTTTAAGAACCCAGCAACATATCCATCAGGAACCCTTAAGGGCCCAGCAGCAAATCAATCAGCTGCTGCTTACACAAATGAATGCCCAAGTGGAAGCCAGTAAAGCTGCCTAAGAACAACACCAGTGTTTTAACCTGTATTTACAGCAGAAGATCCAAGCATTTGCTGTGAAATTTCAGGGTAGTGCTGCTATGGTGCAAGCACCTATAAAATCTCTGTAAAGGATGACACCAGCAGGTGATGTTGAGACCTAACTGGTGGTGTTTGAAAGAGTTTCAATAAGGGAAAAACTATCCCCAGAGGAATGGCCAGAGGTAGTAGCACCTTATCTGACAGGTGAACCCCAAAAGCTGTACTGTGACCTGAAAGAACATGACTCCCATTACTATAATGTAGTCCATGCCAAATGATTCAATGGCTGGGTTTACACCACAGGCAAGTCTACATGCACACAAATGTGTGATCTTGTATGTCTCACAAGAAAGTGGCTGCAACCTGATGTCAACACACCTGGAATGGAAAGGATCATTGTAAAATGGTACCTGACAGCTCTACCCAGGACCTCTAACAATGGGTTGGACAGGCAGACTCGCAGGACGTGACCCAGATGGGGGAACTTGTGGAGAGGTACTTGGCTGCTGAGAGCTACCTAGGAGAAGAAACAGCACCCTAGCAAGCCTCAGAGACTGCAGGAAAATCCTGGTAAGACTGTTCCATTTCTTAAAGGGGTGGTTTCACAAAGTATCAGGGCAAAAAATCTGGTATGACCTCCAGACTTAATATAGGTGCCAAGGCATACATATAAGAAATAAACGGGGGAACCCTAATTTCCATGAGCAGAAAAAATATTCCCATGCATGGCCCTGAATAAGGATCTTTTATATTGACAAAATAAGGTGAAATTACAGAACAGTTGGTGGCTATCCAGCAATATAGGATTAGATATAGCTTTTAGACATGTACTTGGGGACACCTGGAAGTCGATAAAACTACAAGGCTAAAGGGTTCTCATGGCCTGGGGTGGTTGGAGATGTTGTAACTCCTGCCCTGATTGTGAGTTAACAGCAACCAAGCCACACTACAGAGGCCTGTTAGTTACTTCTTCTAATCATTGAGGTTCCATTTGAGAAGGCTGCAGTGGATTTGGCAGTCTCCCCTGTTAAAGCCATAATAGGACACCGTTTGTTTTTCAGGGTAGGAATACCAAAACAAATCCTGACCAAGGTACACCATTATATATATATATATGTATATATATATATATATATATATATATATATATATATATATATATATATATATATATACATACAAAAAAACAATCTGGAGCACTCCCAAGTGATAGTCACTGCCTGGGTGCTGGTTAAATTATGAATAATCAAATTAGCGAATAAACCGCACTACCAGGACTTCCATAAAGTGTGAAAAAAACAAAAAATTTTATTTTCAACGTTTCGGCTCCCAACTTAAGCCGTCTTCCTGAAGACGGCTTAAGTTGGGAGCCGAAACGTTGAAAATAAAATTTTTTGTTTTTTTCACACTTTATGGAAGTCCTGGTAGTGCGGTTTATTCGCTAATTTGATTATATATATATATATATATATATATATATATATATATATATTGTATATAGTGTCGGACTGGGACTACAGGGGCCCACCCAAAAACCTTAGACCAGGGGCCCACTCTCAGTACTATTATTCTTCTTCTCCTCATTCAACCTCTATTCTCCTAGTCTCTATTCTTGACATACTATAATCTATTATTCCATCTATTTAGCCTCTTTTTCTCAAAGAAACAGGGAATTGTCATGAAATAGGCTAAATGTTTAGCAGCACAAGGGCCCACAGACACCTGGGCCCACCGGGAGTTTTCCTGGTATCCCGGTGGGCCAGTCCGACACTGTATACAGTAGTATATATGATAGTTCAGGTGCAAAGAAAGTATATGCACCCAACATCTGGGCATAGGCAATATATTTGATGAGGGAAGTAAAGATGCAAATAACAGGAATTATTGTGTGCCTGTTGTACAACATGGGTCTATTGTTCTCAGTTCATTATTGTCTACATACCAGTTTAGCTTTCTATTCTCTCCAGAAATGTGTTTTTCAACTAATTACAGAGAAAGTTTGCTTAGAAATTGACCTGTGAGTTCAGCAATTATAAGCTGTTCTAGCATTAATAAGAGGCCTGCCTCCTCATTTTCCCTCCCCAGATAATGCCAGGAGCGCTCAAATAGGCAAATTTATAAGTCCAAATAACTTAACATTGCAAGAATTTAGGATAATTTGTTAATGAGCTAAATTACAGAGAATAAGAACAGAGCCCAGACTGGGATGCCAATATACACACAGAATATAATTTCTATATACAGCAGCCAACACCTTTTACTTTCCAGTGCCATAAAGAAAATAAAACAGGATGTCCATGGAGTTCCTGCTCAATCCATGGTACCCAATACAAATGTATCTTTCTGCAGGGATCAGCCCCAAATCCACCGCACTTTCACAGCTAGTATATGATGTAGGAATATCCAGGTAGCAGACCTAGCATCTTCGTTATAAGGACAACTCTAAAATATTATATTCAGAGAGAATTGTGATGAGAGAATTGTGTTTAGTTAAAACAAGTAACCCTCTGTACTTCTGCCCTGAAACCGCTTAATTATCTTACATTTTGCATTGAGCTCCCTTTCAGCTTTGTTGATAAAACAAATTTGTGCAAAACAATGATATTCATGTAGAATATCTCCATTATAGTGCGGTATGATTTAGAAGATAAGGGGCCGAGCAGCTGCAAGAGGTTTTGAATGGATAAATGCAATGATACTATAAGTATCTGAGGAATACAAACAAGAATACAATGTCCATGTTTTTCTGGAATTGCAGTAGAGTTTCTATAACAGAGAAAGATTTGGGTTTACAGATGACAGGAGGGAATGTACAATATCAGTCTGAATGGCTCAAGGCAAAGTTGGTAGCAAATTAAGGATCAACAACTTAAGTCTGATTCTGATCTGAAACAGCAGTATAAAGCAAGATTTACACCTTGCACCACTTGCACCTCAGTTGTCACATCTTGAATAAGGCGCAGTGGCATGGATAAAAAACAGGCATTCAATGAAGAGCTCTAGGTGCACCTTGCATTTACAAACCTTTCTGGTGAGCACCTTGTGAATTCACAATCAACTAGAAATCTTTCTGCCATGACACGATCGTCTACTTGAACACCACTTAGGTGCCCATCTTCTACAATACGTTCAAAAGAATGTGCTCCCTTTTATTGCACATTGTGCTCACAGCAAGTGGTGTAAGGTGTAGAGCACACGTTATACTGTGCTTCAGAGAGACCCAAGTGCTAAGTGAGTGGAGCCACCACTAGGGTTGTTATACTTAGTTCTGGTCTCTCTGGAGCAGAAGTGCATGCCAAGACACACAGATACCCATCCAAAACTGGTTAGAGCAAGTAGAAGCCTAGAAATTCTATCATATAACAAGAGGTTTGTTCAATAAAGGAACTAACATAACAGGTTTAAAGTTAGTTCCAGGTCTGGTAATCCTTTTTTTTTTTTTTTTTTCAATAATTTTTATTGGCGTTTATATTAAACCACAATAAAAATAATATAAATAACACATGTTTGCGAGATCTTATTATATAAAGCTGTTTATTTTAACAATGTAAGGCGTTTATAAAATAGTACAAACATTCTAGCCAACCAAATAATAAATAATAAATCAGAAAGGAAATACAAAATAAACTGAAATACAATAAAAACCAAATAACAATAAATCTCTGCCATGGCTTGAAATTTTGAATTACATATCAGCAGTTAAGTATTTGAATGGAAATTTTTTTTTCTATCTTTGCTACCCAGAAATGTATAGAAGGGAGATGATTTTGTCACATAATTATTTCATTTGTTACTAAAAGTATGTGATCCATTATCTGGAAACTCATTAACCAGAAAGCTCAGAATTACAGAAGGGCCGTCTCCCATAGACTCCATTTTATCCAAATGTTCAAAAAATTTTAACTAAGATATAATGAATTTTTGTGATGGGCAAATTTGGGGCGTTTCGCTTTGCCGAAAAATTTGTGAAAGCGAAACGCCCCAAATTCTCCCATCACTAGTAAGAAATCATTATATCTTGGACACCCGCAAAATGGTGAAAAATTTGCAAAACGGTGCTGGCGTCTCGTTTTTGACGCCAGTGGACATTTTTTGGACGCTGGCGCACATTTGCTGGTGTCCAAAAAAAACGGATGCGGGTGTCCATTTTTTTTGACACGCCAAATTCGCGCCTGGTGAATAAATTCGCCCATGTAATGGAAACAGAGGTTCTTACCCAAGATGGCGACGGTGTCCAAGATGGCGACGGCGTCCAAGATGGCGACTCCTGGCCCCACCATGTGGATCCTGCTGGTCGCAGCACTATGACATCTGCGTCTTCTCGCCTGCCGATTGGTCACCGGCGACGGAATGGTCGCCGGCGTCAGAACGGACGCCGGCGTCAGAACACCAGCGTCAGGACGCCAGCGCCAGCGTCTTGACGTCATTGCGCCCAAAACTTGGCACCAAAACTGGCCTATATAAAGCCTCCTGGACACCACAGTCATTGCCCAATTATAGGTCTTACTTCGTGTATTCCTGGGTGTGCTTATTGTTGATTGAATTCTGTGTACCGACCTTGCCTGTTTATTCGTATTGACCCTTTGCTGCCTGGATTGAACTTTTGCCTGGACTTCGACTATTCTCTTGCCTCATCCTTCTGTTACCACGAACTTTGGTTTGCTACCTGCCTCCTCCTTGGTCCGCACTCCTACAGCACCTTCGGGCCTTACAGCCCATCACTAATTCTTACTAGAAGCAAAACCAACCTATTGGGTTTATTTTATGTTTACATGTTTTTCTAATAGTAGATATGAAGATCTAAATTACGGAAAGATCCATCATCCAGGAAACCCCAGTCCCAAGCATTCTGGATAACAGGTCCAATACCTGTATATCTAAATTTGATGCTCTCTTTAGGAGTCATGGTGGCCATACCCGCTAAAATTATGATCTTTCCTGGAAAAGATCTTTCCAGGAACGATAGTTCGTTTCAATAAACACGTGTAGAGCTGAATCGTCAGATATAAAAACGATACCTGTATCTAACAATTCAGCACTAACAATGGCTGATGTTCTGGTTCCCAATCAAAATTTAACTGCCAGCCCAATCGAAGACCGGACTGATATTCAAGTCTTCTGCTGATATTGGACATCTTGTCTCCCAACATACATGCACCGAATAGCGTATGAAAATTTGTTTCATACGATATTATCGGTGCATCTATGGCCACCTTTAGTGGACTAATCCAATATTTAAAAATTGATCCTCTGATTGCTGCAAAGAGACATTGGAGAAATGTAATTGGATTTGTTTTTTCTATTTTTCCTTTATATTGAAAAGATCTACTAATATCCACTGGAAGACAGACACATTTTAATGTAATGTCTAACCTTAGATGAAATCATCCTTTCCATTTCTGACCACAAGTAAGTGATTGTAGGGCATAGCCACATAATAAGGCATATATCTGGATCAGGGCTCTTACATTTTGGAAAACAACTCAATTTTGGCAAGTAAGTTTAAGGGAGTTAAGAGTTTGATCAGCAAAGTGTTGCTCTCTCCATATCTCAATTAAGTTATCATAAGGTTTCAGAGAAGAAATTAAATGTTCTGTTCTTGTAATCCATAACAAGAAATCATGTGTTGTTCTTCAGACAGCAGACCAGTAAATGCTACTGCTAATTGGTTTATATGGATGTGTATATCTGGAACAAGCTACCATTTATTACATTTCTTCATAGTATGTCGGCTTTTATCAGCCACAGCCTGGTCAAAATTCAGCTCCCAAATTATATTCTGCTACTACAGTCTGATCCAGGTATGACCAACCTTTTCCCAGTACATATCCTAGCTATCCGCTACAGCTTGATGCATGACTTGTTTCTTACACATCCTCATTAGCGATGGGCGAATTTGCGCCGGCAATTCAGGAAACTGCGCCGGCGTCTCGTTTTTGACACCGGCGCCCGTTTTTTTGACGCTGGCGGTCGTTTTTGACGCTGGCGTCTGTTTTTTTGACCTTCCCCATAGGCTAACATTGACTTCGGTAGCTTTTAGGTGGCGAACTAGGGGGTTGAAGTTTTTTCTTAAAGAGACAGTACTTCGACTATCGAATAGTCGAATGACTTTTAGTTCGAATCGTTCGATTCAAAGTCGAAGCCGTAGTCGAAGGTCAAAGTAGCCAATTCGATGGTCGAAGTAGCCAAAAAAATACTTCGAAATTCGAAGTATTTTTTATTCTATTCCTTCACTCAAACTTAGTGAATGGGCCCCTAAGTATTTTGCACTTTTCCCTGACTAGAGGGATAATTTACTACAGCTCTGGGTAGAAGTGCAAGTGACCATATTTGGTGCCCAATGAAAACAGCGCTAGATTAAAGGGGTTGGCTGCAGGTCTCTGAAATGGAGCCTAGAGACCTGCAGCAATTCATTTAGACCGGAAGGCATGGTGCAAAGTGCAAAAAAAATTTGCAAAAAAATTATGATTTGCCGGGGAATGCAAGCACAATACCTTGTTTTGGCTGGTGCAAGCTCCACTCTGTACTTTGCAAGTGGTCTGTGTACAGGAGCTAAGAGGTGCCCAAGTAGACAAGAAAACAAGTGCTGGCATGGATTCTTATTTAATGAGTCCCTGCATCATTTTAGAGATTCTGAAGGTCACTAACGGCTGAAGCAAATTCTTATTCTAGTATAACCATTGGGGCATGGGTCAAAATTAATTGCTGAGTGAATAAATACTATCATATCAAGGCTTTGTGTTCTGCCTCTCTAGGGGAACACACATCCCAGCCACCACGTGACATATTTTATTAATGTATATGATTAAATCTATTATTCATACCTTGCCATCCCTACACAAAAGAGCTTCGTAACTCCATATATAAGCTACAGGGAATGTTTGTGCAGTTCTACAGAGAACTTATGACAGGGTCCTCAAGGAGCTGATGAGAGCGCCACCACGCATCGCAACTTCTTGGAGAATGTGTTAACCTTGGCTTTGCTATGACACGTGCCACATGGCTAGCATTCATGCAGCTGGAATACCCTAGGGTAGGGTGCTTAGTCTTACGTGTATAGCAAAATGATGAAAAGAAGTGCCATGTCAAGGTTAATCCTCGCCTGTGTCTTTTATGTCAAGCTCTTTTATAAATTGATTAAAAAACACAGGGAACAAGAAATCTCCCCTTTACACATGATCTCTCCAGAGAACATAAGCTGGAATGATACTTCTATATAGTATTTAGTGCTTGCCGCCTTGACATCAATCCATTTTATCTACTGTAGCCTGTTTATCTAATGGTTTGGGGGGGGGGGTTTACCTTAACTTTTCGTATGTTATACAATGGCCAGTTCTAAACAACTTTTCAATTGGTCTTCATTGTTTATTTTCTATAGTTTTTTAATTGTTTCTTCTGACTCTTTGCAGTTTTCAAATTGGGGTTACTGACCATTTGAAAAACAAATGCTCTTTAAGGCTACAAGTTTATTGTTTTCTAGCTACTTTTTATCACTCCTCTTTTTATTCCGACCTCTCCAATCCATATTGCAGTCTCTTATTCAAATGTATTTGGACCCTAGCAAAAATTGCAATTGAAATTGCAAACTGGAAAACTGCTAAAAAGCTAAATAACTCAAAAAACACAAATAATAAAAAATGAAAAACAATTGTAAATTGTCTCAGAATATCACTCTCTACATCACACTAAGGGGCAGATTTACTAAAGGGCAAAGTGACTAACGCTGGTGACGATTCGCCAACGTTGCAGTTTTTAGCACTTTGCCAGTTTACTAACGAGAGTAGGTGTAACTTCGCTAGCGAAAGAGACATACGCTAGCGCTAATTCACACACTATCGCCAGGGGAATTTTCGCTCTGGCAAATGGATGTTACTCCGCAAATTCACTAAGATGTGGATTTTGCTGAACGTTACTGTCGCCAGACTTGCCTTCACCAGCTCAGACTAGGTCAGGCGAAGTGCATTGGAGTACATAGATCTTCCTTAATCTTCTGTTTCTTACATCATATTTTTAGTGGAAAAAGTTTATAAGTCCCAAAAAACGCTGGTGTCTTCCTTTTTTCAGAGTGAAAGCCTTAAATTTTTTTTTGGGGTAAACGGGTTCCCCCATACATTTTCTAACATATGGAACATAAACTATACAGTGGGCTCATGTGTAGGTCATTATAACAACTCTATTGTCTTGATAAAGGTTCCCTGGACTTGTGTAATGTAATGTATTTGCTGCAACAGATACGTCCATTCAACTTTATCATTTCCCGCCATATGCAAATTGGCCTGAGCAAAGACCTCTAATGAAGTTGCACTTGGCATAATTGAACCCTAGCGCATGTTTGATTTGATTGCCGAAGTAACGATAGTGAAAATTCACCAGCGTTGGGCGCCCTGGACGCAACTTCGCATTTTAGTAGATTTGCGTTGTATGAGCAAATTTTTCCTGGCAAAGTGTTGCCATGGCTGCAAAGCCATCACTGGTGAATTGTCACTGCTTAGTAAATCTACCCCTAAAAGTTAACTCTTTGACTCCATTGTGCTCTGTCTCGCTCATTATCACACAAAAATTAGAGCGCTCACCTGTTACTCCATAAACCTTTTCAGGTATCTGTTGCTAAACAGCATACAAGGACCCCTGCGAAGAGCCAGTACAATTGCAACAAAGTCCAAAGTAGCTGTAGCACACAATTCAGTTTTGATGATGCAAAAAGTGACTTTTATTGGCTCATTGCAGACTTCAAAAACATGGCAATGTTTCGGGCCACACAGGACCCTTTCTCAAGCCTAAAATTACATTCAAAGTGCTGTGTTAAATAGACAATTGAAGGGGGTGGTGTGACAACCAAGTGGGAGGGACTAGAAAAGTATCCAATTAACAATTTGTTAAAATACATCCACATCTGTTAAACATTTGCAGATCCAATGTGTTCCACTTTTATCCTTAAAATATAATCAAAAAAAATGTCCATCATACAGACACCTTGTGCAAATCCATGTATCTTAATAAAATATTAAAATATCAGTGAAAATAGACAGTGTAAATATATTTTTTTGAAAGATTTTTTACAAAATGTGAAAACTTTTTGTTAAAAATACAGCAATCTGAGACTCAAGGTTAGTACCAATACCGCATCAAATACCCATTCTTTCAAAGCATTTCAGGGTATGTAGATCATGTGCTGGTACTGGTCTTCAGATTGTTCTCTGTTCAATGGCTGATAAATAAACATTGTGTCTCGCTCATTATGACATGATTGATAATGGAGATATTATATGAAGAATATTATAAGAAGCACTGAAATCTGTACATATCTTGCAAAATACCCCACAAATCTTAGTTGGGGGTCCATCTCTCTTTTTCTTCTTCTACACTGAAGAAATCCATTGGTGTTAACTCTGTTTTCACTATTGCCCTGTTGCACTCATTTTAAAATCATCAAGCTACTTAAACCAAGCAATTGTCATATATATATATAGTGACTTTATTCAAAAAAGCAACACGATCATAAGTGACCACTTACCAGTAACCTATTAAACAGAGAAGCTGTTCTTTAATGATACTAAGAAACTATACTGTATATACGGGAGCCAATCATATTTTATATCTTAATTATGAACTGTGAATTACAAAGCTCAGTGTAATCCATATCAATGTTTTAAGGCTTCCAGTTGTGTTCTCCAGAAGTGAATAGATGAATCATTGCAGACTAGGAGTGTCTTTAGATGGATTTGCTTCCAGCTATATTAAAACGTGGGGTATTGAAGTTCATGCAGTGCTGAAAAGCCACAGCTCACTGGCAATATAGCAAAATGCATCATTTTTGATTATACAAATGAAGACTTTGCTTTGTCCAAATCCTTTAAGGAATATTCAGTGTCCTAAAATATTGAGTTGGTGTACCTTGAAAATGCCCATAAAGAAAGAAAAAGAAACCACAAGCCCCTACGTGCAATAACCATGTACAGTATATCTTGGCCCACACCTGCAGTATTATTTTGTTACCACTTATCAATCATTTGGACACGCCATGCAACAAAACTCTTCAGCAGGAGCCATCCTTTCATTAAGTACCTTGTGTTCACAAACCTGCAAATGGTTTACCAATCTATCCATTCAGACTGTGCCGTTACATATGGTTCAGTGCAACAAAACATTTAAAGGAGACATTTTGTGTAAAAAATAAGAATGAACTAGTGCATTATATTTATTTAGATATAGAAGAATTGTGCTTTAAAAAGTAGTGTTTCAGTCTGATTTATTGAATATTTCCTGCTCCCTGAATTCCCAGGTTGTGCAGGGGACTCTCAGCTCACTGCACTGTAGGACAGGAACCAATCAGCAGCTAGCAGGACCTGATAGGGAACTGAAGCCTGTCTGTGCTTGTGTGACTGCAGGGCTGTGATTGGCTGTCTCCCTCCTACTGTGCTTCTGGCAGGGACCAGTGGGATATACCCACCACTCATTTGAAACAGGTACCAGAGAATATCTATACGGAGCTCCAATAAAGGGGCTATTTTAAAAGATAATATAATTTTTTAGCACCATGTAAAAGAAACACCATATATTACATATAACTGCCTGCAAAATTATTATTTTTTTATTTATCCTATATGTCTCCTTTAAACTGTAACGTTTTTACCATAAAGATCACATGCCTGCTCATCTGCCCATTCCATAGTATGAGAAGACTACTCAGCAACACGTTCTGGGAAAGGACAAAACGTATAGTTAATGGTTTTCAGAGCTGAGCTTTAATCTGGGATATTTTTTTTTTTATCTGACCAATCAGATTGTCATTTACTGGTATTAGAGAGCTATTTTCCTTCAGTAGCATATGGTTGCAAAGGAAAAATATGTACCTATGGGTTTTCAAAGGTGCTGAGCTATAGTTTGTACTTTGGCCAAGGGACCAACCAGAGTCCCAGCAGCCACTGTGTCACCCCCATCAACTCTGCAATCTGGGTACCAACCAATCATCACAAGTCACACTCAATTGCCTTGTTAAAGACACAGTTGCCCATAGGTCACATACAGTTACATAGTACCAGCCTGATGCCATAGTCAAGTTGATCCATTCCCTGGTTTATCATTGGGGGATGGAACAACTTGACTTCTAATGCAGGTAACATTATAGAGTCTGCTGCATTTTTTTTTAGTGTAAATAAAATATGGAATTCCCTAATATTACAGTACAGCAGAATATGATTTTGATCTTGCTCAATGGATTAATTGTCTTGGTAATGTAGTGGATGGGTTTGCACAACATTTAAGGTAAATAGGATAACAAGGTCATAATCTGAACCTGGATTTTTATCTTGTGGAAATGAATTATCAGAAACAATTTATATCATCTCTAGACCTTGAAACAAGGCTGCAACAAATTGATCACTAAACTGACTTTTGCTCAGCTTTTATGTATTACAATTCTAAATGCTAACAAGGTTTGAACACATTTGCCCATGCTGTTAAAAAAAGACTCTAGACTGCTGAGCCATCAAACACTAAAAAAAGGCCAATATTAAATACGCTGAGCACTTTGCACCTAGAGTCAAACTACAAGAAAATAAGATGCAACTGCAGCCCTCTAGGGATAAAGTCCGGAGACCAGGTGGCACCTGAAAACAAAGAGGCAGCATTTGTGTGACCAAAAAGAAGGCTGACTATTCTCAGCTGGGCAGAGAGAAGGGTACAATGAATGTTATTCGTCAGCTCCTGGCTGAAAGTCAATAGGGCACGCTACTTATTCCCTACCAGAGCACTCAATAATATTCCTTCTCATTTCAGCATCGGCGAAACAATAACCTGATCCTTAACCTCCCCAACAGTTTTACGTATCCACTACAGTTTTTCATTTCAGTTCTTTAATACATTATGGATCATGTGTAGATGCTCACAGGATGGTTATAATTTGGTTATGTTTTAACAAAGTACAGAATATCTTTTTTTATTTTCATCACACCGGTTGACGGCATGCCAAGGAATGTGAAGGCAAACAGCAAAAAGAGTTAAATTAAATCAGGTTTATTTGTTCCAACGTTTCGGCTCCATCTTGGAGCCTTCGTCAGGGAAAATAAAAGTAACAGAGCAAGAGTTGGACGCTTAAGTGGGCTGAAGTTGGCGCCAAAACGTAGTTGCTAGGGATCCCTAGCAACCAATGTAAATAATAAAGAGAAAGTCGTCCCCTATACTAAAGGGGGGTATTAAAAGAAATGGGTTACCACTTTAAGGGAGATCGGGAGATACAGGGTTCATGACTAGTGTAACACTCCTCCGTGTCTCGCTTGCGGCAGCTTTTTGCGTGGCCCGTAACTTCACTTTTATGTGTTTCAAATTATCCTAAACAATGAAACAACGCAGAGGCAGTTACAATGGTGAAACTCTTGTTTTTGTGGTGAAACTACCTTCTGCTAACTGTCAGTAACTATTGCAGAATAGAATTCATTTTCTAAATTAAATTGATTGTATTTATTTATGTCTGTTAAAATATTTTTTTCTTAACACTGTGCATAGTTAATTTGCCGACACAGGATAAAGCTAAGAAATGTCCTTAGTAGTGTTGGCATAAACAGAACCCTTAGCTTCTTCCATCTTAATTCAGGTTTGAATCCCAAGGTTCCTCCAACATAGGGGTTAATTTACTAAGCAGCGGAAACAGCTTCGCACCCATCATAATACTTTGCCAGGCGAAAATTCGCTGGGACAACGCTACTTTACTAAAATGCGAAGTTTCGTCCTGGCCGACGGACGCTGGCAAATGTTTGCTAGCGTTACTTTGGCAATGCGAGCAAATCAAAGCAAAGATGCGCTAGTGTTCAATTCTGCATACTGCAAATTCGTTAGAGATCTTGCGCTCAGGCTAATTTGCATACGGCGAGAAATTTAAAGTTGAATGGACGTCTTTATGTTACCTGTTGCATCTGTTACATTACATTGACACTGATAACTAGACATGTCCTGACTCCTGGGAACCTTAATAAAGACGAGAGAGTTAAAAGAAATGACCTACACTTGAGCCCACTGTAAAATGAATGTTCCATTTGTGTATGGGGGAAACCGGTTACACAAAAAAAATGTAAACACTTTTGCAGCCTATCATCCTGAAAAAAGGAAAATATGCCAGCGTTTTTGGAAGTTTTTCCAATCACAAAATATGATGTAAGTAACTGAAGATTGAGGAAGATATATGCACTCCATTGCACTTCGTCTGGTCTGAGCTGGAGAAGGTAAGTCTGGCGAAAGTGGTAACGTTCAGTAAAATCCGCATTTTAGTGAATTTGTGGAGTAATGTCCATTGGCCAGAGCGAAGAGTCGCTTGGCGACAGAGTGCCAATCACAGCTATTGTCTATCTTTTTCTGTCACGGTCGGCACCCAATACCAGAACAAATGCCAAACACCCTGGTCTCGGCTCGTGTTTCACCAGTAGTGTGACCGCCTTTAGCCTCGGGAGGAGCCCTCAGCTACTTGGATGCCACCAGGACTTGAACGAGAGGTGCAAAGCTAGAGTTTTTGGGATAGACAGAGGGGCACAACTGTTTAGTAAAGTCTTTGGGCAGAAGGTTGTGGTACAAGACGTTTAGGCAAAAGAGTAGTCAGATCAGGCCGGGTCGGGGCAGGCAGAGAATAAACGTAGTCAGGCAGGCAAGGGTCAAACCAGGAAGTCAATAAGAGGGGTTACGCAGAAGAGGTAGTCGGTATGCTTGTTAAGTTGCCTTTGAAGATGCAGAATACACCCTCTTACTGGTGAACTAATGATATCCTGCTAATAAATTCTATGAATTATTAAATACCTATACCACCAACCTTGCTTCCATCACAGTCATCGTAAAGATGGAAACAGAAGTATTAATTGACTTCTTCAGTGCACACTTGCTTCAATTAATCCTGCTCATCATTTCCAAATATACTTTCTGAGAGTTCTTAAAACCATGAATATTCAAAATGAAACCATGTTGGTTTATTTTTTTATTTATTTTTTTCATTCTGAATTGCACAGCCTTTAGAGTTGCCTTGATCATTTGATGTTTGTCATTAGTCTTTTTTTCATTGGGTGCAAAACTGATTTTCCATTCTGAAATGTACAAAAACAAGACTGGTGATAATTATGGTATTTATAGAGTTATGTTAATGAGAGGAAGAGTAGAAATCTTACATGTTAGGCCCTTTCATGGTTGGTGACAGATGCAGAGTAGGGCGATCAAAGGGATTTCCGAATTAGTGTTTGTTTTAATATGCACTGCAGTTCATTTACTCAGCTCAGGAAAATGCACTGTTACCATTTGGGGAGGAATTTACCTTAGGAGCACCCAGAAAAATAGGATCAGAGGCCTCCTCTCAACACCAAGGGGCAGATTTATCAAAGGTCGAGGTGAATTTTCAAATGAAAAAAAAAATCGAATTTCGAGGTTTTTTTTGTGTACTTCGACTAGGGAATAGTCCAAATTCGATTCGAATTTGAAAAAAATGTGAAAATTCAAATTTCGAAATTTATCATGTACTGTCTCTTTAAAAATTCGACTTCTACCGTTCGCCATCTAAAACCTGCTGTTTTAGCCTATGGGGGACCTCCTAGAACCTATTTGGAGTCAATTGGTGGAATGTGAAAAATCAACGTTTTTTTTGGAAAAACTTTGAATGGAATTCGATCCATATTACCTTGATTCGTACAATTTGAATTCAGCTGAATAAGGACCTATTCGATCGAAAACTGACCTATTCGAACAAAAAAAATCTTTGACTTAATTTCGGTTGGTCTTTTTGAATTTGAGTTTCAAAGTTTTTTCAATTCGAAAATCGACCCTAAGAGTCTCGGATAACATAAGAATGTTGCAATATCAAGAGTTTTGCTTACACAGCCACCTACTATATTAACTTCTGTATATTTCTTAGCAATGGCACCCTTAGCAGTTAAAATTGGATTGCTGCATCTACTAACGGACTTCCCATCCCTAGTGGAAGAGGAAACTCCAGTAAAAAATTATACCTTTTACAGAAACCATGTTCAGGTATGGGACCTGTTATCCAGGATGTTTAGGACCTGGGGTCTTCTTGATCTTTCTGTTTTTTGGCTCTCCATGCCTTAAGTCTACTAAAAAATCATTTAAACATTAAATAAACCCAATAGGCTGGTTTTGCCTCCAATAAGGATTAATTATATCTTAGTAGGGATCTAGCTACTGTTTTATTATTACAGAGAAAAAGAAAATCATTTTTAAACATTTGGATTATCTGGATTAAATGGAGTCTAAGGGATATGTCCTTTTACGTAATTCAGAGCTTTCTAGATAGTGGGTTTCGGTTTCCAGATAATGAATCCCATTCCTATACTTTCATTGGAAGGATTGGAAGAAACACACCCTATGCTCGTCATAGCATTTTATGAAATGTGTCGGTTTATTGAGTCAGCATACTTAACAATTGTTTAACTAAAGTGATAATCCTTTCAACGTCCCCCTACAACTGTTAACTAGCTATAGATATAGATATATATGTATAAGCAATGGAATGTGCTTAAGATGAATGAACTTCATTGAACAAAACCATAAGCCATGCAAGTGTAAAGCTCACAAAAAAAGGCAGTGTGTCAGCATCATTGAGGCCAGAGACAAGCTTATGTTTATCAGCATCAAGTAAAAACACTTCTGACATTTAAATCAAGTCATTGTTATCCAAACGAGCACCCCCCCTCCTTTCTCCATCTCTCTCCTCCCGGTCTCCTTTAAATTGCTTTATTTCCATTCTGCTTGGCAGGAGGAAAGAAGAACGGGATCTGACACACTAGAACAGCAAGTTTATTAAATCACCCCAGAAGAAAGAGATGTTATCTGGGGAACTTTTATCAGCCTTTCTGGATCCAAAACTTCCGTCAATCGTATTATTTAAAGGGAAAAAAAATATCATGAGATAAACACAACTGGGAAGCTGTCACTTCAGGAGCCGTCAATCAAAGACTTTGGTCTACAATGGAAATGCAAGACGAGAGTAGAACTGGGAGCTGAAAGAATGCAGGGGATGCGTTAGATAGACGGCTAACGTAAATATTAAGCTTCATGTAAAACCAAAGACTCCTAATATCAGCGCTCTCATTATTTGACTCTAAAAGTTGTTTGTATTGTTGAGAGACAGAGGGTGTAAGACAGGGCTCCCCAAACTTTTTTACCCATGAGCCACATTCAAACGTAAAAATAGTCTGGGAGCAACACAAGCATGAAAAAGGAGTTCCAAATAAGGGCTGTGATTGGCTATTTGGTAGCACCTATGTGGACTGTCAGCCTACGGGAGGCTCTGTTAAGTACTACAACTGTTTTTTATGCAACTAAGTGTACAAAGCGTACATAATGTGCCAGTGGCATCTATAGAGATTTGCAACTACCTGTTTGTTCTCAAGCAAGGTGCATTGTAAAATCCAATAATTGGTTAAATGGCCAGCATTGTTGGGAGTGTCCACATATAATTAAATTACTATATATAGGCTGTTCAGCCATCCCATATAATGGAACACAAACTACATGCAGTCCCATATACCGTGATTTATTGAATTAACAGTTATAGATAACTGGGGTAGAGGTATCCCTATCCCCATTGCAGCGCTGCTTATTCTAATTTATTTTAAATGGTTTTAAGTACATGTGGCATGGTGGTGAATAAATATTGCCTTTTATCTTAATTATATTGTATGGCTACTTGCTATTTAAGATACGATTGGGCCTAGCACGTGGGGGTTAAGTCCCACATTACGTTTGTTTATATATCTATAGAGATTTGATACCAGCATAGTACACAAATTAATGAAATGTAAAGGGATGGGAGGATATTTTGCTTCCACTCCAACCCCCATTTACGCCCATGTTTATACTATGGTTGAATCTTTTATAAAGCAGGAGCAAACGTTACGATGTGGTGATCATGTCATGTGGTTTCTCCACTAATACAGCAATGACTACTGGGGTCATACTATGTTGTAGATGAAAAAAAATATGTGATGCTTGAAACTCAAGGTGCAGAGTTGCCCAGTGGCCTTACTGTGCCCCTGAAAAAGCAAATTAAAGTCTGTTTATACAAAAGTCTGACTAGGCATCACTAAATAGCTCATGCATCTAAGACCAATTTTATGGAGCCACAGACTGGCTTGTGACAATGCTCTATCCTCCCTTTGTATCCCAGCCTTATTCACCTCCATAACTACTACTCCAACTATCATATATATGTTTGTGTTTTACCTAAAATGCATGAGGAATCGGATTGTAAACATCAAGCAAACAATCAGCTTTATATCGAACAAAGTGTAGTATGGGAGATTAAAATAAGTGTTTCATGGTTGAGCTGAATGTAAGTAAAGCCAGTCTGTGTGCAATGTATATATTGAGATCAAGCAAATACAATAGGGGTGATTTATGAATACACATGCAGTGGGTTATTTTAGACGGCAACACTATTTTACCCATAATGAGTATTTTCTCCCTAATTCCAGTGTATTTGCATCCAGATTATGCAATTATGCCCAGTGGTTTAAAAAATGGACAGAATTTCTCTTTTTGTCTCAAATCTGATACAAATTGAACCTGGCAGCAGTAGGGGTTGTGTCACTTCCAGAGCATGAGGTCAATGTGACATTTACATCCAATTGACTGGGTGCAAGTCTGGTGTGTCTATTGACACCCACTGAGGGAACCCTGAAACTACCATCAAGTCCAGGGTGGCAGTAGCTCCAGAGTTTCCAGGCATCAGTAGGCGTACTGACACACCATTCATTAGAACATACAGAACAGACAAATTGGCAGCCAAGGGCAGAAGCATGTTTGGACACAAATACTTTAATGAATTGCTCCAATATGCTCTCTCCATTAGAGCATCCGTACTTGTAGGTGTGTTTCTAAATGACCCCTTTATTTCTATGCCCTAAATTTCCTCTTTACCGAAATAACATATTCTACTGCAGAACAGAATGGCTTCCAAAATGTAGTGAACAAAGAATGACAAGGCTGTATTTTCAAAGCTAAAAGGACTAGAAACGTACAACTTTGAGTCTTTTTATTTAACAGACTTGTGTGCAATGCTTTCAGAGTGTCGGCCTGTTATAGTGAAAAGCCCAGGTAACAATGACCTTCCTCAACTTCGCCCACTATGTCCTCTCTGCACCTGTGAGCGGCATGACAATAGCCAAAGCCAAACAACAATTTAGGATTTCAATTCCCCGACTCAATGAAGCCGTGTCCTCATTTTCCACTATTATGATAATGTCTCTTATGTAGAGAATGTTGATTCCCTCTTGTTCTCACATGGACCATTTTTTTTGTGCCCATACAATTAAAGGGGGTGAATCACAGCTGGAATTTGTTCTATTCCATGGTCTTTTCAACTTTTATTGTTAGGATTATTTGTTTTGTTGCTTATCCTCTTCCAACCTTCTTGGTTTATTTAGACACTGTCTAAATATCATGACTGTTATTCACACATAGTCCACCAATCAGGGCATAGCGTTGCTTAGCTACTCCATAGTGTGCCTGTCAACCTTATTTCAAACTCTGTGTCATCTATGTAAAGTGGGGGAAACCGCACTAGATGAGTAACTGATTATAACTGTATATATACTAATAAATATAACTATTTGCTGACAATATTCAAACCCTGTTATGAATCAAGTGCACGGTTTTCAGCAGCCAGTGGCAAAGGTTCAAATGCTGTGATATTAGAATAACAAACATGCATTATTTATATGAATTATCCTTTATGTTTATGGCACTGACATAATAAACAGAGGTTGTTCAACATTCACATCAATCCCTGTCCCGGTGGAGCTTACAATCTAAGGGCCCTACCACATTCACTTTAGTTTTCATGGTAAGACAATTAACCTTTCTTTATGTTTCTCTATATGGGAGGAAGCCAGGGTACCCAGAGGACCCCTATATAGATGCAGGCAGAACATACAAACCCTTTAAAAAATATATATATATGTGTATATATCATGAAAACATATTTCCTTACTTTCAGCAGGAAGCTTAGACCCCATAAAGCTTACTGCTAGTATATACTACGGATAGTATTTTAACAAGATTCAGTGAGCCACAGGTTGAAGATGCCAGAGTTCTGGAGCAAAATAATATGAAAACAAGCTCATTTTCAATGACCATTTGTTTGCAGCAGAAACAGTAATAACCGTTCACCCTCCAGATGCTGCAAAACTAATATGTCCAGCATCCTCCCATTAGATGGACTGGCTGTTCTTTGTGCACATAGCAGGTTCCATCATTCTCTAATGAACTCTCATTAACAAGCAGCTTATTTTTTTTACCATAAACTGTCATCCCTGGGGCAATTATTCTCCAATATCTTTCTAAAGATTGTGGCTTTCCTTACTAAACTTGTGGGTTGCAGAGTCCCAACTGCAACACTTAAATCAGGACCTTGTTTAAATCAGGATCTCGGCCATTGTTCTGAGATGCCACAAACATGTTCCTGGAAAGGCATATTGTTGTAAGATACTGTCGATGTACAGTATGGTCTTTTCCTTCATGACCTCCTTCTCAACGGGAGGACATTTTCCTCCCTCTTGAGGCACCTAGAAATGTATTTTTGTTGGGAGGTCCCTGGGATATGTCATCCAACTTTCCAGGCTAATCCTCGTCTCTAATGATGAGCGTATAAATTTGCCAGACACAAATCCGCCGGTGGATTTCCACGTTTTGCCGCAAGCAAAAAATCTGTAGAACCAGAAAAAAATTGATGCGTGTCAAAATTGTCGCACATATAAAAATTGTTGACCATTGACTTGTATTTTGCAAATTTTTCGCAGTTTCTCGAATTTCACAGCACAGATTCGCCCATCACTACTCATCTCAATAACCCTCAATACTGCAGTTTACACCTGAGCTCAAGTAATTGTACCCTAAAAAATGCACAATTTCAAGGTTAATGCCTGAGAAACTGTGGATAAAATCAACACAAACAACCCCCCCCCATCGATTCATCCTATTGAAGGGGAAGCATTGAGTATTGAGTTCTACTGCAAGATAATTATTTATAGCTGGGATCCTTGCCTAATTTATGATAAATATAAATGCTTTCATTACAACTCAGTGAGAGACTTAATGAAGGTTACTATTAACAAAGAAATCATTATACAGATAATCACAAGTTAACATTAGCTATGCATTTAGTTTCTTTCCTGTCCCAGGCAAGTATCCCAACTATCAATAATTATCTTGTAGTAGAACTTAATACAGTATGCTCCTGATATGAACCCTTCAGTGTGATAAATTGTTTGCTTTTGGTGTTTTTTTGTGAAAAAACTCGAAATTTTTCTGGATTTAATATACCCCAAAGATGGAAAAAGTCAGAATCCTAAAATCTGGCATCTCAGACCTGCCAAGGTTGTATATAAGTCAATGGGAGACGTCCCGAAGATATCATGCAATAGGTTTCGTGCAATAATCTGAAGATTTCGTGGTTTTCAGGGAAAAATCTGAAAAAATCTGAGTTTTCGGGTGGAAAATCCAAAAAATTTGTACGATTTTTTAGAGTTTTCTCTCTCGCACAGGAAATTTTGGGGAAAATGTATTGATAAAGAAGGGGAAATGACCTTTGTAGATTTGGTTGGAATAGATTTCAGAAAATTAGATATTTTTGGATTTTGATAAATAACCCCCTAAATGTGATTTAAATAAATATACACCCTGTCAAGACTGTATTTAGGTCCGATGCTGCCCTAGGTATCAGACCTAAATAAGCCCCCTACATTGTGCGTGTGACGTCACTTCCGCAAACCAGTCCGACCCCCTACCTCCCAGCTCTTTTACCAGATTTCCAATGGAAATCCGTGGAAGAGGCTGGGCGATTTTTTTTTTTGAAAAAATTATTTATAGGCACCCGAGGGCCGCCCCCCAAAACCTGCCACCCTAGGCACAGGCCTAGGGTGCCTTCATATAAATACGGCCTGCATACTGTATGTAAAGCCTGGTCAGCGCTCCAATTCATGCAGGTGAAAAGTGTATTTTAGGGATGAGTGAGTTTGTGGTGTTTCAATTAGCCAAAAACATTTGGTAGTCCACAGAAAAATTGCAGAACTGCAATTCAACTAAATGCATTGGAGTCAAAGGGAAAATGAAATTACATTTAGGTTAAGGAAGTTTATAAACAAGAATCTGTCATTGCATTATACTCTTCTAACAAATGTGCTTAAAAATGTGTTTGGAGCTGATTTATTGAAAAATTCTCCCAAAATCATACTAGCCCTGTCCATCTGTTTGGCTTCCTGCTGCCTCCTTTCCCAGGCTGTGCAGGGGAGCTGGCTGCACTAAGCACACTGCATTGTAGGATAGGAATCAGCAGCTAGGCTGACCTGATAGGGAACTGAAGTCTGTCTTTGTGTGACTGCATGTCCTTGATTGGCTATTCCCCTCCTACTGTGTTTCTGGCAGGGACCACCCATCCCTCATTTAAAACATGAACATGACTGTAGCAGATTTATAGGGAGCTCCAATAAAGGGGGCAAAGATTGAAAGATCAATATTAATTTTTAGCCCAGCACTATATATTATTCATTATTGCCTAAAAAAATTGGTGGGTTTTTATCAATCCCATATGTCTCCTTTAAAGGAGAAGGAAAGCTATGGAGGCATTTTATTGCCAATAGATTAGCTGCAATAGTGCAAGCTAGAATGCATATTTATTCTGTAGTATGTTTTATCATACCTGAGAAAAAGCTCTGGAAGCTCACTGTTTGTTTAGGATAGCAGCTGCCATATTAGCTTGGTGTTGTCGGAATAGGATGTGACATCACTTCCTGCCTGAGTCTCTCTCTGCTCACTTATAGCTCAGATTACAGCAGAGAAGAGAGGGGGGGAAGAGGAGCAAACTGAGCATGCTCACGCCCAGGGCAAGGTGGTTTAAGCTGAAGGCAGGAAGTCTGATACAGAAGCCCATGTGTACACAATAGAAGGAAAGATATTCAGTGTTTCTTTTGACAGAGGACTCAGAGCAACATTACTTTGAGGGTTTACTGGTATATTTAGGTGGGCCTTTCTGATAAGGCTTACTTAGTTTTCCTTCTCCTTTAAGGAGATTTTTAGCTCTACAATAGCATATACCTTCCGCTACCTTATTAGAGAAGCTCCTTCCCACTATGCCACAACTGTTCTTCAAAATGACAACTATAATTGATGGAAAAATATATAAACTTCTAAACAGCAATTAAGTGGCAATGGAAATAATATTCTGACGCAATCACATCACTATTTAACAAGGGGGTTGGTATTTTACCAACCCAAACCATACAAGGTGAAAAATCTTCTAGTAACTTTATTATGTGATACAGTATATAAAATCCACAATCTCCTCTGGGGCCTATTCCAAGATCTGGGATTACAAACTATTTATCAAAATTCAAATTTGTGTGGTTTTCGAGGGTCTTAGAGGTTTTTCCACCTCACATTTTAAAAAAACACACAACCTACTACCTACTTATTAAAAGATTCGAATACAAAAAGCGCAAACCTATAAAAACGAGAAATAAATCCGAAGAAGAATACCTTGAAATCTTCATTTTCATAAGTAAGTTTTGACGAGTACAAACGTAAAAAAAAAAAATAAACCTGAAAACCTCTAAAAGCTCAAAGCAAAGAAATATTTCAGAGCCACTTCCCCTTTGAATGCATAAATGGGCAGAGCAATCCCATTGAGCCCCATGTAAAGCGCAGCCGAATGATTGGTCACTGATGAAACCTTATGAGATAATGTTAATTACAGCATAAAGCAAATCATTTCCAATCTGCCGCTTCAGGGATAAAACAAAGCTGATAGAGTTATCAGGAAGGCGTGCATTCTTCAGGTTTGCAATTTCTTTTTTATTACCGGTATTGCGCCGTCTTTTGCATTGTCATATTGTCATATTACAACATATTTATTCTGCTGAACATCGAATGCTACTTGAAATATAAAGCTTTCTGAGTAGAATAATAGAGATAGTCACATTCAAAATTATTATTTCCTTTCCCTCAATAACCACCAGAAAATGAAAATGAAAAGTCTTCTGGTCGTCACTGAAGGGCTTAAAAAGCAAAAATGAAAAAGGATCTTCTATCGTGTTGGACTTCCAGAATATTATAATCCTATTACCAAAAACACGGGGATCTCAGATCTTAGCTGCTTTTGATTGGCTGGTGCCTGTAGCAAATTTCTAACGGGGAGCAAGAATAAAGGGGGAGGTTCACGCCTCAATGGGGTTAATGATATTTTCGTTACGCCCATCAAAATAAGTAAAATCTTTGAATACATCTTTCTATATTTACAGTATATATAAATATAGCAACCAAAACTTAGAAGCACATGTACAGGTTTGGGATCTGATATCCGGAAACCTGTTATCCAGAAAACTGCATTACAGGAAGGCCATCTCCCATAGGGGCAAATTCACTAATCGGAGAAAATTTGCCAGCGCTGGCTTCGTGCACATCGCAACACTTCGCCAGACAAAAATTCGCCTGGACAACGCTCATTCACGAAGACCCGAAGTTGCGCACCAGATACCGAACTCTTGCGAAATTATGCCAGCGAAATTACGCTTAGCAGTTCGAAGTTACGCTAGCGTTGGCTAATTAGTGAACTGCATGCAGTTAAAGTACAATGGCCGTATATGCTGCAGCAAATACATTACATTTCGCCACTGTTTTGGGACTTAGAAAAATGTTCAACTTTTTTTTGAGGAACTCCTATCTACTCTATTGCACTTCGCCTGGTCTGAGGTGGCGAAGGCAAGTCTGGCGATAGAAGTAACGGTCAGTAAAATCAAAAACGTAGTGAATTTGCGTAGTAACGCTCTTTCACCAGACCGAAAATTCGCCTGGCGTAAGAGTGCGAAGTTGCACCAGAGTCTATCTCCTTGGCACAATTACTCCAGCGAATTTACGCCAGCTACCATTAGTAAATCGGCGAAGTGCAAAAATGACATCACTTTGGCGAATTTTCAACAGCGTAAGCCATTTTGCCCTTTAGTAAATTTAGACTCTATTATAATCTAATAATTAACATTTTAAAAGAATTTTCTATTTCTCTGTAATAATAAAGCAGTAACTTGTACTTGATCCCAAATTAATCCCTATTAGAGGCAAAACAATCCGATTAGGATTATTTAATGTTTTTTTTTTACTTCTTTTTAGCTAGATCCAAACTACAGAAAGACCCCTTATCTGGAAAACCTCAGGTCCTGAGTATTCTGGATAACAGGTCCAATACCTGTACAAGCATCCAGAGAAGAGGCAATTATTTATCACACCATATATGAAATACCATAATGCAAAATGTTTATAGGTGTTGGGCAGTGATGAGCGAATTTTTTCGCCAGCCATGAATTTGCAGCGAAATTCCGCATTTCACCATCTGGGAATTTTTTTAAACTGAGGCAAAAATTTGCCACTAAAAAATTTGATGCAACAAAAATGACGCAGAGAAAAAAATGCCACCATAAGAAAAACCGCCCATTGACTTTAATGCGTTTGGACAAAAAGGAGTGGGAGAAATTGGTCATTAGGCCTAGGGGCATAAATGGTTGTGGACAAGTTGGCAAAGCCTTAGACTAATTGGTTTCAAAGGGGTTGTTCACTTTCTATATAACTATTAGTATGATATAGTATGTAGATAGTATATTCTGAGACAATTTGCAATTGTTTTTCATTTTTAATTATTTGTGTCTTTTGAGATATTTAGCTTTTTATTCAGCAGCTCTCCGGTTTGCAATTTCAGCAATCTAAGTGCAACATACAAATTAGCTCTTCCTGCAGAGCTATTTCCCCCTGATAGGCCGGCTCATTTATAATACCAGGAATCCTGCTTTGTCATTCAAGTGCTAGTGCTGGAAGATTTTCCTGGGTTTTCATGCTCACTGGTCGATATTTAGTTGCAAATTGCTCTTTGGAAAAATTGTCTTTATCCGTTGTTCAATTAATAGTAGATGTTTTTCATTTAGGTTTGATGAAAGGTTTCTTTTGGATGTTCCAGAACATTCGTTTAGGGATAACTGTTGAAAGATCCCTTTGAAGATCATGTTATATCAGCAGGTTGCAGTACTGGGTGTCCTAATAAATCTAAACCCCGTTTGGCCTCTTCAGATGATTGGCACTACTCTATGGAATTTCATTTGTATCTCAAGATAATGGTTCTGTCTGTCTTCTAAGATTGCTCCTAGTAAAGCCTGAGGCTGTAGACAAAATGCTGCCCCGTGTACTCCCAAATTTACCTCTCCTGCACTCAGATTTTGGGGGTGCAGGGGGAAGCACATCACAAACAGTGGCTACAGATCTCTTTGTATGGCATTAGCCTTAATAACATTAACCATGACAGCCTGAGCCTTAGCTTGAACCTTAGCAGTTTAGTCACTGATCAAATTCAGTCCATACTACAATCAGAGAATACATTTTATTGACCAGATTGTGAAAAGTACAAGATTCGGACAATAGTTGGCATGGCTTTTTTAGCATTGTTTATCGGAATTCCATTAAGAATCATCAGCTTGCGAATCACTGATGTGGAACCAAATTAGTGTGATTCACTTGCAGCAAGTTAGCTGAGGCTATGGACACCAGGTCTGGACTGGCATTCAAAATAGGCCTTGGCATTATAAATACACAGAGTGGCAACTTACAGCAGCCCCCCTGGCATGTGCCAGAACCCACACGATCTTGGATACAAGCCACTCAGGACCTTGGATATACCACAGGCTCCAGGTTGCTGTTAATTCTAGGTTTCAAAAAGGTAGGTGGGTGCCTTGGTGCTTGCAGCTAGTTGCTAAGTAGGAAGTAAGGACAAAAGTAGCTTTGAGAATTACATCAATGCATCATGCTCAGTTTTGTGTGCATTTTGCAATTGTGCTTGTGTTAATGATAAACCCTGAGCCTTACCGTGTCTTACTGTTCACAACTGTTGTCTGATCGGGGTATGTGTGTATAGCAGTGGTTGTACACTTAGCTGTAGCAAGATATGTGTGAGTTATAGCCTGTATTCATTGTCCTGGTGATGACAGTGATCACTTAACCTGGCTTGAGCAGTAAGCGTGCAACAAGAACGCTCATAAGAACTTACTATATTCAAACCACCTTCTACTATGCTGATATTTCAGTACCGAGACAGTGTAATCAATAATCAATAAATACTACATTTGTCTAGTTATCTGTGCAAGCCTGTGTGGGGCCTGGAGTGAAGGGGTGGCCATCAAGTAAATTAAACTCAACATCTCTATCATTTGTTTGTGCAAGAGCGCCGGGACCCTGGGGGTGGGCAGTGTGCAAATCAATCAAAATAACACCACACCTGCCTGTGCAGACTACTGGTCTGGGCCCCTGGGATTAAGAGGATGGGGCAATTCAATCAATACTTCATTTCATGTATATGTCTTGTATAGACAAATTATAAAAAATATAAAAGTATTATAGAATGAGAACAAAGTTGTAAGCAGCCAGCTGCCATGATAAGAACTACAAAACTGGCTAAAGAGTTTGCTCAGAGCAGGCTTTCCTGCTAATTTTTTTTTCAGGTGGGATATAGTAGGATATTGTGTGGTCCAGTGTCAGACTGGGCTGGCGGAACACCAGGAAAAATCCCAGTGGGCTCCCCTGCCTGGACACCAAACACACTTCCCTGCCCAAACCCTGTTCCCTTGCTGGACCCCAAGCTTGTACCCCTACCCAGATCCTCAGACAGCAATCTGGAAGGTTTTAGATGGCGAATGGTCGAAGTTGAATTTTTAAAGAGACAGTACATGATAAATTTCGATATTCGTTATTTTTTTTCAAATTCAAATCGAATTTCGACTATTCCCTAGTCGAAGTACACAAAAAAATGCTCAAAATTCAAATTTTTATCATTGAAAATTCCCCTCGACCTTTGATAAATCTGCCCCTAAGTTGCAAGGGGAAACTATAACTTTCCAGCTTTCAAAAGGGGACACTGACCCCAGCACTACAAAACTACTGCCCTGTGAGGCTACAGTTTAAAGGTTATTGTTACTATTAAGTCCTTACCTTTCTATTCAGTCCTTCTCTCCATATTCCAGTCTCTCATTCTAACCACTGCCTGGTTGCTAAGGTATATAAGACCCTAGCAACCAGATAGCTGCTGAAATTGCAAACCAGAGAGCTGCTTAACAAAATGCTAAATACCTGAAAACCACAAAAAACAAAAAATGAAAACCAACTGCAATTTGTCTCAAAATATCAATGTCTATGTCATTCTAAAAGTTAATTTAAAGGTGAACAACCCATTTAATGCCTGGTTGGAAGTGTGTTTATGCGCATGTGCGTAGGTGGATACAATTATTATTGAACGAGAGAGAGTGAGGCACAGTTGGCAGCAGTTTTGTTTTAGTTATCTATGTGGGTCAGTGATTCTGAGAGATGATGAAGGGTTGAACTTGATGGACAGCTGTCTTTTTTTATCAACCCAAATTCACAATGTAACAAAGTAGCCTGCAGTGTGTGCAGAACAGGTTTCTAATAGCATTAGAGTCCCAGGAGACTGTAAGTGTGCATCACTGTGCGCTTACATAGCCTTTGCTCAGATATGTGTATATTATCTATATTTTAACTGCCTGCCTTCTGTGCCTTAAGGCCAGGAGAGATCAGATTTGGAAGACAGAGACCTGCGCTCCTAGACCCAGAGTTCCCCACGTCCTTTGTGGCCTTGCCACAAATCTGGGCCAGATAATTAATCCTTATTGGAGGCAAAACCAGCCTATTTGGTTTCTTTAATGTTTAAATCAAAAATGTTTAAATCTTTAGTAGACTTATCCCCTTATCTGGAAATCGCCAGGTCGCGAGCATTCTGGATAACAGGGCTCATACCCTAGTGGTCAGTAGTTTTCCATTTAAAGAATATTTCAGAGTATTGTAGACTAGAGCTCACGTATGATGTGCTGGTGCTACCTGGATCAAATTGCTCACAACTAGTGATGGGCGAATCACGAAACGCACTGAAGTCAGTGGGCGTCAAGATAGTTTTGACACGCAACAATTTTGACACCAGCAGCAATTTTTATTAGGAATGCACCAAATCCAGGATTCGGCCTTTTTCAGCAGGGTTCGGATTCGGCCGAATCCTTGCGCCTATCTGAACCGAATCCTAATTTGCATATGCAAATTGTGGGGAGGGCGGGATTTCACGTGACTTTTTGTTACAAAACAAGTAAGTAAACCAATTTTTTCCCACTTTTTCCTTTCCCGCCCCTAATTTGCATATGCAAATTAGGATTCGGTTCGGTATTCGGCCGAATCTTCCAAGATGGATTCAGGGATTCGGTCAGTGCATCCCTAATTTTTATCTGCGTAGCTCTTTTGTGAAAATGCATTAAAGTCAATTGCCGTCCAAATAACTTTGACGTTCGACAATTTTTATGCCCATGACAATTTTAATGAGCAACGATTTTTTTTTGGTCGCTGCAAATTTTCACCGCAGTTTCACGAAAACATTTGCGGGCGGTGAAATGCGGAAATGTGCTTCAGATCCATGCCTGGCGAATAAATTCGGCCATCACTACTCACAGCAAGCATGGGGTTCTAAATCTGTCCTAACGTTTGGTTTTGTATGAAACACACAATGTATTGATGGTGCACCACAACACAACATGGCACAGCATGCATTCCATGAAAAACTATAATAAAGTGACATGATGGGACACAATTAATCTTCAGAGCTTGATGTCTAATTAAAGTTTGCTCCGTTTATGTGAAAACATTCCTGGTTTCTGCACTGGGCATTTTGGTTAATTCTAGATCAGTCTCTGCAATGCTCATATGAACCCAAACAAGCCCCTATGTGGGCATAAATGTACCCCTTTGTGCTATACTGCCCCTCATATTAGGCAACGGGAATCTCTCCCTCTACCGTTTTATGTGGTATGACCATGAATGCAAAGCTGATGCTGATGAAGAGTGAGCCATGGCTTTGTTTCATAAGCAAAAGAAAGGTCTTGAGATGGATTCCTAGCATTCAAACGAAAACATGTCCATATATAAACTTCATAATAATGGGATGGGATCCGTTATCTGGAAACCCATCATCCAAAAAGCTCTCTCCCATAGAGGCCATTTTAATAAAATACATCACATTTTATTGTGTTAAGTACCTTGTACTTGGTCCCAACTAAGATATAAGGAATCTTTATTGGAGGCAAAACAATCCTATTGGGTTTATTTAATGTTTAAATTATTTTTTGTAGACTTAAAGGGCATGCAAAGGCAAAAAAATAAAATCCCATTTTTACTTTCTTTAATGAAAAAGAAACCTATATCCAATATACTTTAATTAAAAAATCTGTACCATTTTTATAAGAAACCTGACTGTATGCAGTGAAATTCTCCCTTCATTTACTGCTGTGGATAGGAATTGTCAGATGGTCCCTAACTGCTGAGCAGGGAAACAATCATACTTATGAACAGCAGGGGGAGCCCCCGCCTTACTTCCCAGCCATGCAGAACTCAAGCAGCTTTGTTTATGACGACCCCTAAGCAGCTCAGACCACACTGAGCATGTGCAGAGTCTTGGTCTTGCAAAGATGTTTAACAAAGTTACAAGATGGTGACCCCCTGTAGCCAACTTTGAAAGAATAAATCATTTGTTTGATTAGGCTTGTGGTGCAGTAAGTTCATGTTTATATTTAGTATACAAAATACAGCATTTCTAGCCTTATTCTATTTTAGACTTTCCATGCCCTTTAAGGTATGAAGATCCAAATTACAGAAAGATTTCTTACTGGGAAAACCCCAGGTCCCGAGCATTCTGGATATCAGGTCCCATACCTGTACAACACAAAAAAAAAAAAATATTGTGCTTTAGCTTTCCTTCATATTCCCTTTCCTTCATATAGATAACGAAGCACAGCATACTGATTAACACATATCATTAGAGCTGTTATTAAGAAAGATGCCAGAAATGTCAATGACTGGGTAAATACTTCATGATTGCAGATTACATTTTAGAATGAATGTTATTATATACCTAATATAAATATCGCACATGCCTCTATCACCCTGATGATTGCAGAGCTATATAATTACACACAGATTTTTATATACCAAGAAATTATAAATGTTTGCATTTCTGTCAATTTGTGCTGTGAATGTAAAAAAATATGTATGTGGGGGGTTTCAATTAAAGGACTTTGTAATTTATAGTCGAGCACCTATGAATTCTGCTATCTATTTTAAAGGAGTTGTTCACCTTTAAATTAACTTTTAGTATGATTCTGAGACAATTTGCAATTGGTTTTAATTTTGTATTGTTTGCTGTATTTGTGTTATTTAGCTAAATAACTCAAATACAACAAAAAATAAAAAAGCAGCTCTACAGTTTGCAATTTCAGCAATCTGGTTACTAGGGTCCAAATTACCCTAGCAACCATGCACTGATTTGAATAAGAGACTGGAATATGAATAGGCGAGGGCCTGAATAGAAATATGATTAATAAAAATTAGATGGGGTCAGTGACCCCCATTTGAAAGCTGGAAAGAGTCAGAAGAAGAAGGCAAATAATTCAAAAACTTTTGAAAATAAATTTTGAAGATTAAGTGAAAAGTTGTGTAGAATTGGCCATTCTATAACATACTAAAAGTTAAGTTAAAGGTGAACCACCCCTTTAAGTTTTCAGGGTTCACTGAGGTCTGGCATGGTGGCGAGAGACTAATTAATTGCTAATGTGGCGCCTCTATTCAAAAAGGGATATCGTTCTCAGCCTCAAAACTATAGGCCGGTTAGTCGGACATCAGTGGTAGGAAAGCTATTCGAAGGGTTAATAAAGCATAAGATACTGGACTTTATTGCAAATCATAATACTATGAATGTGTGCCAGCATGGTTTTATGCGTAATAGATCTTGCCAGACTAACTTAATTGCTTTTTATGAGAAGGTAAGCAGGGACCTCAATTCTGGGATGGCAGCGGATGTGATTTACTTAGACTTTGCTAAAGCATTTGATACAGTGCCACACAAAAGGTTACTGGTTAAATTAAGGAATGTTGGCCTGGAACATAGTATTTGTACCTGGATAGAGAACTGGCTAAAAGATAGACTACAAAGAGTGGTGGTAAATGGAACATTTTCTAATTGGACCAGTGTTGTTAGTGGAGTACCGCAGGGCTCTGTACTAGGTCCCTTGCTTTTCAACTTGTTTATTAATGACCTGGAGGTGGGCATTGAAAGTACTGTTTCTATTTTTGCAGATGATACTAAATTGTGCAGAACTATAGGTTCCATGCAGGATGCTGCCACTTTGCAGAGTGATTTGTCTAAACTGGAAAACTGGGCAGCAAACTGGAAAATGAGGTTCAATGTTGATAAATGCAAGGTTATGCACTTTGGCAAAAATAATATAAATGCAAGTTATACACTAAATGGCAATGTGTTGGGAGTTTCCTTAAATGAGAAGGATCTAGGGGTCTTTGTAGATAACAAGTATATAATTCTGGGCAGTGTCATTCTGTGGCTATTAAAGCAAATAAAGTTCTGTCTTGTATAAAAAAGGGCATTAACTCAAGGGATGAAAACATAATTATGCCTCTTTATAGGTCCCTGGTAAGGCCACATCTGGAGTATGCAGTGCAGTTTTGGACTCCAGTCCTTAAGAGGGATATAAATGAGCTGGAGAGAGTGCAGAGACTAAGTGCAACTAAATTGGTTAGAGGTGTGGAAGACTTAAATTATGAGGGTAGACTATCAAGGTTGGGGTTGTTTTCTCTGGAAAAAAGGCGCTTGCGAGGGGACATGATTACACTTTACAAGTACATTAGAGGACATTATAGACAAATAGCAGGGGACCTTTTTACCCATAAAGTGGATCACTGCACCAGAGGCCACCCCTTTAGACTAGAAGAAAAGAACTTTCATTTGAAGCAACGTAGGGGGTTCTTCACAGTCAGGACAGTGAGGTTGTGGAATGCACTGCCGGGTGATGTTGTGATGCTGATTCAGTTAATGCCTTTAAGAATGACTTGGATGATTTCTTGGACAGACATAATATCAATGGCTATTGTGTGCAGCACCAAAGCATTATCTATATAGCCGGGTAACAAATACGCACTGCCATGGAAGAAGAGGAGGAAGACTATATGTCTGATGCTTTTATCAACTCTCTGATTCAGTCACATAACCACTCATGATGAAAAGGTCCCATCTGATATTACCACACAAGTATAAATACAAATCCGAGCTGCAGCAGCAACTAAGTAGCAGATGTGAGCGGCAGCAAGAGAAACCTTTCCCAGCGGGACAGACGTGGCTGCGCGTGTATATGCGCCGTACTGGGTGCCAGGTATCCTTTCCCAGGCACAGTAGGCAGCATACATTAATTGTCACTGGAAATTACACTATTTACAAGCGGACTCGGCATCCCGGTGCGCACATTAACTGGAGCATCCCTCGACCGTTCAAGAGTGTGGGTGGGTTTGAGAGTGTGCTAATGTGAATAAAAATAAACTAGACATTTATATTGTTCTCCTTTTGTGTCCTGGAGACAAAAGAGCTTATAGGAAGTTCAGGGCCCTTTTGGAGCTAAGAAACCATACTAAAGAACCATATACTGTAGGTAGGCTGCATCCAAATCCCAAATGAAGTCTCTAGCACATTTAAACGAGAACTAAAGCCTAACTAAAGAAGCAGCTAGAAATGTTGTACATTATGTTTTGGGCTTCTGTGCCAGCCCAAGGCAACCACAGCCCTTTAGCAGTAACGATCTGTGTCTCCAAAGATGCCCCAGTAGCTCCCCATCTTCTTTTCTGCTGATTCACTGCACATGCTCTGTGCTGCTGTCACTTACTGAGCTTAGGGATCAACTCCCAATATACAGTACACATGGAATAGAAATGTCACAATATAAGGCTGATTAGTAATTAATACAGATAATTACTACATGACAGCACAGAAACCAGTGCAACTAGCATCAGAATTTAATAATCATCTTTTGTTACAGGACAACCTTATTTTCTGCTTGACAATTTACGACGACCCCTAAGCTTAGCTTCTCAACAGTGGCTCAGAGCCCACTGAGCAAGTGAGTGTCACAGACACTTTCCAAGATGGTGACCCCCTGTGACAAGTTTGAAGTCCTGGATCATTGCTGCTATTGACAAGCTGAAACTTTAGGTGCAGTAAGTATATAAAATATGGCAATTTTCAGCAATATTTAGTTTTAGGGTTTAGTTCTCCTTTAAGAAGTATTGAAGTTATAGAGTATGGCATAAATTCTCTGCTTTTATCTAACTTGTAGTTGTTCCAGAAACACTTCCCACTTTTCCCAGTATTATTTTTGTACTTTGCGGTTACCGAAGCTTATTGTAATGAGCAATACTATTATACACAGCACGTATAGCTCTAAAGACCTCAGCAACCAAGCTCCTCTCAAGGTCATATTTAACGGATTTATATTAAGTTTATTATTAAAGAGCCACCATTCTCCTTTATATAGTATTTCTTGTCAACTCAATGCATGTTTTGAGCCCATTCTTCTCTCTTTTGCCTTCAATGGGAGATTTGAAGAAGGTTAGCCTTTTCCAAAGGATTTTTCCCTTGCAAAAAGAAAACTGCTCTTTAATAATTAACTATTGCACCTCTGTGGCTATTCCACCTCCACGTTACTCTTGCTTCAAAGAGTGTATTAAAATGGGAGTTAAATTGATGAAATCCTGAGCAGTGCATTGGACCCTGTCTGGCATCTCATTCATTCATAGACTCCTTCTTCCTATGAGATTCGCTCCCCCCTCCTTCCCCTCTCAGTTTTTCATCTCAGCCTTACACATCACTCTGTTCCACTAAGATAGGGCCTTCATTGTAAACCTATTAATTACTTAATTTATCCTTCATAGCGGAGTGGGAGAGATTTGCAGTGTCAGTTAGACTCAGGCTATTGTGTTGGCTGGCAAGCGGAGCTCTACTGACGTCACTCCCTTTTTAATTCAGCGGCGGAGGGGTTGTCAAATAATGCTTCTTTATAAACACGGATCTGGTCCTTTTTTCATCCGGCACTGAGAAGAGTGAAGTGATTGAGTCTATGTTCATGAGCTACTATATGCTAGGACAAACTCAGCTGTTTAACATGGGAGGATTGCCACCCAGTCAGTAATAGATGGGAATGCTGCATTTTAGTAACACCATCACCTGCAGAAGGAGCAAACCGTGTCTAGATGTTTGGATTAATTATCTTACCATGACCCTCCATGCAATAAATTAATTGCTGCTATCTGTGGGAATACATCAGTGGACTAAACACCCAACGAGTGTCCTGCCTGTCAATGCTCTCGGTGCATCAGCAAAGCTGCTTGCCATTTACCATGTGTCCAAGAGCAGCGATGGTCAAAAAGCCCCATGTGCCACTGGCTCAGGAGTTTTAAAGAAAATCCACCAATTCCTAGACTACTGGTTGAGGGGATATCATAGGGCTTTATAGACGTATCACCAAACTTAGCAAGACATGGGGGCAAATTCACTAAAGGGCGAAATTTCGCCTGGGAAGGCTTCACCACACTTCACGCCACTTTGTCAGATGTTAATTGGCAGTGCATACACTAATTCATCAAGATGCAAAGTTGCGTCCGCATCCAAACGCTGGTGGAGTTTTGCTAGTGTAAATTTGTCAGCGCAAGCATTTCATAGTAAACGTTCGCTAATGTTCATTTCTACTTTGTTAGTACTCTTACGTTTAGGTGACGTTGAATAGGGAGTGTTTATATATATATATATATATATTAGATATATATATATATATATATATTAGATATGTTGGTGCAAATGCTTGAAGTGGCCACTCATTGATAATAATGTTCAATGAACAAAATGAAGACGAGATCCTCTGTAAAACAAATGTAGCATGAGCCTCAAATAGTTAAAAAAACATTTATATTTAACAGTTACAACTTTTAAACACAATCCCACTTTAAAAAGCCAGCGTTTGTTTTATGACTTTTCGGCCTACAGGATATGATGTCACTGACATAAGATTGAGGAGAGTTTACCAGGAAACTGGCGAAACGTAATGGAAAATTTGCACTTTCGTGAATTTGCGGAGTAACTATCGTTTGTCTGAGCGAAGATTCACCTGGCGATGCTGTGAAACTGCGCTGACGACAGTCTCTTTCACTAGAACATTGTCCTCTACACCGGTTAGTAAATTGCCAATGTCCCTGCGGATTGGATTTCTGGTGCATTTCCGCTAGCGACAGCCACTTCGCTCTTTAGTAAATCTGCCCCTTAATTGGAAGAGTACACTGACTTTGTTCCAACAGACTGAATCACTAAGAGCTCCAATGCAAGAGAACAAGGCAAGCACTCAATACAATCTCTCCATTCAGATTGGAATCAGCGGAGAACACATTGGGCACTATAGAATAGTTTGTGGCAGACTTAGATCATGCCCTGTTATGAGGCAAAAGCACCAGGGCTCCTTTATAAACAGTGGACGAATTTTGCACATGGGCAACAACCAATATAATTATTATATATTATTTTAATAATATAATTAAAAAGTGGGATACTAAGGCCTTAAGCATAGGCTCTATGATTAAGGGTGTATGACCCGAAATGAATTAGGCCTTAGTATCTCACTGGTACACCATGTTTTTAATTCAATAAACTTTAATTTTTAACTTTGTAGGAACCACAGTAAAACACAGAATGTTAGAACCAGTACTCTTAAAAACAGGGGCATTCCTTTTTTTTTTGCCGCCTGAGGCGACCTTCCTTTTGCTGCCCCCACCCCTCTCCACGGCACTCACCTCTTCAGTGCCCGAGGGGGCTGGGGGTGGTCTACGTTGTACCGGAGGGTTCGGGGGTAGTCCGTGTCGCTAGTAGGGTTTCCAACTGTCCAATATATTACCGGCCTAGCCGGTAAAAATGATGGTTGATCCCAATGTTATTATTAGGGAAAAAAGATAAATATGTAGGAAGGCCGGTATTTTTTTTCCAGAAAAGGTGGCAACCCTAGTCGCTAGTGCAGAGAATGCAATTGCGCTCTCTGCACTAGAAAAGCTGAATTTCCGGGTTGAAAAGTGGAAATTTGGCTCTTAGTTACCAGGAGAGCCATTTTTGCTGCCCCTTGCAAACAGGGGGGCGCTGCCACCTGAGGCCCCTGCTTAAAAATGAGGTACGCTGAGGCTGGTGGGGTGTAACACTAATTAATGATAATATATACGGAGTAGTTCCTTTAAGTGCATATGTTATTGTATAGTGATGCAAACATATGAACTGGGGACCATCTTTGCTGATTTGTAAGATAATTGAACCAATACCAGGGCAACTGCTTCATTCATGTACAGAACATGGACACCATGGGGAGTTTCTTCTCATCTTGTTGTTCTTACTCTGGTGTCATTTTACTAGAGGCATCGCAAATATCTTAGAAACAAGAGTTTTGACTGAATTACTAGATCCAAGCAACCAAGTGATGATCCTGTAGTACAACACTCTGAAGATACCATGGGTTGGATGTGCTGGGGGAAAAGCTGCAATGCCTGACTATAGGTTCCTCTTACTGGATTCATATTGTTATTTATTTGCTTTGCGAGTTTTTCCACTCTATCCTAACTATTTCCAACATGCAAATGTCAAACAGAATTGGTGAGCGATAACCTTTTAATGATTGATTAAACAGAAGCTAAAAGTAAATAGATGTGTTACTCAACACCGCCAGTTCCATCATTTTGTTGTTATCGTTGACAAAACAGATAAACAAACTGTCTAAAAGCAGCTGCTGCCTGGAACGTTTGGATGAAAAGGGGGCAGGGTCCCTAGTAAATAACATTTAGCCTCAAAAGTTATGTAGACAGTTGCACACATTGCACAGGTATCGTCCGATTCATATAGATGATGATCATATCTTTTTCCACTGAACTGAACAATGTGATACGTTGTTTTTATAAGTGATAGCTGTGTGGTGCTCCAACTGTATTTTGGTATTGCCTAAGATGAGATTTTGGGGTCTATTAGGAATTGTTGCAGTGGTTGCTCCTGGGACCATAGAAGGGTGACTTTTATGGTTTATATATTGCAATCTTTTAACAGGACCAGACCAAATGCTAGACCGATTTTAATGTCATTGTTTTTTAAAAAATGGGCGTTGGTTTGGGTAGTCTCTCTCTCTCTTAAAAAACACAAGCTAGTGGCGGGGGAGGATCTAGCCCTCAGACTGAAACCAAGATTCAGGAGACATTTACTCCAAGTAATGCTACTATGCAGAGAGGTACAAGACCTTATACCAGTGGTCCCCAACCAGTAGCTCGCGAGCCACATGTTGCTCACCGACCCCCTTGGATGTTGCTCCCAGAAGCCTCAAAGCAGGTGATTATTTTTGAATTTCAGGCTTGGAGACAAGTTTTAGAAATATGGATAAATGGAGGGCTCATTAAAAAAATAAAGAAACAAAATGTGATTGGAGGTGCAAAAAAACTCAAGTCCCCCCTACAGAGCAACCAAATGTAACATGTCACATATCAGGTCTGCACACTCACAAAAAACTTAGACTCAGGTGGTATCATAGAAAATATTTTACTATTTAAAAAGAACAATTTAACAGTGACACAATGTTTACAAAAACAATAAACTCCACTTAAACGTTGGGGCCTTACTCATTTGGCAGGTGTATCCGCTTCTTGATTATGTGGAGTTTATTGTCTTTGTAAACATTGTGTCACTGTTAAATTGTTCTTTTTAAACAGTAAACTATTTTCTATCATACCACCTGAGTCTATAAGTTTTTTGTGAGTGTGCAGACCTGATATGTGACTTGGAGACAAGTTTTGGTTGTATAAAAACCCAGATGTACTGCCAAATAGATCCTCATGTAGGCTGCCACATAGGGACTACCAAATGGCCAATAACAGCCATTATTTGACATCGCCATGGACATTTTCATGCTTGTGTTGCTCTCCAACTCTTTTTTACACTCAAATGTGGCTCACAAGTAAAAAAGTTTGGGGACCGCTGCCTTATACTATGACCGGAGGTAAACAAGTTAGGGACACGGTATGGTGGCTTTTCAACTTTATGATCATAACTTTGTAACTAAAAAACCCCTGTTTTTGTAAACACATGCACTTACATATATACTGAATTACTTATGAGACAGGAGACCAGGGAATGGGCATTTATTAAAGGGATACTGTCATGGGAAAATTTTTTTTTAAAAAATGAATCAGTTAATAGTGCTGCTCCAGCAGAATTCTGCACTGAAATCCATTTCTCAAAGAGCAAACAGATTTTTTTATATTCAATTTTGAAATCTGACATGGGGCTAGACATATTGTCCATTTCCCAGCTGCCCCAAGTCATGTGACTTGTGCTCTGATAAACTTCAATCCAACTGCTGTACTGCAACTCGGAGTGATATCACCCCCTCCCTATTCCCCCCAGTAGCCAAACAATGGGAAGGTAACCAGATAACAGCTCCCTAACACAAGATAACAGCTGCCTGGTAGATCTAAGAACAACACTCAATAGTAAAAACCCATGTCCCACTGAGACACATTCAGTTACATTGAGAAGGAAAAACAGCAGCCTGCCAGAAAGCATTTCTCTCATAAAGTGCAGGCACAAGTCACATGACCAGGGGCAGCTGGGAAATTGACAAAATGTCTAGCCCCATGTCAGATTTCAAAATTGAATATAAAAAAAATCTGTTTGCTCTTTTGAGAAATGGATTTCAGTGCAGCATTCTGCTGGACTAGCACTATTAACTGATGCGTTTTGAAAAAAACATGTTTTCTGATGACAGGATCCCTTTAATTTGTCCAAATCAGTAGCACTTCCATTGTACTCAAACTTAGGAGTGCCCCCAGAACCCCCCTTTTTTGTATTAGACAGAATGTAAACCCAACTTGTTGGAGCAGAGCCACCAGTAAAGTCTTATCCACAGACTCAAGGGAAATCTTGGTCAGGTTGTCATTAAACAAGTAGCTAACCCCAAACCCAAGTCTGAAAAATTAATTAAAGCAAGATCTTAATAGTAGACGGAAGCTGAAGCTAGAGTACGCAGAAGACCGTAACACGGCAGAACATACAGGTACAAAGTCTGTCATCAGATGAATAGAATAAGCACTTTTTTGTATGCTATGAGTTACTAAAAGGTGTGTAGTTGGATCCATATTTTTAAAACCGTATTTTACTATTTTGATAGTCTGGAGTAGAATTGTAAGTAACCCTTAGTCTATCATAGCCATTTAGCTGACCACCAGCAGAGTGTAATAGACAGAAATACTGCTTAACCAGCTGGTCTCTAAGAGCAATGGAAGGACAGTTATGCCTTTTATATAATAACTCTTCCTACATGTTTGTGAAGATTCTCATTCATCTAGGTCATGGTATATCTATAGAAATAAGTCACATCAACTGGACTTGCAGTGTTTTTCATGAAGACGTTTCAACAGTCATCCAACTGAGAAAGCCAGTTGGATGACTGGTGGAACGTCTTCATGAAAAACACAGCAAGTTCCGTTGATTTGACTTATTTCTATAGATATAACTCTTCCTACAGTTAGAACCTGCATTTTCTTGGTGATCAGTGAGCGACACAAACAATATGGTGGTTCAACATAAATGTTGAAAACAGAAATATTTATTGATACTGCATGTATACTGTATGTCATTTTGATAGGATTCTCCGATAAGTCACCTATTGGTATAACCTTCATCAGTGGTTCGGTTTTCTTGCGAATACAGTTATCCTTTAATAAAGACTATAAGAGCATGGAGTTTTTTTTTACTCCAGTGTTGTCACAGCCAGGTTCATCATTATCAAAACTAATTTTCCAGGAAAGAGGTAAAAAGAATGTATTACATCATAGCGTGATGTCATGATATGATGCTACTTATTGATCCATCCTTGGAAACATTATAATGGAACAAAGTCTTTATTCATATTTTGTTAATGAAACACACACAGTCAAAAAAAACCCTGGGCTTATCAAGGATTTGATTTTAAATTCCTGTTTACACACATGTAACAAGCAGTAGTCAGACTGTTTTTTTACACCTTAAGTAACAAATCATTCCATTTAGGGAGGAGGATTGGCTACATATTGCCTTCTGCCTTTATGCAAAGGTCTGGCGGCTGAAGAGGTCGAGGGTGACTGCACTGAGGAATGCTGGGATGCTGTTCTGGTGATGGAGGTGAAGATCAATAAAGTCACGTAAGGTTAAAGAAAAGTCCGTCTCCAACAGCTGCATCTTCCCTCCAGAGGAGCCGGACGCCTGAACGGGGGAAAAAAAAACAGTCTCGTTAACCTGATTTCTTGAGAAGCAGAATAAATTGAGTTCTAGGATTCAAAGTCATTCAACCACTGTCCGTTCCTCTAGTAGGAAGAATAATGGCGTCTCAATGGTATTCTATGTACAACAGAGCTGATGTTAGTGGTGGAACACAAAGCCAAACCAGATCAAAAGCAATCACGTATGCACATCTGCTCTTTAATGATATGACCCAATCGTATTTCTTAATTAATGATGAAAAAGATGTAAAGCTCTGCTAAAGATATGGACAAGCTCAACTAAATAGCGCATTAAAATTAACTATTGGAGCTTCAAGGAAAGCTGGTTTAGAAACAGAGCAAAATGGCTACATGCAACATGTGAAGACTATAAACAGAATTTAGCATGCACACGATTGATGTCATATTTTCAGTGATCTTTTAATCTACGATACTCTACAGGGAGCATCTCACCAGCTCTCATGAGCAACCTATAACTACAGAGCTGTTATTGGTGGATCTAAGGCTAATGTCAGGCTGGAAGGGTTTTGATCACTACAGAGGGTGCTTTAATGGGGGGATAATAGGCAAGCCCCAGAGATATTGCTAATGATATCTCAGTGTGAGCAATGAAACTCATTGCAATAATTGTGTTATGTGAGAAGGCTGCTGAATAGCCATTGAAGATGTGCCAACGAGAAGATGGGGTCATTATGGCATGGTTGATGCTACCATCTGCACTTGGGGGTACCAAATGGTCCCAACTTTGGTAAAGTGTTGTCAAAAGGTAGACACTAAGGTAAAGAGCAACACATCTATTCCTGTTATTAGGGTCTATTTCCCACATAGCAACATGGCACAAGAGTGATTGTCACTTCTACAATAAAAAAAAGTGCTGGCTTAGAAATTATGGAAAGAAAAAATACATTAGCATAAAACCTTCAGATCAAAGAAGAAAGGCATTGTGGGTCTGTAATTCTAAATACGAGAAAGAAAACACAAGAACATTATTTCATAGCTGTATAAATAGGTAAATGGTATTTGCTTCCTGCAAGCAAACTACGTTGGAAAGCTGAATACCAAGAACTAATGAAGACAGAACAAAACATAATTTCATGAGACATTAAAAATCTACTTGCATAGTCTTGCGCATCAAAGCCAAATATAAAGTAGCCTGTAGAGAAGCTGGCATAATTTTGGCCGAAAGCCTGAAGGGTCTCCCTGGGAACTTAATGTGAGCATGAAAATGTAGAATTTTATGCTCCAAGAGTTTTATTTAAGTCTAGAGGACAAGAACAGTAAACTATGCTGGTCCCAGGTTTTTAGGCCAATGCAGATGTAGGGACCTATAGGATATCCTATCCCTATAGAGTTAATCCCTTGCCTTCTTTATGTAGTACTCTTATCCTTTGTTATTGGGCAAAGCCTTTGCAACAGTTTGTGTAACCACCTCATCTATTGGACAAAGAATGTAATGACACTCCCCTGCCACACTGCTATATAGTGTTGTGTAGGGAGTGGCCTCTTCCTCTTTGGTCCTGGTGCTGCTGCTAGGTGATCTCCATTGAGCCTGTGATCACCATAGGCCCCTGTAAGCCATTTACCCCAGAGGGATCTGACATCTTTGGTGCTGAAGTCGGGGACCAGGCAACCCCGTGAATGAGGAACAGCTAGCTAGAGCAGTTGTCGCTCCAACAAGGATTTGTAGAAGGAAGTAGCTTTCCCACAAGGCCTGTTTGCCTTTAGAGCAGGGAACTCAGTTGATAGGTATCAAGGTTAGCAAAGGACTACCTGTACCCTACCTGATCGATCCCGATCCCCTCACTGGCAAAGTCGGCTAAATGAGAATTGATGTACACCTGTCTGCTTATACCTTTAAGAGTTACATCTGCCTGTCTGTGATCATCTGTCCACTGTGATTCCATCCGCTGTATCCTACAAGTGCTTGGAAGTAAACCTGATGTCATTTGCCTCTGGCATAATAAACCTATTCACCCATTTCAGTATCCAAGAACCTCCTGGCTTCCAATTCATCTACTATTGCACTAATTAAGCTGTGGATTGTAGTTTCACAAGGGGAAGCTTCCATTTGGCGAAGGCTCTGCACTGGGTGTAGATTCACATGTGACCCATGCTCACTCCACTAGCTGGACACCCTTAACCCTTTATTGGCAGGATAGCCCAAATAGGTGCTACACAGAGTTCTAAACTAAACAAATTTATATGTATACAGATAACACATTAGCTACTATAACGGAAAATATGCAATATTTCTTATGTTTTACCTTATTCTTCTTTGTCTCCATCTGCAGATTCTATCTTACGTCTCTTGATCTTTAACATATTGTCTCTATTGTTCCATCTGAGCATTTTAGACTAGTTCTGTTGTTCTTTAACACTAACATTTTGGTTCTATTGTTCTTCATGTGTATTCTAGATTAGTTCTTTTGTTCTTTGATCTGTTCTGTCATCTGCTTTCATTTCTGTCATCTGCTTTCATTTCCATTCATCAAGACATACAGTATTTTGCAAGGGTATTTAGACCCTTAAAACAATTCTCTCCTTTTATTGAATAACAAACCCACAATAACATTTTCAGATGCTGCCTAGAGAAAGATGTGAGAGAAGCCACAGAAAGACCAAGAATAACGTTCACAGAGCCAGTTTAGAAGCCATTACTCTAAAATATGTGAACACATGCCTGGAATTGCATCACTTGTGACACAAAGTGCTATAATAGCATTAGCGTGTGATGCTTTTGATGTGCTCCTGGTTGGTTTCTACCTGAAACCCAACTGCTTTGCTGGTATTCTGCAGGTACCACGGATACCTGACCCGCTGCAGGTGTCTACTCCAGGGATCCCCAGTGTCAAAAGGCTAAACTATGCACATTTCAGTAGTAGAGCCAGGACAGTCACAATGCTGCTTAGTGCAACTATACAAAAGAACAAGGAGTATGTTTGGACACAAGTACTTTTAATGGCATCAATAAGTGCAAAGCTGGCAGCATTGGACTGGAGGCCTACCGGGTCTTCCACCACAGGGCCCAGTCTGAGCCTGAAAGCTACGTTGTTATTACTGCGAAAGGTAGCTACAGAATGCTGACGTATACTGTATATGTGTTAGGGGGTTGGATACAAACATCATACTTAAGTTATCCTTTCTTTTTCTATACAGTTTCTTTATAATGTTTTTCCTACCATAAAACAACTTTGCCACATAAAAACACAATTTAGAGTTCCAGCCCTTTCAGATAAAAATATCACATGGAACATTATTTTGGAATAGGATTTATTACGCAATAAAACGAGGGAACTGGTCCGTGTCTGGACATTTTTACAAGGCACAGCACGCAGACAAAGTTCATGTGATTGCCTTTGTTCGATACCAAAACGCCTGAGCATTAGGCTCGCTCAGTAGGTAAAGCTGAAGTACACTTTAATAATGAGCTTGTAGAATTCAGTAACCTTACAAGCCACATAGGTGTTTAAAATCAGAACAATAATTGCAAAAGGTTCATCTTAGAAGGCATTTTGTGCTCAAGGCAAATGCACACTCTGTCCTCCCCTAAATCCAGCCCTTAATAGCTCATGAACACAAGCTAGGGGTGCCAGATAGATTGCAACTTCAATAAAAGCAAGTAAGTTTAAGCAAGGTCATAGATATTAGGATCGGACATGCCGGCAGAGCTTTCAGAATATGTACAAGCAGTTATTAGCAGAGCAGCTACATTTCCTTCCAGTAGAGCTACATGGTCACTTCTAAGTGATCAATGCACAGTATGTTGATTTAAGACTGCGAGTATGAAAGCTTTGGGTTGCAGCTCTAAACATCAGAGGGTTAGTAGATCAATCTGAGGAACGTTCCTTTGATAATACCAAGGGAGGCTGGAAATGAAAATGTTAGTGCTCCTTGTAAAGAAAAGGCACAACCTCGATCAACTACAAAATGCAAAAGCGCATCTACGCCAGTACTAAAGTATGCAGCTTAATAACTGATAAACACCTACAACCCCTTGTAGCCAATGTTAAACTAATGTGGTGATGGGAATTATGGCTGTTCTTTACAATTGTGCCCCATTGTCATGGTGTGTGAGCTGGCAGCTTGAAAGCAAAATGGAGTACTTGTAGGTTTCTTTTTTTATGGCTTATTCTAACTGTATATATACAGGTATGGGATCCATTATCTGGAAACCTGTTATCCAGAAAGCTCTGAATTACGGGAAGGCCGTCTCCCATAGATTCTATTATAAGCAAATAATTCAAATTCATAAAAATGATTTCCTTTTTCTCTGTAATAATAAAACAGTACTGTACTTGATCCCAACTAAGAGATTTTATATATATATATATATATATATATATATATATATATATATATATATATATATATATATATATATGGAGGCAGAACAAGCCTATTAAGTTCATTTAAAGTGGATGTGTCACCCAGACACAAAAATCTGTATAATAAAAGTCCTTTTCAAATTAAACACTAAATCCAATTTCTATTTTTTATTAAAGCATTCATAGTTGTTGTAAGCTCATGTAAACATCTCAGCTGTCAATCAAATATTGTCTGCCCCTCCTCTATGCCCTGGGCATAGAGGCGGGGCAGATAATTACTTTCAGTTTCCATTCAGCACTTCCTAGAATTCGCTGCTCTCCACATATTCCCCCGTTCTCTTTACTATTTAATTGTGTATCCAGGACATGGGGATGGACATCAGGTCCCCCATTCTGGTGCACAAACAAGATTCTGAGATGACACAAGGCTTGCCTTAATGACAGTGTCCACAAAATGGCTCCTGCCTGCTTGCTATAATTATGAATTCCCAGGTATGGAGCTCCAAATTACCGAAAGACCCCACATCCGTAATTCCCCAGGTCCTGAGCATTCAGGATAACAGGTCCCATACCTGCACTGTAGATCTTCTATTTCGAGCTACTAGGGACTGCTAACAGGATACCATTCTGAATATCAGATCTCATACCTGTGTACAGATGTAGGGCTTATGTAGGGATTATTCAACAAAGGTACATGCATTAGAGAGTTAGTGACTAGTGATAGGCAAATCTGACCCGTTTAGCCGGAAATTTGCCAAAATGCTCATCACTATTAGTGACAATACTCAAAATTGTAAATATTCGGCAATACAAAGAGCATTTTTACCAGTGCAAAGTTAAAGGAGAATTCAACCCTTAACTAAAAAAAAAAAAAAACCCTACCCTACTTAGACCCCTCCTGCCCCCAGCCTAGCTGCTACCCCAGGGAAATGCCCCTAACTTTTTACTTACCCCTCGGTCAGGGATCACAGTTCTCAGCAGCCATCTTCTGGGCCTTTGTCTCTTCTGGCGCTTCGGTAATTTCCGTCCATTTCGGCGCATGCGCAGCTGTCGCAAACCGGGAAATTGCTCCAACTGCGCATGTGCTGCTTGGCCAGTCTCAGATTACCGAAGACCCGGAAGATGGCTGCCGTGAACTGCGATCCCTAAATACGCACCGAGGGGTAAGTAAAAAATTTAGGCCATTTACCTGGGTTAGCAGCTAGGCAGGGGGAGAGGAGGGAAGGAGTGTACATAGGGTAGGGTTTTTTTTTGTTGGTTACTTCTCCTTTAAGTGTTGACTCTCTGTTTTGGTAGGCTACCAATGTTTTCATTTTTTATTTCCATTTTTGGTGAAAATACTTCAAATTTTGACCTTTACCCTTTAGAAGTCTACTTCCAAGGGGGTACACTAATATACTGCTGTGACAGAAAATTCGATTTTTAGCCGACTGCCCACTTCACCCTAAATGTAAATGATAATTATGCCCTTATTGTCTTGGTCTATCCCAGCCTTCTCTAGGTATGTCACTCTAGTTAGAGACAAGGAGGCCTGTGCAGATTAGGACATGTTCTGATATTCAAAGACAGAACAGAAGAATGCAACTGGCAACATTAGATAGAATGCGGTCAAACTGAAAACACCCATTTTAGATGGCTGGCCTGCGTAGGTACTTTGATATATTACAAATGTAAGTATGTAAAGGTTAAGAGTGAGGTGGTGCCAATAGATAAAGCAGCTTGTGTGCCAATGAATACAACTCTACGTCCTTTTCTGAAACAATTCTACCTTTATTTGAAAAATGCCTGATGAGATGTACTCACGGCACCTTTTATGGAACGACGTTCTGAACAGAAGCCTGCGCCATCTGCATACGGCTATGGAATTCGAGAAGCAGAAACAATTATTGAATTATTTATGGGCTGTTATTACGTTAGTCTCCATACAAAGTTTTAACATTTTTAATCACTTCAGAACCTAAAAAATGCAAGCGTTTAATGACTGGAAAGGATCGTGCATGGATTTCTACATAAGCACACAAGCAAGACAAACACACTTCTTCAGCACCAACAAAAGGTTACATTGGAGTTCGACTAGGAAATGGCTCTACATCTCTGGTTGGATCAGAGGCAAAATCTGGTGTTAGACATGTGCATATATGGTTTGAAAGGAAGGGGGACGTGATTTTTATAACCAAGAGAACAGCAATTTTTTTGGACAAAAGAAAATAAAATATGTTGTCCTTGTAGTTTAACAAAAGTCAACACGTCAGTGTCTCTCAGGACACCTTAAACATGGCAGACTGTGTCCTCAGAGGCAAAAGAATTGACTTTCTTAATGATTGAAACAGCAGAACGTCAGCAGTGCCCTTAAGTCTCTTTGTTTTCTATTACTGCAAAGGGTAAACTCAACCAAATGCCTTAAAAAGTAGTTTTACGTGGATTTTATCTGGCTTGAGGTATTGTTCTACTTACATGAAGCTAATACCAGGCTAGGTGATTCTTTACAATTTATGACCAAGGGAAATCACTTAGTATGTGGGTACTCTTCAACCATGGATGCGACTAGGGATGGGGAATTTTTTCGCCCTCGATTCGCCGAAAAAATGATGCCCATAGACTTGTATGGCGGTGGGCGTCAAAAAAAAGACGTGCGTCAAAATAATTTCGCCGCGCAACAAATTTTTTTTGACACCCATAGGCTTTAATGGGCGTCTGCGACATTTCGCAGGCGGCTAATTTTTGGTGAAGCAAAACGTGTCAAATTCGCCCATCCCTGGATGCGACCAATATGAACATAAACAATGTAAGATGGATCTTGGGTTGGGTTGATACTTTCTCATCTTCAACAAAACCAAAGCAACAGAATATCCCTATCCACCCGTTTCTTTAATTAATACAATGAGTAGTTATCCCTTGTGGGGAAACTTTCTGGCTGAGGCTGCACCTATGTGTGGTCCACAGTTGATTTCCCCCCACAACTGAATTATGTGACCAGTCGATCTAGTGCCACAATAAAGTACCTAGTTGCCATTGACTAACGTTTCCTTTGTTAGGCAATTATCATCACCCTTTTGTTTAGCATATAGAAGAACGCTTCATAATCAAATCATTTTGATTTAATGAACAGAAAACCTCTATTGACAAATTAAACATTAAGGCAAAAGAGTTAGGTTGCTAAATATTGTGGGTTTAAGAGCCCCCTAGCTTATAATAATGTTACTAACACAAGAAAACATGACACAGAAAGATATTCAGCTCCATCCCTAAGTGCCATTCATTACTGTAATGGGGGTGGAATAAAAGTGTTGCACTATGTTTAAACTAGACTTTTAATAATCCTTCATTTTTCCAGAGTAAGATCTTATAAGAGGGACACCAGACGCATGTGGCAAAGCGTTCAGGCTATCACCAACTACAGGATGACAACATCAGCCTATGATGATGATGCCTCTCTTCCAGACATGCTGAATACATTTTACAGCCGGTTTGATGAAATGAACAACATGAAGGTGTTAAAGTCCATCCCTCCACACAACGACCAGGTGCTACGTCCGACCAAGACCGATTTGAGGAATACTCTTCGCTAAGTCAATCCATGTAAGGCTGCAGGACCAGACAATATCCCTGGAAGAGTGCTCAGAGAATATGCAGACCAATGTGCAACATTTTCAACATTTCCCTGAGCACTGCCGTTGTCCCGAAGTGCTTCAAGGAGTCCATCATTATTCCTGTGCCAAAGAAGCCCCACGTGTCCTGCCTCCATGACAATTGTCCCATCACTCTAACATCCACCATAATGAAGTGCTTCAAGAGGCTGGTTATGAGATTGATCAAAGGCCTGCTCTCACCATCTCAACACCCAATGCAGTTCACCTACCACTCCGATCGCTCAACAGATGATGCCATTGCAACTACCCTGCACTTGGCACTCATTCACCTAGACAATAAAGACACGTATGTACGAATGCTGTTCATAGACTTCAGCTCAGCATTCAATACAATCATTTCTCAGCACCTGAGTGTCAAGCTGAGCATGTTGGGCCTGAACAACTCTATCTGTAACTGGATCCTGGACTTCCTGACCAAGAGACCTCAGGTAGTCCAAATGGAAAAAAACATCTCCAGCACCATCACACTGAGCATGGGAGCCCCTCAAGGCTGTGTGCTCAGTCCACTGCTGTTGACACTGCTGACCCACGACTGTGTGACAGTGTGACAAAGCATGGGTTAAATCACATCATCAAGTTCGCGGATGATACAACCGTGGTGGGTCTCATCAGCAAGAACAACGAGTCAGCATACAGACAAGAGGTGAAATGGCTAATGTACTAGTGCGAAGTCAACTATTTGTCTATGAACACAAACAAAACAAAGGAAATAGTTGTTGACTTCAGGAAATCTGTAGCAGAGAACCTCTCCTGGACCCTTAACACCAGCTCTACAGTGAAGAAGGCACAGTAGCGCCTCTACTTTCTGCGTAAGATGAAAAAAGCCTACCTCCCACCATCTATCCTCACTATCTTCTACAGAGGATCTATTGAAAGCATTTTATGCTGCTGTATCACTACCTGGTATGGAAACTGTAATGCATCAGATTGCAAAATCCTGCAGCAGGTGGTGAGGACAGCGGAAATGATCATTGGGGTCTCGCTTCCTGCCATTATGGGTATTTACCACACTCGCCGTCTCCAGAAGGCTACCAGCATTGTCAGGGATATCACCCACCCTGCACATGATCTCTTTACCTTCCTGCCATCCGGCAAAAGATACCGCAGCATTCGGGCGCTGACTTCCAGAATGTGCAACAGTTTTTTTCCACAAGCCATCAGGCATCTCAACTCCAAAGGACTGAACTGAATATATTCATAAGGAACTGTACAAACCTCTGAAATACTCTACATAAATGTATGTCTACCTTGCCCAGCAAGACCATGTACCTGCTAGGGCTGTTCACGTCAAAAACTCTCATTTAGCACTGCGTATCTTGACAGCGCTATATAAATAAATGATGATGATGATTTAGATACACCCAGAATATTCTTGCAGTCTTCTGTATAGCACCATGGGTTCTGGAGGAAAGTTATTTCGTTTCTGAAAATGATGGCTGAAATGAAAATAAAATCCACTTGACTTGACTTATACATAACAACCCATAATGCATTGTTAACAGTAGGTGAACTATCCTCTATGAGCTCTAAGTTCTTGCTTGATTCCTCATTTTGGTGAAGAATAGGGGTTCTATGACGGACGTTAGTTAGCAAGAAGCTAGTCTGAGTGTAAGTCGTTCTAAAGCCTAGGAGAACGTAGGTTTGAGCAACAAAGAAGCAAACAGCTTATGTACATCCAGAACCATCAAAAGTTCTAACTATATAGTTTTATGGAAATAAGACAGTAAATTTGGCCATACACAGCAGATAAAAGCCCCCAACAGACCAAGTCGGCAGCTTATTGGACAGTGTATGGAGCCCTCCAACTGGTTTCCCAAACCGATATCTGACTGAAAAAAATTGCCAGATGTCAATCGAACAGGTTTAAAAACCCATTGGATCGTGGACCGCATTGGTTTGTTGATGAGGTCTTCGTTCTGACTGGCTGCATTCATGGAACTGTGATCTGATCATTGGGTCCTAGGACGACTTGCCCAACGAGCGGATCTGCACATGTATGGCCACCTTATGAGAGAGCTGTGCCTGAGAAGTCCAGTCCTGCTTAGGCCCACAGCTAAAACGCCTTTAGTCATCTTTTATGGTATGGTATATTACAAACATAATAATACAAATAAAATCTGCAAAAAGTAGCAAATGACCTTTTAACTAGACATTTCCTTTATTCCTACATTCTGCCTTTCATTTTCCTTTCCCGAGATTTTCTAAATGTCAAAAGCCCGTTCTCAATACAATGCTGTAAAATAGAGCCAAGAAACCAAGGCAGACAGGAGCAGGGAGATCCAAACAGAGTATAATGAGCTGCGAACATGTACATTTACATAATTCTTTAGTGTGACACAGGCAGGTGTAAAATAATTGCACCCTTCATCCATGCAAGAGCCAATGCATCATAGTCTAATCAAGATTCAGGAACATCAATATGCATACTGCTACATTAAGTGCCATCTTCATAATAGGCATAATTAGGCAGGCCCACGTGACCATTTCTTACCAAAAATTCCATTAGTAAAAACATCTTTTAAACAGCTTTAATAAGTAAGTACGGTGATCCTGCTGTTTGGTGTAGGTTAAGCTTTTAAAGTCCCAGCAATAAATCATACCTTCACTGGATCTATAAGCGGCCAGGTATTATATTTATATTGAATAATACTGAACTGCAACACTCTGCATCCTCAGGCAGTTATATTTAGTTTAGCAACATAGTTCTGTTCTTAGCAACAGAAATAGTTTAGCAACTTAGTGCCTGTCTGATTTATAGCGAAGCTTTACTATAATTTGCCAAATTAAAGATTAACATGATTTTACGGCTTATGACACACAAGGTGATTAGGAGCCTGGCTAGACATAGGCTTTGGGTTTTTTTTATTGGGAATGATAGATTAATTGCAAATGATTAGTAGCCTGGCTAGAGATTGGCTTTGGGTTTTTCTATTGGGAATGATAGATTAATTGCCTTAAGGCAGAGGTCCCCCAACATTTTTACCTATGAGCCACATGTAAATATAAAAAAAAATTTGGGCGCAAAACAAGCATGAAAAAAGTTGCTAGGTGGTCCCCAAAGATGGCTGTAATTAGTTATTTTGTAGCCCCTATGTGGACTGGCAGACTTCAGGTGGGTCCATTTGGCAGTACACCTGCTTTCCCCCAGCCTAGGTGTTACCCACGGTAAATGCCCCTACCTCTTTACTTACCCCTCAGTGCAGATTCTGTGCAGCATAGTTCACGGGTGCCCTCTTCTTCTCTTCGATAATCTTAGGGTCTTCTTCTGCAATTTCCATCACTTTCAGCGCATGCGCAGTTGTCGCAACCCGGAAGAATGTTCCAACTGTACATGAGACTATACGCCGTTCTCTTCCCAAAGAGAAGATGATGGCGCCCGTGAACTCCGCTGCACAGAATCTGCACCGAGGGGTAAGTAAAAAGGTGTGTAATACCTAGGCTGGAGGGAGCAGGGAGGGGGGTCTATGTAGGGTAGGGTTTTCTATAATTAAGAGTCTGGTTCTGGTTTAAAGATCGCCACAGTCTACTAGAGTGAAATGCTGCCACTCTCCATTCATTTCTATGAGATTTTGAGAGGCATATTTATCAAAGGATGAACTTTCACTTCAACCCATTGATAAACTGAAAAATACTTTAAAAATCCCATAGAAATGAATGGAGAGTGGCGGAATTTCACTCTAGCGGAATGTGGTGACCTCTAACTTCACTCTTTGATAAATATACACCATGGTCTCTCTGCAACAAAAACTTGTCTCCAAGTCAGTAGTTCAAAAACGAGCACCTGCTTTGAGGCCACTGGGAGCAATATCCATGGGGTTGGTGAGCAACATGATCGAGCGGATCTTTAAGTCTATGGCCACCTTAAGGCCCAGTATTAATGTAAAATGTGTAAAACTGAATTTTAGTTATAACCACGATTCAAGTTGTTTTGTGTTAAAACTCAATAACTTCCCCGGATATGTCATTAGAACGACACTTACTTAACGCCGCTAAGTACTTATCCCCAGAGTTTGGAAATCTACCACCCCCCCCCCCTCTGTTAAAGAATGGGCTATGAAAGTTAACGAAATTTTGAGGAGCTATCTACCTTCTCCAGCAAGCAACACACTAAATATAGAGACATATGGCTGAGATGGTTGTTATTTAGAGATACAGACGATTATAAACAACTTCTGACGCCCTAAGACGGACATTTTCAATACGTATCTAAGCCCGATAGACCCCATAAGTTTTAGGTCCTCCTGGGAACCATGATACCCCTAATGATATGGTACGCCGGAAAACTTTTCTGTGGTGATCTGTTATGCATTTTCAATTGCTTGCTTCTGGCGACATTCCTTGCTGTCCTCTGTTGTACTTAATCATATGATGCATTGTAGTTACATATAAGTGTATAGTGCGACCTGGATATTTTGTACTTTGGCTCAGACCTTCCCCCTCCTCTTCCCCCCCCTATTTTGCTTTACTTCAGAAACCAATAAAAAAATATTTAAAAAAAAAAAAACTCAATAACTCAAATGTTCTAGATGTATTAAGTGCTAAAAACCATGGCAAATTCATGTAGAAGCCAATGAGATTTGTCGTCAACCAATTGCAATTTGTCTCAGCATATCATTCTCAAATACTCATTCTCATACTAAAAGTTAATTTAAAGGTGAACAACCCCTTTAGGCTAGAGACACATGCTCAGATTAGGGGAGATTTAGTTGACCGGCGGTAAATCGCCTCTTCTTCGGGGTGACTAATCTCCCCGAATTGGAGCTAGTATTGAAATTGCCAGCAGGATGGCACTTTTGTTTCCTCGTGAGACAACTTCGGGCTACTTCATAAAACGTAGCCATCAATTTGCTATCCCACCAATTCATTCTAGCCGGTGGGAGGCTGTTTGGGGAGATTAGTCGCCCCGAAGAAGAGAAGATTTGTCGCTGGGCGACTAATCTCCCTGAATCTAAACAGGTGTCTCTGCCCTTAAGCATTTTTCTCAGTCAGAGAATGTGATTTTGAGGTGTTCAACTTTTTCTTGTGTTTTAAATAATTTTCAAGATTCAGGTTTTTAGATTCACAGTTCAAAGTTTTGCTAAATGTCAGATGGAAAAGACACAAAGACAGTGTGGTGTAAATAAATTCCTAATAAACTGTTCTATTAAAAAGTTGGCAGCTGAGGAACAAGGAGAGGCAAAAACAGTAACTTAGGTTAAATATGCCTTTAAAAGTCACACAAGAGCCTTAAACATAAACTAAGTTATCTCTGGCTAAATTGGCACATGGGTGGTATGATAATTGGCGCCGTTCTGATCGGATCAGCGTCTCATATGACAGATTAGTGGCAGTCAGAGAGGACCATACTGTGCAGCTTTCTCTCTCAGCGGTATGTCCAGCACAACAAAGCTCTCAGGTCTGACAGTCAAGGTAATAAGACAAGACTAGAAAGCACCGACAAGTACAAATATTTATACTGTTTTATCCAGAAATACTCTAATGAGGCGATTTCTAAAAAAAAAAAAGCCTCTCAAGTTCTACAGCAAAAAAGCCATTGATTCCAAAACACAGCAGCTTTTTTATTCCTTCCACAAAGTAAATTACCAGTCTTAGTTATAGGTGTGAATTTCTTTTTATTTTTACAAAAACTGTATTTTGACTCCTGTTGGTTTCACACTGAGCTGTTTAGTCTCCAATCAAAGGGTTATTAACGTGCTAATGAAACAGCCACAAATAAATACAACACAATAAGGATTTTGAACGACTCGGAAATCTCTGGCTTTATTCGGTGTTGGAGCATTGCTGTGTGCTAGGAAAATATAAAAGTTTATTTATGGCAATGAAAAAGAGACCTATGAGTGCTAGCTGCTCTGAGCAGGCATCCATCAAGGCCAGATCTGCTGTTCTAGAGGATTAAAGGACCAGTAACATCAAATTTTTTTTAAAAAAATTCGTTAGTAAACATCAAAAAATAAACACCAAGACAAAAAAAATTTTAAAATTGCAAAGCCTTTATTAAGAAATAACTTACCGAAACTCCACTTCCTGTCATCTACAGAAAAGGCGACACGGCGACCATCCATTGTGCAGCGCTGGATTTCTCCTCCTTGGCTCTGTCTCATGCTGTATTGACAGCATGTGAAGCGGCTGCTGCATCAGGGAGCGTGGTTTCCATAACCGAGGATTGCTGGCTCATCGGCGCATCTGTAGAGTGGGGAAGCTGTTAAGAGAGGAGCTGGGCCACATCATGGATGTTTGTAATTCCAGGCTGATCGGAGTTCCCACTGTCACTGACACGTAGCCACTTTCAACATGTGCTGCTTTCAGTATCGAGCGCTTCTTACCGACACTAATTCAATGCGCTGCTTTCTGTGCTTAGCCAGCAGGGGGATAATGGGATGCAAGGAAATGTTGGGCTTCTCTCTCGTGGACCCTGACACTGAACAGGAACCAGCACTGTGTGTCCGCTTGCAGTTTAGCGCTCGATAGCACGCAGCCACTCTCAGATGCGCTGCTTTCCGTGCACACGTGTTATCACAGTGCTGGTTCCTGTTCCCCCTGCTGACTAAGCACAGAAAGCAGCGCATTGAATTAGTGTCGGTAAGAAGCGCTCGATACTGAAAGCAGCGCATGTTGAGAGTGGCTACGTGTCAGTGACAGTGGGAACTCCGATCAGCCTGGAATTACAAACATCCATGATGTGGCCCAGCTCCTCTCTTAACAGCTTCCCCACTCTACAGATGCGCCGATGAGCCAGCAATCCTCGGTTATGGAAACCACGCTCCCTGATGCAGCAGCCGCTTCACATGCTGTCAATACAGCATGAGACAGAGCCAAGGAGGAGAAATCCAGCGCTGCACAATGGATGGTCGCCGTGTCGCCTTTTCTGTAGATGACAGGAAGTGGAGTTTCGGTAAGTTATTTCTTAATAAAGGCTTTGCAATTTTAAAAATTTTTTTGTCTTGGTGTTTATTTTTTGATGTTTACTAACGAATTTTTTTTAAAAAAAATTTGATGTTACTGGTCCTTTAACAAATGAGCAGGGCTGGATTTAAACCCAAAGCGACCCTAGGCCCCTTATAACCTCCTGCCCTCGCTCGCACCCCAACTCTCTTACCTACTCCCCACTGCTGCTGATGCCGTTCTCTGATCGACGGGACTGGGCGTGCGATTCAAACAACCATCACCCACTTAGTTCCTTTTGCACCTCACCAATCCCACCGACACCACCATTCCCCCTTGACCTGATCATATCACTCCACTAGGACTGGATGATGAGGAGACTATTGCGAAAATGAAAATTTAATATAGGCTACATCATAATGAAATTAGAAAAGTTCTAAATACAATCAATTAACAATTCTGTACAGTCTCTGAAATAATCAAGTTTATCTTCACTATCCCTCTCTGAGCGTCTGTTTCTCTTCATTCTGTCTTCATTCGGGAGTTGAGTGTCAGATGAATGATCCAATATTTATTATAGGGGGGCTCCTTTTGCCTAGAACATTATTATTATTAACATGTATTTAATGTGGCCCTAGAAGATGTATAATAGTTCACTATTAAAATCACCAGACAGCATGTCTTTCTACGTTCAGAATTTGGGCAAAATGCAGTTATTTTGTTAGATTTTGTTTGTACTAGAATCAACTATAAGAGTGAGCTCTAATTCATCTGCTAGGAAAGGGAGCCCTCCTATAAGATATATTGGATCTAACTGTCAATAAATATCTGACATCCAACTGCTGCATGAAGCAGGGGCGTAACTACCGGGGGAGCAGGGGGTGCAAATGGGCCAGGGCCCGCACCCCCGCAGGGCCCCCCCGGAAGATCGTGCGCGCTGCAGACTGCTGCAGTGGCACAGTATAATCGCGCACACAAGGGTGGGGGCGGGCCCGTCTGCACGGCTTGCACCAGGGCCCACCCCCACCAAGTTACGTTACTGGCATGAAGACAGAATGAAGAGAAACAGATGCTGAGAGAGGGATAGTGAATATAAACCTGATTATTTCAGAAAGGATGCCGAATTGTTAATTGATTGTATTTAGACAGTTCTTATTTCAGTATGACGAAGCTTATATTCAGTTTTAATTTTTGCGATAGTTCCCTTTTAAATAGCTGTCAAAATATCCTGCCCAGTCTCCAGTTCAGATGAAGCAAGAGGTGGCATCCCAACCTTAAAATGTTGCTGCCCTAGGACTGGGCCTTTGTTGCCTTCACACAAATCAGGGCTTGACCATATGGGTGGCAAGTTTATGCAGTAAAAAAAAAAAGTCTGCCACTGGACACATGGGGCTACATTTGAGAGAGACAGGGGAGTTACCCCCTCTCTTCTGTGACTAGTTAAATCACTGACTGGGGAGGGGCAGGTGGAAAGCTGGTCCCTAGGGCAGCAATCACTATAAATCCAACTATGCCAAGCTTATTAGATATACAGGTATGGGATCCGTTATCCAGGAACCCATTATTTCTAAAGCTCCAAATTAAGGAAAGGCCGTCTCCCATAGACTCCACAATAATCAAATACTGTAATCCAAATTTTAAAAAACGATTTCCTTTTCCTCTAATGATAAAACAGTACCTTGTATTGTTACTCCTTATCGGAAACGCAATTAGCTTATTTGGTTTATATAATGTTTACGTGAGTTTCTAGTAGACTTAAGGTATAAAGATCCAAATTACAGAAAGATCAGTGGTGTAACTACCGGGAGAGCAGGGGGTGCGATTGGGCCAGGGCCGACAGCTCGCGTGCCACTGACTCCGGTGGCGGAAAATGACGTACGGAGGGGTGCGGGGGCCGGTCCCCTCTAGTTATGTTACTGAGAAAGATCCATTATCTGGAAAACCCCAGGTCCCGAGCATTCTGGATAACAGGTCCCATACCTGTACTATAGACATGCTTAATGGACCAATTAGACCAATACTTCAGCATTTGAAGGAAGAGTAAATACATCCTAATGCTAGTTTGCTCATGTGAATTACTGTTAAGTTATAGGGCAGCTGTGCTTCTTCTTGAAGCCAGCAACTAAATATCAATATCAAATAAATACCGTCCTCTTGCTGCCACAACATGCCTTCCATGATTCTGCCTTACAGAACTTACAGCACATGCACGGTATCCTGCCTAGGAGTACAAAATACGCATGGGCATCTCAATCCTGCAAGCCAAAATGGAGTAGGGAATATGGACTAAACTCCAAAGAAAACAAAATGGAAGGCAATCGTTGGGAATGAAAAGGCAAACAAAGCTGTTTAGAGGTCATAAAAGCTGAACTTTAGTTGCCCTTTAAGCAACCATTTATAATAACAATAAGCTGTAAATAAGAACAGACTCCTGGTCCTAGGATAAATTAATTTCTAGAGGCCAATTTAAAACCAAACCATGTAAAGTCCCAGCAGTGTCAGTTAAAAGACACCCTACTTATATTAAAAACAAATGATTCTTTGTAATCAATTTACATTCTGCAGACAAAATATCCCACTTTCTCGTCCTCTAAATTTACATACAAACACTTTACAGCCATGAATACAGAATTAAAGGGATCCTGTCACCGGAAAACATGTTTTTTTCAAAACGCATCAGTTAATAGTGCTACTCCAGCAGAATTCTTCACTGAAATCCATTTCTCAAAAGAGCAAACAGAACGTTTTATATTCAATTTTGAAATCTGACATGGGGATAGACATTTTGTCAATTTCCCAGCTGCCCCTGGTCATGTGACTTGTGCCTGCACTTTAGGAGAGAAATACTTTCTGGCAGGCTGCTGTTTTTCCTTCTCAATGTAACTGAATGTGTCTCAGTGAGACATGGGTTTTTACTATTGAGTGTTGTTCTTAGATCTACCAGGCAGCTGTTATCTTGTGTTAGGGAGCTGCTATCTGGTTACCTTCCCATTGTTCTTTTGTTTGGCTGCTGGGGGGGAAAAGGGAGGTGGGTGATATCACTCCAACTTGCAGTACAGCAGTAAAGAGTGATTAACGTTTATCAGAGCACGTCACATGACTTGGGGCAGCTTGGAAATTGACAATATGTCTAGCCCCATGTAAGATTTCAAACTTAAATTTAAAAAAATCTGTTTGCTCTTTTGAGAAATGGGTTTCAGTGCAGAATTCTGCTGGAGCAGCACTATTAACTGATTAATTTTGAAAAAAAAATTTTTTTCCCATGACAGTATCCCTTTAACAAGACTTTTCAGCTCAGAACTTATTTACTAGACATTTTGTTTCTAAACTTTGTCAACGTTTTTTCTTATTCATATTTTTACATTATTCAAGTGCTCTGTTTTTAGATTTTCACCTTTGTAAGTGATCCAGGAAACATTTTGAGAACAAGCTCCAGCAAAAGGTTTGTGTGCAAGACGGACTCAGCTGGCAGAGATTAAAAAGAGATTAAACCTTTGGATAGTACAGAAGGCACAATTTAAACTGTAGGAGTGCTAAGACTATGAGGGCGCAGAAGAAAAGTTCAAGTGGAGCAGTGTTTGTGTAAGGTACAGGGAAAGAAAAACTCCCTCTTGAAAGAAGACTGAAGTGGAATGTCATCTCTCTTCTAGTAACAATAAAAAGACAACAAAGGAGAGATAAGGGATAATACAACACAGAAAAGGACTTTATGTCATCATTATAATAAATCTCACTTCTACTCTTTTTCTGCCGGTGACACTAGATCAAGGCATATTATGTCTTCTGTATTGAGCTATGACTGCAGTTCCCATATTTAGCTGATTTCAGCATTAAACTCTGCAAAGAACTTAATTTTTCTCCCACTCGTAACAATTTTATTCACAAAGGGAAATTTAAGGACAAAGCAGCTGAAATGGAATATGGCCTAATGATGAGATATCTCATTTTTATTGGGAGGGACTCTATTACTAATTGAAAGTAATACAAGTATAGGATCCGTTATCCGGAAAACCCATTATCCAGAAAGCGCCAAACTACTAGAAGGCCATGTCTGATAGACTCCATTTTAAGCAAATTATTCAAGTTTTTAGGTAGTATTTCCCTTTTTCCTGTAATAATTAAACAGTACCTTGCACTTGAACCAAACTAAGATATAACTAATCCTTACTGGAGGTAATAAGTATTTGTTTTAACCATTACATTATTTTATAGTGCACTTAAGATATAGAGGAGATCCAAATCACGGAAAGATCCCTTATCCGGAAAACCCCGCCGGGGGTTAAGGAGATGCTGAACCAGTCACTATAAAATTACCCATATAGCCTATATTACCTATATTTGCCTGCCTTGTAACACTGATAAGGTCAAATATGCCTTTGAGAAGACTATCTGGGCAACACCTATCACTATTGCTCATGCCAAAATGTGACCAGCAAGAGAGAATAAAATGTCCTGTCTGTCTCCACTAACATTTGATTGATCACTTTGGTCTACTAAGCACATTTTGGGCCTGTTATTAAATTACTTGGTTCTGAAAGGTGAATATAGACACAAAGACAATATTTATTGTACAACATAACCAAGCTAATTGTCACATCCAGTACCCCAAAACCCAGAACAAATGCCAAGGTTCCAGTCACGGACAGGCAAGGGTCAAGAACAGTAAATCAGACAAGAGCACACCCAGGAAACTATCTAAGAATAGACCTACATTGGGCAGTGAGAAATTGTGTGTGGTACCTTTAAATATCCGAATTTGTTGCTGTGGGCGCACAAGTAGCGCATGCGTCACTAGTTAGCGGTACTCAGAAAGTATTTCTGAAGAAAACTGCACCGGCCTGGGGGCAAATTTATTAAAGGGCAAAGTGACTAACGTGGGCGAAAAATTTGCCAGCGTGACGTCAATTCAATATTTTGCTGATTTACTAACGGTTGCTGACTTAACTTTACTAGCGAAGGATATAGGAAGCAAAGTACCGCTAGAGTCTAACGCCTGGCGAATGTGCGTTCTGGCGAATGGACGTAACTACGCAAGTTCACTAAGATGCGTATTTTACTGAACGTTACCTCTTGCGCCAGACTTGCCTTCACCACCCCAGACCAGGCGAAGTGCAATAGAGTAGACAGGCGTTCCTCAAAAAATAGCTGAAAATTTTTCTAAGTCCCAAAAACCGCTAGCGTCTTGTCCTTTTTTCAGGGTAATAGGCTGCAAAAGAGCGTAATTTTTTTTGGGGGTAACAGGCTTCCCCCCTACATAACATATGGCACATAAACTATAAACTGGGCTCATGTGTAGGGCAATATAACAACTATTTTATTTTATTAAGGTTTCCCGGACTTGTGTAATGTAAAGTATTCGCTGCAACATATACGTCCATTAAACTTTAACTTCCCGCCGTATGCAAATTAGACATCGCAATCGCAACTTCGCTTCGCTTGGTGCAGTAACGCTAGTGCAACTTCACCAGCGTTCGGCACCCTGGACGCAACTTCTGATTTTACTAAATTATCGTTGTCCTGGCGAAGTGTTGCTCTGTGAGCAAAGCATTCGCTGGCAAATTTTCCAGAGGTTAGTGAATTTGCCCCCTGGGGTTCTTACAGTAAGCACCATGGAGTCATCTTATTCCTCCGCTTATTTCTTTAAATATCCCGGGGTCAACACATGCGCAATAGAGTGAAACAGCCGGCTTTTTTGGTTTAAAAGTCGATTTTTAATTTTACTGCACACGCACAGGTGTGCGAATAAAGAAGAAGCAGGAAGAGGATCGCTCCGTGGTGCTCGCTTGTAGAACCCAGGGCCGGTGCAGTTTTCTGCTAACAGGAGCATCAGCCTGAAGAATCAGGTAAGAAAATACAATCACTTGGGGTGTCTGCCTTTTGGCACCACCAAGTAATAAAGCTTTTCCTTCTCCTTTAAAGAACTCCCCTTAAAAAAAGTATTCTTAAGCTATAATTTCAGACCCAAATATAGCCATAAGCAACTTTCCACTTTGCATACATTCAAATATTGCAGTTTATGTTCCTTGGAAATTAAATTTCTGTTGAACTAAGTGTCTATTCTCTGCATTCCTAGTATATGCCTTTCTTTCTAGGTATGGGCTGATCCACAAAGATATGCGTGGAGATTTGGACTCTGGATTTTATAGGTGTAAATGTTTTATGACCAGGATCCGGAGGGAAAGGAAGCAGGTAAGGCAATGCCTATATTTATAACTGCCCTCCCAATCTGCAACCAACCAATCCTCTACAGCCCACGCCCAGAAATCCAATCACCCTTATTCGGCCACCCCTATCCCAGTCACTGGCACCGTCGCTACTTCCTTTGGTGCCCTCCAGGAAATTTAGGAAGCTAAAGCTTATTTACTGTCAAATAGTGTGGCAATTAAGCTGGCCATAGACGCAAAGATCCGTTCAAGGATTCGTACGATATTCGGACCGTGTGTGGAGAGTCCCGACATTTTTCATCCGGCGGAGATCGGTCGTTTGGTCGATCGGACAGGTTAAAAGATTTCTGTCGGCTGCCGATAATATCTCTGCATGTATTGCCGATCGTACGATTTTCAGAGGGAGACTGTCACCAGCTTTGTCGTACGATTGCTGTCAGGGGCAGAACATCGGCTGATCTGTTCTTACTACTTCTGAATGGTAAGACTTTGATCTTTATGGTTAGTGGCAGGTCGGGAGATGGGAATATCCGATCGTACGTTGATTTGTACGATCAGATATTTGCGTCTGTGGCCATCTTAAGAATACAAATTAAAAAAACGAATTAAACAAAAATGCATTGCATGATATAAAAAAGCAATGGCTCTATTATTTTTTAAAGCAATAAAAGTGCTAGTGGGTTTACCTTTCATTATGAATATAAGAGACATTCTACATCATTCTTCAGATTTCATTCTTTCTACCCTTTTTTATCTTGCATTACCAAACATTGAATGGCTACAGAAAGCTATTGATACTTGGGGGTTAAATTAGCATATCTGTTTCTAATCATAAAAGGAGCCAGACATGAGCATTAGTTACGGGGCATTTGTTAATTCTAGTGTTGGGTTAATAAAAATAACCATAAGATAAAACCATAAGTGGGTTGTCTGCTTCTCAGGGGTACAAGCCTGGGATTGACAGTGTATCTGTTCATATTGTGCATTATTTGTAAGGCATTAGCAGAGGGCTGCCCAGCCATATACAGACCCCTAGCCTTTCTACTTTACAGTAAATGAACTTTCCTTACTAAATATGCTGTTTGGTGCGGGTTTTATCCTGTTGCGAGCAAGAGAGATAGTAGTAAAAGCGTGGGAAGTCGGTGGGCGGATTGGAAGCACCAAAATGAACAGATTAAAAAAAATATATATATATATATATGCCCATGAGAAATCTCTCTGTGAAAAGGATTGTTACTTCAGAACTGTTCAGACTTCGGCTTATGATTAATTATATCTTCCTCTGTGTTTCTCTATTGCTAAAATACATTCTCTGTGAAAAAAAAAACGATTTAAGGAATTAGAAATGTGGGGGTGATACATTGTAAGGGAAAAAGCATACGCAAACGGGAGATCCTCATCTGACGCCTTTAAATGCCCTTCTGATAATCCTAGACATGTTACAAGACTACATTTTTTATTTTCCCCCCGGAGAAAGCAGTTGGATTGCTCAGACCCAAGCGGAACACCACAAAGGCAAAGAGGAGACGGAATCAAATTTACTGGTGTTCCTCTGTTACTGTTTTTATCTCACCGAATGCCTTTTATATTAAAAACTTTATTGTAAAATAATGTACAGGTATGGGACCTGGTATTCAGAATGCTTGGGATTTTCCGGATAATGGATATTTCCGTAATTTAGATCTCCATACCTTAAGTCTACTAGAAAATAATGTAAACATTAAATAAACAGAAAAGGATTGTTTTGCCTCCAATTAGGATTAATTGTATCTAGTTGGGAAAAAGTACAAGGTACTGTTTTATTATTACAGAGAAAAAGGAAATCATTTTTAAAATGTTGAATTATTTGATAAAAATGGAATCTATGGAAAAATGGCCTTCACACAATTCAGAACTAATAAGTTTCTGGTTAACAGATCCCATATCTGTTGTTAATGTCAATTTGGAAGCATGATATATTAGCCTCATAAGCCAGATTTGGAATGGCATTTCCATTTTACACAGCAGAAACCAGGTGTAGGCCAATAACACCCAATATTACACGACAGAGCTGCTTAAGTGGGGTGCAATCAGTGGTTTGACCCAAAAATGCAGCCCTTGCAAAGAAGGAGAAAACATTCTCTATACATTTACTGTAGCTCAGAAGGCTCAGTATTTCCTATTGTTTCATTTGTTACCATTGAAATAAATGCTACAACCTGGTGACATCAAAAATGTCTTCTCTGTCTATTGGGCACAAGAATGTAGCAAAAGATAAGTAAATAGTACACATTTTCCTACTGATTTTGCAGGTAGTGATCCAGAGCCTATAGTGTGGAAAGCTGGTATTAGGATGGGACTATGGTTGAGGGATAGAAAGTATCTGGGGCAACATGTCAACAACAAGGGCTCTGCTTCAGTGGCATTTCAAAATGCACCAACTAGTGATGTGCAGGTTGACTTGGAACCTACAGTGACCTGTGGGTTGATCACCAATTGGGTTGGTTTGGGGTGAGATTGGGCCAACCATTGCAGGTTAGAGTTGGGTGTGGGTCAGACTGGGGAAGTACACACCATTCCCAATGATCCCCTGTCTTGGACCCAGAGGTGCACTAAGAAGAAGCATATAGAGCAAGACGCTGGTACAGGTAGGGTGAGGCTCCTACAATGGCAACATTTTGTGGGTTATGTGTGGGTGCAGGTTAAGGTTTTGTGGGATAGGGTCTGGTGCAGGTTGAGTTTTTCCTGACCCACACATCACTAGCACCCACCGTCTACTATCTCTTGAATCTAGCAGATGGTATATGTTACATAAGCTATGGTGCCTATGTTCTTAGTGGAGCAAAATGTGGTACCAGACGGAAATAGAGCAAGGTCCTTTAAGAATGCTTCTTTTGGCACAGGTTGCTCATTCATACTGTTCCAGAAGTCTAGCATATACAAGGATTCAATGGCACACAAGACATGCATTTGCAGGGCAAGCCCTTGCAGTCTTAATAATGCGGTTGTGCAATGTATACATTGTATTGGAGGTTGCCGTATCCTCCATCATTAGTGCCAAGAGACAAAGTGAGGGTATGTAGGGTGTGCATTTGCTTCAGTTTGCATATCTCTTTAAATTACACCCCCCCCCCTCCGCACCAAACAGTCATCAAATACCTCCAGAAGAAACAGTACAGGTGCATTGTGGAAAAATAACAGTAGTTCAGTTTACAGAAACATAATTCAACTTATGTCCCTTCAATTGTTAAAGTACAAGCGCAGTGTTGAAGGGTGTCCCTGGCACCAACACCACCATGGATAGCCCTCATGTTCCCAACAAGCACCCAGATTTCATAGAGGAGCTTAATACAATCTTGTGGTGGGGGCCTGAAACACTAAAATATCTCAAAATAAATATTTAGGAAAGGCGCTCAGTCTAGCCTGAATATTATTTTTTTTCTTATGTAACCACCTTGTTTTTAAGCATTACTGATTGATTAAAAGTGGTTAAAAGTTATTTAAAAAGGCTTCACAGCTGCCTTTTCCTACACTGGCTGCACTAATGGATTTTATGTTTTGTTATGCAAATGCCCGAACAAATAACAGGAAGAATTACTGTGATTTACCCAGAGAACATTGAGTTTTGAAGCAAACATAGACAGAAAATATATCCGAGTCTTGAATGAGAATAAAGAATGAAGAACAATCTACAGAACCAACAGGGCTGGTACCACTGAATTCCCTACCAGGTTCTTTTTCCATTGGCAGTATCAAGTGATTTAAATAAGGAAAGGGCGAAAAATTTGTTAAACAAATAGGCGTCCAAATTCTTTTTTTTTCACGTGACAATTTTTTACGGACACTCCAAATGGATGTTTTTTCTGGTGCCAACTTTTTTGTCCAAAAGTCAATGTGCGTTTCTTCTTCATGGCAACTTTTTTGTCTCAATGACACTTTTTCTTTTTTTAACAAAACTTTATTTATGAATTTTCTGAAGGGGAGGGGTACAGAAGAAAAAAGGAGGGGGTGTGAAAAGGAATGGGGGAATATAGTTACAAGTTCGCAAAAAAATACGCAGTTGGAGAAATGCGAAATTGGCTGGTGAAAAAATTTGCTCATCACTACTCAGGGTTGCCAGCCCTTCCCCAGTTTAATTTCATTTTAATTAGAACTTTAGTTGTATCTAGCACAGTCTATAGCAGAGGTTCAGACAAATTGTGTTTTAGTCGCCCCGATCTTAATATAACTGGCTTTATAGGTTTGTACCCCTACCCACTGCAATTAACAATTTCTGGACTATGCCAATTTCAATGCCCTTAAAATGACCATTCATTTACTGAGCAGAGCCTTGCGGAATGGACTGTTTTTAACAAAGCCCAATCCTCACATAACAAGCATGAAGATGGTTTCGGGCATTGCTCAAATAAAAGGGACTGTGTTCCTATGAAAGGTCATCAAAGGAACAAGAATATAATAATATCCTAATAAGTATAACATATCATTAGGTACAAAAGTAGAAGAAAAAGCAGCATGGTAATGGGAACCAATATCTAAAGCCACTGTAAAATTTGTAATTCTTTGAAAACAAACACTGCTCTATTTTTGTTCTGAAGACATTCGGAGGACCTTTTATGCCGTGAAAAGACGACACATAAATTAGTATTCTACACCGGCCATGAGAAGGAGACAACTAGAGAGCTGCCATGTGAGCTGTATGCGGCTGATATACTGAGCTTAATACTTGCATCTATTCCTGATAATGTCGATTCTGTATGGTAATAACACGTGGAGTGTTTTGATCACAGTCACAATCAGCTGGGGGACAGGGTTCCTCACAGTCATCTCTACTGATCTCAAGCTACAAGCAAGCTGTGATCATCATAGCACTTCATGCTTGGCTCACCTATCCACAAAGTTCTTGTGAAACATCAGGGACACATCTAGAAAATCCATCTGGAAGGGCTGTGCTGATCTCTTTACGTTGATTATTGCTATAATCAGAAAACGACATTAGTTGGAAGTGTCCCCCTATTTTTTAAATGATCTGGTGACACACATTCCATGTAAAATAAAAATTCATTAAAAAATGTGCAACCTGATTAAAAAAATAAATGGTATGTGTATACAGGTATGGGACCCGTTACCCAGAATCCGAGGGACCTGGGTTTTTCCAGATAAGGGATCTTTCTGTAATTTGGATCTTCATATATTGTCTATTAAAAAAATCATGTAAACAAAAAAAAAACCGAATAGGATTGGTCTGCCACCAATACGGATTCATGCAGCTTAGTTACCATCAAGTACAAGGTACTGTTCTATTATTACAGAAAAAACAGAAATCATTTAAAAAAATATATATATATATATATATATATATATTTAAAATAGAGTCTACGGGAGATGGCCTCCCATACTTGTATGTATATATGTGTATATATATATATATATCTATATCTATATAAATATATATATCTATATCTATATATATATCTATATCTATATATATATACACAGGTATATCTATCTATCTATCTATCTATCTATCTATAGATCCCATACCTGGTGTCACCCATAAAAAATCCATGTTAATGAAAAACCGAAACATCAGACACTTTTTTTGTACCTGTATGTGTTAAATAAAAGTTAATATACTAAATTTATAAGTAGTGCTGCTGCTCCTCCTATTATCACTCCTTTGATAAATGCTAGATGGTCCTACCATCACTCTTTTGAGGCTATATACAGTATATATATATATATATCTCTATATATCTCTCTCTCTCTTTCTTTCGCTAAGGATTTGGGAGTTCGGCCGAATCCAAAAAAGTGGAGTTGGTGCATCCCTAATATATATATCCAATAAAATATACAATGAGGATTATGCAAATCAATGTATTTCACGGTCTCAAATGTGGAAATATGTAAATAAAAGTTGTTTAATATTGCATCAATGCTGTGAAATATTTACACCCCCCACTAGTCTAAGCATGGCCTATTCTTGATTCAAAATATCACTATGTGAGCTGCCTTGGCACCAGTTATTTCTTTAAGTAGAATTAATAGTCATCAGCACTTGGGAAAAGCTATTCCCTGTCAAAATAGCAGCATAGTAAAAATAGCATTCCCACCACTCTCCCAAGAGTTTTTTATTTTCATTCTGCAACACCTGAAAATTTTTCGTAATGTGATACTCCTCCTAGTGAAAACCCATTCCTTATTCAATGCCTTTGTATTTATGGCCAATGGTATCTAGAAGATAAAGGATCGCCCTGTGGCAGTTTTGCTGTATTGTTGGAAGAGAAATACATTATATCACATCAGCCAGTGCATCTACATGTACTGTATATGAAATACACCTAATGGAGGATTACACACACGTTAACACTGCCTGTATTGTTGGCTGGCTGCGGGGGTCAGAATAACTGGGCTGTTTATCTTATCCATGCATAAATGTCTTCTTATCTACTTTCCATTTCACATGTCTATGCCAGAATGCTCCTTTGATGTGAAATACTCCCTACTCTATATGTATATATATATTACTCACATTCCAGCTGCACAAACGGTAAATTGCTTAAAATATTATGGCCGATGGAATTACTCAAAGGCAGTTGCTTTTTACAAAGATATGCCAGCAAATAAATGGTATCTGGTCAGCACAGCATCTCCTGGCCTCATGTTTTTATCTGCTTCTTTATGCCCCTCCACATAGTGAGACTTATCTCACTCTGTCCTGTTTTAGGGCAAAGACACACGTGGAGATTCAGGGAAAATAGTTGCCTGGCGACAAATCACCTCTTCTTCAGGTGACTAATCTCCCCGAACTGCCTTCCCGCTGACTAGAATCTAAATCTCAGGCGGGATGGCACAGGATTAGTTGGACAAAGAAGAGGTGATTATACATTGGGCGTCTAAATCTCTCCGAATCTCCACGCGTGTCTCTGCCCTTATTCTCCTACTATTCCACCCACACAATAGAGAAGGAGGCCTTAAAGTGGAATCCTCAAGGCAGCAGGAAAAGAGGAAGACCAAAGACAACTTGGAGACAAAGTGTGGAAGAGGAAATAAAGAAAGCAGGGACATCATGGACTGAGATAGAAAAAATCGCCCAGGACAGAAACCGGTGGCACACATTTGTTGAGACCCTTTGCTCCAGTGGGAGACACAGGATTAAGTAAGTATTCCACCCACTATGGAATTCAAAATCTGCAAATTACCACTATGCATTAGATAACGTGGAAATTATGGTTAAAAATTATTTAAAAAAAAAAAAATTAAAAAAACAAAAATAGTTACAAAACACATTGCCACATATAATAGGGTATCTTGATTAGGTGGTTACACTTGCAGGTAGCTGCTTTTCACATTGGTGGATGTATTGTATGTCACTTTACACTAGTTCACAGTATATAGGCCTTGTTCAGTGGGGCATGTTATGCATCACATAAATTAGATGTTATCACTTATTACTTACTGTTATTTAGATGTACTAATTACAAGTTATGTAATTATGGAGATGGCCATAATATTTTCATGGAGAGTTGATGTAGATGATATAATCCCCGTATTAATAGAAACAACACAAAATAACCCTCCAAGACCCTAGGAGCAATACGGTTTGTGAGGCATAATATAAGACAAAAAAAAAAGGGTTACTAACACTAGTGACCTTAGCAACCATGGAGTTAATGCTCTGGTTAGTTACATTGAGGGAGTGAAGTCAAGCTTACAAGGGGTTAAACCACTGGACCAGATGAGGATGAGGGAGGAGCAATATATATTTGCAACAAAAAGGTTTACAGTAGCTCTTTATTTTTAATTATTTTGACTGGTAGCCACAGATATCAATTAAAGATCGTGTATTTCTGCTCATGAGTTAAACACAATAGCTACAATTTGTAACTAAATTATAATCATACATCAATGTATTGATACAATATTTGTTGCTATTTTGAGGATTGTTTTTAACTTTTAATGTTTTTTATGGATAATAATGTTGGTAAATTATTTGGGGAACATATTTGAGAAAATAGCATTGTATCACATAGCAGGAATGTTTTTTAACTTTATGGGGGGTTAATGGTGTTTAGCATAATTATATGTCATTATGACTCTGCTGTTTCCTGCCAGAAATGCAGATTTAAGGCATACTTGCTATGTTTCAGTACTTTGAGAAAGGCCTTGGATAGGGCCAAAACGTCAGACTGAAGTTCTGTAAATAAAGACTAATTTTATTCATCTATAAGTCCAGAGAGTGCGGATTCTTTCGGAGGTATTATATATATATATATATATATATATATATATATATATATATTCATCTTTTATCACTTTGTGTTTTCCAGCTCTTGTTCACTCTGAGAGGAAGCATTGAAGAGAAAAGATTTCACATTATCAGTTTTCCTTCCTGCTGAAATAGAGAGAATGAGGAGCCTTTTTTAAAAAAAGAAAAAGAAAAAGTGTTGACTACATGTCAGTCTTTTGACATGAATCACAAAAAAAAACCCGAACCCCTTCAGACTATGTTATTTTGACATGCTTTTCTTTTTTGTTGTTGTATGTCGTGTCTCTCAGCAGACAGGCTGCTTTTCCTGGGATCTGCAGCTCTCTCTGGAGGTAAAAGCAGGGGAGAGGATTTATGCAGACACCATCTCTACAATTATGGAGACAGAAGAGGATACACCCAGATATCATACAAATTGATGCATTTTACCAGCAGGCTCGTGTGCACTGTGTTGTAACAGCTGTCATCCTCCAGCCCTTTGCAGAATATCTTTGTGCTCTCAAAACCCGTCAAGATTTGTGTTATTTCCCTCCACCCGAGTATTGTTTTTTTTTGTACTGGTTTTTCTCTTTAGATGCAAAGGAGAAGACAGTTAGCAGTCTGGCCCTCAGGAAAAATAAAGCAGGTAGGGTGACTTTACCTGTGGATTAAAATATAACTATGTATTAGTTTGGACAGCACACAGCCAATTAAAAATGACCTCAGATCAGCCTGGCAGCTTAGACAGGTGTCCCCAGACGGATTATTAAAACTTGCCCTCCCTCACATCTAGGTCTTGAAGCAATCCTTCTCCAGCCTCTGTAGAGGATCCGCATGACACAAACTGTTGATAAAAGATTGATCCACAGACACAGGTCAAAATGTGCATTCGGTGTCCACCTCATAACATCAAACTTTCCATCCACGTCATGGAACAGAGCGAAAATTAATGGACCTGCCAACGCTATACAAGAAAAACACATAGCAGTAAAGTGCCCCAAACTGTAGATGATAATCAATATGTCTTCACTCAGATTGATTTACAGCAGCAACATCCAACCTGTGGCTTTACATCTGTTGCCGGACTTCAGAGTTTCCTGTAAAAGCCGTGGAGATATACCAAAGGGGCACAATAAGTAAATAAATACAAACCACTAGATAGCAACCCCTTCAAAGGCATCTATTGAACTCAGTGGGTTACAAGGCAGAAATTAGAACACTTATCTCCAAGCATGCTAATAGCAAGAGAGTGACACTGCAACCAACACTGCAAACCCCTCAGGAAGGTTCTGAGAACTGGTTTATTGACATTTCTCAGGTACTCTATAGGCAAGACTGATTTGATATGCACAAAAATATATTGCTACCCACCCACATTTATCGAGTTCTGAATATATAGACACCCCCTCCTTCTGCTAGACTGCAAGCACGGACTGTTTTGAATTTAAGATGAAAACAGCTTGAGGGCCAGAAGGTGACATTCTGGCTCTCCATGTTTAAACATGCTTAATGAAATACAGCAGTGTAAAGGCCTGTCATCTTAAAAGTGGTTTCGAGTAAGACAATACAATCGCTTGGGGGTGCCAAACAGCCTTTCCTTCTCCTTTAATCACAATGCTACTTCTAAAAACATAAATCAATTGTTTTTAAAGTTTCTTCCAGCACAACTCCCCTCCCCAAAACACTACACTGTACAAGGAACTGATTTGGACACATTTCACTTTTATACCTCCACAACAAGTCCATAAGGCCAGCAGTTATCACTTTTGTTCATATCATCCAGGCACAGGTGGTGGTGCATCTTAAACAGTTGTCGGGTTATTGTGAAACATCAAATAAGTTTCTCCAAAAACCTACATCAAAAATTGGGGAGGCTTGGAACACAAAGACTATTCTGAGATATCTTTAGAAAAGAGCAACAATCTAAAGCCCATACATAACAATATATATGCATTCCACAAATGACAGGGGACTATTTCAACCTGAGGCTTATAAAAACAATAGTAATTCTTTGGGTATTTTGGCTTACATAATGATGATAACCATCTACTGACATACTTAGAGATATCAGTGGTGATCACATAAAGGCATTAGCCCCCAAGTCAATTGCTTTTAAACAAATAACATAACCCTAAGGTACCTTCTTATATCAACATGTAGCTACAACGTGTGACATACTGTTATAGATACACGTCCATCAAGTTTGTCCTTTTGGCCAAGTTAAATCTGCCTAAAGGTGGCCATACATTATAAGATCCTATAAAATTATACAATGTTTACAATATGCCTAAATTTGGGTAAATATCAGGCTGATCTGATTGGTCCTTGGGTCAACAATTGCATCAAAGTTGCTGATAGATGAAGACATCAATGAGCAGATGGGGACCTCATCTGATGGGGAATCAAACCTGCCTGATTGACATCTGGCAGATATCAGTCGAGAGGGCCCCATTCATAGGCAGACAAGCTGCCCAATGGTTTGAAGAGCCCGAATTGGCAGATAAAACCTGCCCATGTACAGCCAACTTAAGGTTGACGCATTGTAGGATGTATTCATTTTCATAATGTATACGTATTTAATGGGATAGGAATTAGTAATGTATGGGTCCAGATTTTTTGGACACGAACCTGAACCCAACCCGCACCCTGTTCCACCATTTTAATTGACCAATTTAGGATTTGTTACACACATATATATATATATTATTCATGACTGCACTAGTCCTGGAGTGCGTCAATTTTGGAAAACTATTACCGTATATACTCGCGTATAAGCCGAGTTTTTCAGCACCCAAAATGTGCTGAAAAACTCGACCTCGGCTTATACGCGGGTCACCGGCCGCAGATACGCTCCTTCCGCGGCCCCAACACACCTCCCTCCCAACCCGGAAACGTCAAGGCAACATGACGGCGAATTAGAACGCACGTGGAACGCGGAAGTAAGGTAAACGCGGCACATTGTTGCGGACTCAAGTTCTTGCGACAATGGAGGAGGATTGCAAAGCGAGGGATGGTTGGCGGAAGAGTTTATTGTCCTGGCTGCCGCACATACAACTTACTACTGGGGTTGTTCTGGCCGTGTTGATTTCTGTAGTAGTTTCGACTCCAGATAAGATAAGAACGATGATGTGGGACCACGGTTTGATTTAGAGCCTGGCTCGCCGGGATCCACAACAGGTATTTGCTTTGGCTTAAGTAGTTCTATGCGTTGCTACAAAATGTTGTGCGTTAAATAACTGATTCCCAGGAGGACCTTATTTCGGCTACACTCGTGTTCTATTCTTTTAAAGTGGGATTTCCGGCCTAACATCATTTTGTGTTTCTCTTCATAAGGAAGAAACTCGTATGTTAGGGCTTCAGAAATAGATAAACAAATGTTACTTTTAGAATACAGGTATTCCTTTAAAAGCACCAGTACCTAACCAATGCAGCTTTTAGAAACCTTCCAGTCTTTCATTATGCAAAAAGCAACTTTTGTACTTTAAGAGTTAGCACAAGAACTAAATAAGAGCTGATTTTTTATTTTTAGGGGTTCAACATGTTGGTCCTCCTTGGCTCCAAACTTTTGTCCTGAAACTACTAAACCCATCACAGTGCAGTGAATTAGTTTTTGCCTGAAGTCTCTTCCTGATTAGATAGATTTCTATGCCATAAAACATGATTACACATTTACACATTCACATTTTGAAATCTGACATGGGGCCCCTAGGCTTATACACGAGTCAATACATTTTTCCAGTTTTCTTAGGTAAATTAGGTACCTCGGCTTATACACGGGTCGGCTTATACACGAGTATATACGGTATCTATAATATATGTGACAGCACCCAGGCATGAAGAGAACAAACTATTGGAGTGCACCACTGCTGGAACTATCTATCTATCCATCTATCTACTGTATCTATCTATATATACATACACACACACATACATCAGAAAGAATACAGTTCAAAGACACACTTTACAAGATTGGGGCCAAGTGGAGGTAAATCAAAACAATCAGTACACTCCATATGTATTATATACAGTATATTTATACACACACACTATGCTTGCCCTATTCAAAGACCTTGCTTCTGCATTCAGATCTTTCATCTGCTAACCCAACCAAAGAAACATGTAATTTTCTGTCAATACTTAGATACTTAAAATTGCATTCAGATTATGTAACATAACACATTATTTCTGAAAATGTTTTAAGGCAAAAAAAAAAAAACAAGGATTCAACTCCAACACCACTCGTCTTTGTGTAATGGTGAATGTTGTCTTTAGAAAATTGGATACATTAACTGTGGGTCAACAGATCATCTCCTTTGAACAGCAGAGGAAGAGCGAAGAAGCCTAGTTATTTATCTCCAAGCTGAACTTTTTTTTTCACCTCCATTTTCAAGGCCAGAATATTTATTCTCTTGTTTTGATCTTGCTGCTTGTTCTCTGTGCTGACACACTGCTGCCGATATTTTCTGTGCGAGATCTGGTGAGAATCAATATTTTCCCCGAGTCGATTATAATGATGGTTGTTTTCAAAGCTACACTGCTTGCAATTAAGCCTACTAAAAGCCAGTATCATGGAAATAGAGAAACTGGGAGAAAAATCTATTTTAGTGATAACCAAGTGGTGGGAAGAAAAGCTGACAGTCAGAGAAATTGGACCTTAATGTTTTAGCCTTCGTCTTTACAGTGTAAGATGTTCAGGGAAAAAAGCCTAATTAGCTCTCCTTGTTTTACAATAGAGATGCATATATTTGTTCATGATATCTAATATATCATATTGTATTGGGTAGTAGCCAGTTTAAATACCATTTGTGTTGCAGATGAACACTGAAAATAAAACTAAAGGGAGGGAATAATTCTGTACATTCAAGCACAATATATAGTGGGTAATGTAATAGAGTTTTTTTTAGCACAGAAACCCATAATTACCAATTAGGTATTTGTTTTTTTTAACAGCACACCAACAAATCCTTTCCACTATGGATATGGTAGGAACAAGGATCTTTATCACTAGAAGAAAGGGGCCCAGTGATCTCAAATGCTCAGTTGCCAAGGCATAAAACAAAATACAGAATGCAGGGATTCTGTCCTGATTTTTATGATGTAGTTTTTATTTCTAAATTACACTGCAAATAATTCACTCTACAATATAAAATGTCATTCCTGCAAGTGTATTTGTTTGTAGTTGTAATATTGGTGTGTAGGCAGCCATCTCAGGTCATTCTACTGAAGCAGCACTATTAACTGATGCATTTTAAGAATCTGTGTTCATAGTAACTACTATACCTGGACGTGGCACTCTGTATGTAAGAGTTCAAGACAAACTACTTAAAGGGATACTGTCATGGGAATTTTTTTTCTTCAAATGCATCAGTTAATAGTGCTGCTCCAGTAGAATTCTGCACTAAAATCTGTTTCTCAAAAGAGCAAACTGCTTTTTTATATTTAATTTTGAAATCGGACATGGGTTTTAGACATATGGTCCGTTTCCCAGCTGCCCCAGTCATGTGACTTGTGCTCTGATCAACTTCATTCACTCTTTACTGCTGTACTACAAGCTGGAGTGATACCACCCCACCCTTCCTCGTCCAGCAGCCTAACAACAGAACAATGGGAAGGTAACCAGATAGCAGCTCCCTAACACAAGAAAACGGCTGCCTGGTAGATCTAAAAACATCACTCAATAGTAAAATCCAGGTTACACTAAGACACATTCAGTAACATTGAGTGGAAGAAACAGCCTGCCAGAAAGCAGTTCCATCCTAAAGTGTTGGCTCTTTCTAAAAGCACATGACGAGGCAAAATGACCTGCGATGGCTGCCTACACACCAATAGGCACTTGAAGGGGGCCACATGGGACATAACTGTTCAGTGAGTTTGCAATTGATCCTCAGCATTCAGCTCAGATACAAAAGCAACAGTTATGTGCCCCCCCTTTAAGCTCTGATTGGTTCCTGCCTGGTAACCAATCAGTGGAAACCAAGAGAGCTGCAAAGCAGGAAGTAGTGTTCTGGCTATTATGTTAGACATCCAGTCACTCCAGCCTTTATACATTGCATTTTTGGCTAACTAACTATATTAGAAACATGTTTATATTGCAAAGTCTATTTACCCAGTTTTTATTTTTCTACTGAACAATTCCTTTAATGTATTAAATCCATGTCTTGTTTTTCACCAACAGGTGGTTAAAGCCTCAAGGGGAAGGTGAACACTCCAGAGGTTTTCTGGCATGGTGTCTTTTTTCAGGTATGGGCAGCTTTTTACAAGCTTTACGTGTCATAGATTTGAGCTGCAAAAAAAAAGATCTACTAGATACACGGTTAGAGATACCAAATGGTCATGTGCTTATTCTCCAAGCTTTGAGGTTATCCCTAGTGGAAGCATCAGAACTAATGTACAAGTACCCCCTAAATCACCACAATCCCAACAATGAAAAGTACCAAAAAGGGTAGGAAGGCTTTATAGTACAAGAGCAATTAAACATCTAGCACAGAGGTTCTCTTGCATAACCAGGAAAACAACATGCCACCATCTTGCCATTCATTGTAGATGAAAGGCAAAGCATAACATGGAAATACTAATTTCTGAGCAGTATTGTTGTTACCGTCCAGCTTTTGGAAACACAACTCTCAACTAGTTTGTATCTTGTGATGTGTGGGAGCTGTAGACTTGATGAGTCAAGAGGCAGAAAGCTTGACATATCTACTCTGTAGTCTCCTAGATGATGCTGGGTTCAGTTCTGACAGAATTCACATATGTTGAAAGGGAGAGAATTAATTCTGGCTTCCATGAGTTTGCTAATGCTTCAATTAAAAGGCACTGGATGCAAACAAGTAGGGAATTGTCACTTAATATTAAAATATATACATTTAAAGGAATCATGAATATTTAATTTGCTTTTTAAGGGACAGATATTCAAGTGCTTTTCAGCATGTTTTTAAGTGGATGCCTCATGTCAATTTAATGTGTTGTGAGCAATTGCTGTCAAAGAGATGTAGTACAGTCAGAGGGCATTGCTCTTGTACTAGAAGGCCTTCCTATCTTGCATTATTAGCTACCTGCAAAGCAGATCGGCCGCTGTGCCTGGGGTTTTATTCTGTCCTGTGTAAATAAAATACGAGGAGGCAGCTTTTGTCAGCATGTGCCATTGCAGCCGACTGCTGATGCAAAATAGCAAAGCAACCACCTGAGGCATTACGCATCAGCCCTTGAGACCTAGTGTTCCCACGATAGCATCTGTCTCTAGGTGTGAACATTCAGCACATAATGAAGCTCAAAACTTCCTTTAGCTTTTGCTGTGTGCAAGTTTTTGAACTGAGCATCAGCATGTTAGATTATGTTAACTTTGCTGTCCTCTTTCCCCCCCCCCCAGGGTTATTACATTTCTATCAGCAAAGACTTAGCGGAGTGAAAACTTATGGGGAAATAAACACCAGCCATTGCTGTATTTCTTGTGCTTCTCTGTGGCCTGCTGAACGGACACCAAAAGCAAGGGGGGCACCAGTTTTATTTACTTGAAGTTTAAATGCATTAGTGATCTCAATGACTTTTAAGGAGTTAAATGAATACAAAAAAATAAAATTCAAGGGAAACAAGGCGCTCCGGCGATCTCCAAGCATTTTATTTTCCAAAATAGAGTTTAGAGAACAAGCTAAGCTTTACTTTAATGAATGGCTAAAGTTGTAATGCCCATGGGGGAATCTTGGAGCTCAGGTCAGAGTAACAATGTTACCTTTACCGAATTCAATTTTCTGTACACAGTGCCACACAAGACTTTCTTTGAGAAAGAATAAAAAAAGGATATGGCAGAGTGAGAGAAAGTATTAATTTGTCATGTATGGCACCTTCTACAAATGCCAGGGGATCATGTTATCAGCAAATGCAGCCATATCTGATAAGTGCCTGGGGACAATCTCATGGATGACTATTCTCTGCTAGAAAATACACTGCTAGCAACTTCTTTTTTTGCCAGGCTTAGTTAAAATAACGCCTTAGAATTGTGAACTCAGGAATGTATATCGAGCACACCTTTGAAATAAATAAGAAACGCTAGTTTTACAATTAGTCTTAAGGACAAAGGGCAAGTTTGAGGACTGCAAGGTACACAATTTGGACCAAGATGACCATTGGATTAAAAGAGGTGTGGCTAAAGCCATTTATGTCACATTGGAATTGGAACATCAATCGCCAAATAGGTGGCAAGACCACCTATTAGCCATATACAATATACAATGTTGTTCTATAATTTTCATAAGAACATCGATGATAATGTTGAAGATGATGATGTTCTACACCTCCATTTTTTTTTCATCATTTGGATATGTTTTGGATATGTTGGGTTCCGTTCATCCAGGTCATGACATAAGATATCCAATAGTAATCAATCTAAAGGAATTGGACTTGCTAAGCAATTTTGAAAACATATTAGCGATCATCCAAGAGGCTTCTTCAGTTCAACTGTTAGTGGTATGGCATTCCCTGAAAAATTAATTCTGCCTTGAAAAAACTTTCCACTGTTGAAAAATGCCCCAGAGGTACGTAATGCTAAAATATACTGACAAGATAGGTAGGAAGGCAGACTGAAGACTGCCATCCTACATTAAAGGACAGGACAAAACAGCAAGTTGTGTGTTTTATCCTTCCCACACTGCTTTTCCAAGTAGTTCTCTAATACTATGGAATCATCACATCTCAGTTAGATGAAAGAATGTGCTTTTGAGGTAAACAGTTTGTAGATTTTAAAGACAGCACATTTTAAACATCTAGGAATATACTGCATTTGGTTGTACCCTATGGCAAGCTTTGCAAAGAGTAACCTTCACTCAAATGAGAGGACAGTTAATGAAAATATTGTTGCATTCTGTCTGTAAAATGCACCTTGAGATATGCATTTGAATGGAAATTACCTGTTGACATCCTTGTGGATGAGAGGAGGGTCCTTGAGTTTTGGTGCAGTCAGTCAAACCAAGTTCCTAGGCATTGTCTGTGTTTGTGAATGCAGAGATAACATTGTCATAAAAAATATACATTTATCTCTCTCTGCAAACCTGTAATTTTGATGGTGATATTTCAAATACCGTGGGGGGCATAGGTGCTAAATGAAGCCTTCGTTAAAAAGGATGGGAACCTTGCTTATTTGACAGTCCCAAAAAGTATCTCCTAGGAGGAATTTTGTTTTCATTAGAGATGCAAACGCTACAAGGTAGTTGAAAAACCTGTCAAACATAGCGGGTGAATGCCCAAGTGGTTCCTCTGAATACATCACTAAGGGAACTAATGCCTCATTAGTCTTCCTACATCTCAAAGCCCAGCTCAACTCCCATCATCGTAACCACCACTTCCTGTGAAAATGATGCTGTAGCTACAAAACTAGTGTGTGCACAGGAGCAGGAGATATGTTATCATGTTAATGGACATTGACATTTCTCTGAGAGATGCTGGAGGCAAAAATCTATATCACACTGATAAATCTCATAAAGATTAAGTGATGTTTTGAGCTGATGATTGGGGGGACCATGTAAGGTATGTCTTCATCCTATATGGCTTTATGAAAAAACAGTTTTGGAAGCAGTTATCAGACAATTCCAATGAGTTTGCTGCTCATATGTTTATGGATCTGCCACCATATTTGAGCGATGGCAGCACACAGTGTGGGTTGAAAGAAATACTTTGGGTTTCTACATATGTAAACACATCATTTTAAAGTGACACAATGAATGGCAGCTCAATAGCAGCTAAGGGTCAATGGTTGTACAAATGTCATGATTAGAACATCCACAGGAAAATGTGTAAGCTTCATACAATTATCTATGCATGTATACCAGTCCACCAGTCCCGACCAATATCCATTTACTATGAATATTATGTGGTTCAGGGATCAGGCAAATTTGAAATTTTTATCTGCCGATGCACAACGTTGGCCAGTGCATAGTGCTTTGCACAAACAATTGGAACAATGGAAAGGTGGCCTTACCATACAAGTTGGAGAGCATAGGAGATCGGTCATATTGCCTTAAGATTATTACACAGTATAATATATCCTTTGTACTATTTATCTATCCCCAAGGGGTTGCACTGATGCTGGGTCCCCAGAGCAAATTTCGTCTCTGTCCTAGCCTAAAATCATAAATGTTTGTAATATTCTCCCCCTTTAATTCTCTTGTATTTGATTATCCCGGTGAGCATATGCATATTTATATTCAAAATCGTTCAGGCTTTGCCCTGACTTGTCTTATCAAAAACACCAACCCATGATAAGACTTGTTTTCATTGCGCTGAACTCTGCAGTTATGGTGGAAGGATTTCTGCTCAGGAGCCGTAACACAGCAGATTCATTCTAATGCTAGATGCTAGCGGAGGTTCTGCCGATGAAAAAGCATGAATCACTTGAGTGTGTAGAATATGTTGATAAATAGAACTCTGTGATTATAAAACATATACTCGGCGTAATGTATAACACTAGGAAAGCTCTGTTTCTTCCAAGCCGGGTTGTTCATGCTAAGGCAAGTCAACTAGCCTTGAAATAAAATGACAATGAATTCCTTTGCACACTGTTTATACACTTTCACAAGGCGCCACCTGAAACTAAACTTCATTTTTATTCGTTTCAGACTGTGCTGCTTGGGAAATGATTTGTGGTTAAAGCCTTGTCTGGCAGCCCACAAATCTGCATTTATTGCTTTTCCAGCAAGTCCTGAACACCGCCTTGATATTCCTTTGCAACTGAATATGCTGTTGGTGTCTGGTCAAAGGCAGCAGATTCTGACAAGACCTGGTAACTTACTGAGGATACAAAGCAGAGTCAGCTGCTCCTGTACAAACTCACCTGGGATGTAGATTCTCAATGCCCAAAGTTAAAAAACAAATCTTTTTCAGTGCGAAGATGAGGTATGACATAGAATTTATGGGAATTGTATGAAAAGTCTCAAACACAGAGTGTTTAGGTAGACTAAAGGTGAATTACTGTAATATTGCTTGCTTAATAACTGGAAGATAGGTAATTGAAAGTTGAACCTAGGGTTTGCACCTGTACAGCCTGGTTTTCGGAAGGGCTTTCCAGGTAAAAACTGCCTGTCCAGATTTGAAATTAATCGTTGATAGCCACGTCATGACCCTGCCCCCTGATGCAATAGGCCTGCTACAAGGGACATCCATGATCACAAAGAACAGTCCCTTTGTTGCTTATTTATATTTATTCATATCAGCACTGGACGCAGAGCAGCTCATGCACAGGACTCTCTCCCAGTTAGGCCCCTGCTGTAGAATGAAGGGAGGGTTTCCATGGTGACTTCGCACACATTTTATAGATATATTAACAACTTGGACGCCAATGGTCAAACGGCAACTTGTCTCTCAGATGTTACTTCAATATGGTACAAACTAGAATCAACTTCACAGTATTTCAAATTACGTCCTATGATAATATGGTGCACTGTCAGGGCATTAGTATGTAAGTGCTAGAGCTAACTGGAATGTTTCCAGTTCCCATAGTACAAAACTCTCACATTGGTCCTCCTCGAAGAATCTCTCTACCCTTGACTCAAAACACTTAGATCCTTATGCTGGCAGGTGAATTCTTCTCTCCTCATTGAAGCCTCATTCCTAGATTGAGATATAATAGAATCTAAACTGATTCTAGCTCTTATGAAACTTCTTCTATTGTAGCATCCTACATCAGGCTCTCCAGCACCATTCACCAGTCCAGCAAGTGGGATCCAAAAAAACATGGTGACTCCCCTTTCAAATAAAAGACACCCAGACCAATGAGGAAATACAAACATTAAAGGACACCCATCACCTGTAAATTGTTTACCCCACCGGAGGTGTGGACTAACAGAACATACACTCCAGAAACAATGGTATTTTCTAAGAAAAGCCCTCTGACTGAAAGAGGTTTTAAATTTAAGAAGAAAAAAGAAAAAAATGATGCAAAAATGTCAAAAACAATTTATAAGCACTGCCTAATGTCAAATATAAGTAACAATAGTAAATCAAAATAAGGGGGAAACTCACAGTTCACCTCAGTCTAAGGGTGCATATAATACAAACCAAACATTATGGGAGTGTCCCTAAAATAAAAATACAAAAACCTTTATTAGGACATGAGGACAAAGACCTTTTAACTTCTGGTCCACAAGAAGCTTTGGGTGCATCTGCCAACACTGGCAAATTGTTCACACACTCAACTTTATGGCCTCAGTGTAGACTCCAATTCCTTGTTAAACATAAAACCAAAGAGACATTTTACAGCATTGCTAAATTCAGATTGATTGCAAGCTAGAATAGATTCCCTTTTCTTTACACTAATATGTCTTGTTTTCATAAAATAAAACATTTTTAAACTGCCACTTCGTTGTCCCTTGCCAAGCATTCTTCTAACTAATCCTGTTAAGGGCTTAAAACCCTGCAGTGATGGAAAAGATGGCATTCAGATACTGTTGGATCTCTGCAGTCCAAATGCTTGGTTATAAATACAGGGTGAATCCCAGCTATAAAAGATGACAGAATGCTGCTTTGAGAGAGAAAAAGAGAAAGCTATTTGATTACATGTCTTTATACAAACACAAAAGGAATTGTAATTTTATAGAAATGTAAGTCAATTCTTTTTTTTCCCCAAACGGCTTCACAAAATATTACTTCTTGTTTTCAGGTGGGTATTTATTGATAATGATGTGCTCTTAAGTGACCCCTGCTTCCACTGAAAAACACCCTGTGCCAAGATCCCATTCAGTTTGCAGTTTCTCCCACTGACATTTCATCCCTTTATGCATAGTCCAGTTCTTCGCCAATGCGAGCAAAATATAATAAGCAAAGACCATAAGAAAGAAATGATCTTCTATTGTTAAGCCTTCCCATTGTTCATGCTTTTACATTATTTCAATTTCAAATGGAAATATAAATACATCTTATGACAGAATTTCATTACACGGGCTGCTAAACCATTATTTTTACAAGGAGCATTACGAGCCAGGTAAGTAAGTGTAGTAAAGAAAACAAGAGTTGCATAAAAGAACAAGATGCTGCCAATGGAATGCAATTTGTACATCATAATAACAAATGTAATAATCTGTTTTAAAAGTTTCCCGTTACGAGGAGAAAAGGAAGAATAACCACTTTGATTTGTTCTCATTTTAACATCTTAGGGTCAGGGCGCTCTGATTCGGGGAGATTAGTCGCCCGTGAAACAGTTTAGGAGATTAGTCACCCCGAAGAAGAGGAGATTTGTCGCTGGGCCACTAATCTCCCCCCGAATCTGAGCGTGTGCCCTGACCCTTAATGCGTATTCTGAAGAAATGTCAGCAAGTATGGGTAATGGATTACAGCCTATCATCCTTAAAGACTTTTTGGAGAATTTAAACAAACTAAGTAAATTTGTTTATTTTTTTCTACTTGTGCAAGGGACTTGGGGGCAAATTATCTTACCTCCGAAATTGTGCCAGAGACGGCTTTGCTGACAGCGCAACACTTTGCCAGGCGTAGATTCGCCAGGACAACGCTAATTCACAAAAAATCCCGAAGTTGCGTCCAGGGTTCTGAACGCTTGGGAAGTTGCACTAGCGATAATACGATAAGCAGTTCAAAGTTACGCTAGTGATGCCTAATTAGCATACGGCGTGAAGTTAAAGTACAATGGACTTATATGTTGCAATAACTACATTACACTACACAAGGCCAGGGAATCTTAATAAAATAAAATAGAGTTTTTATATTGCCCTACACATGTGCCCACTGTATAGTTTATGTGCCATATGTTAGGAAATGTAGGGGGGGGAAGGAATCCAAAAAAAAATTTTACGATCTTTTTCAGCCAATCACAGTCTAAAAAGTAAAAGACGCCAGCGTTTTTTTGGACTTTTAAGGAAGTCCTATCTACTCTATTGCACTTTGCCTGGTCTGAGGTGGCGAAGGCAAGTCTGGCGCAAGAGGTAACGTTCAGTAAAATCCACATCTTAGTGAATTTGTGTTGTTACGTCCATTCGCCAGTACGAAAATCCGCCTGGCGTTAGAGTGCGAAGTAGCGCAACAGTCTATCTCTCTTCCCTAGCAAATTTACGCCAGTGCCCGTTAGTAAATCGGCGAAGTCCCGATAAGGACGTCATGCTGGCAAATTTTCGCTAGCGTTAGCCACTTTGCCCTTTAGTAAATTTCCCCCATGGTGGCAACAAAAACAACATCAAATAAAACCATGTAATGAAAGCTAGCACCAACGGCCAACACATTCTGGTGTTTGGAGTGTTCATGCAAATAGGAGCAATTTCACTATGATTAAAAAGGCAATTAACTTTAAAAAAAATGCAGGCATTTATTTAATCCACCAGGGTGTCGCAAAGGCCTTCACGCAGCAACAAGCTGACATTTTGCAGGTATAGATATTTTGTCAGTGAGAAATGGGGCGCTGGTACAGTCCAAGACTACGAAGAAAGCCAAGCAGCATTTAATAGTTAGAAACAATCTGTCTATAGCGAAAGTCTATGAGGTTGTTGCTCTTGCTCTAAGGTCATGTAGCAAGTTGCACAGTGGTGCATCCAGATACACAGTGATTATTAAAGGATTAATAACTTAAATTGAAATAAGTTTGGCTTGAAATATTATTTCTATCCTGTACATGCAAAAATATTTGAATTCATACTGTTCTGTACTAGAGAACTTTTGCTGTTAGCTGTAATGCGTTCGACCACTTTTATTTCTAGCCTAAACAAAGTCCAGCCCTGTTGATTGTCTAAAAGGAAACTTATATAATACAAATTCTTGACCTGACCTTAAAAGCCAGGGGAATTAAAAAACAAAAAAGTCACATTTTCTAGTACACGTATAGGATCTGTTATCCGGAAACCCATTATTCAGAAAGCTCTTAATTACGGGAAACATATCTTCCAAAGACTCCATTTTAATCAAATAATTCAAGTGTAGCCTAAGAAAACATTATGGGGAAGAATTTTTAAAAGATCAAAAACAGAAAAAAAAAGTCAGGTTTTCACATATATGCTTGCACTGAGAGTGCTGTATGCTTTCAAGAATGTCTAGAGGGTAACAAATTTACGTTCTTTTCAACTTGATTAACTAATACAACTTGATTACTTGAAACAATTGTGGCCTGGGTTTTAATGATTTTCACAATCTCAGCGCATTTATGAGCAAAATAACTTCAGATGTAAAATGCTCCAAAATAAATAGTTTGCGCACAGTATCTAGTAGGATTAAGTCAAAGGCAACTGGACATTTAGGGGCAAATTTACTAACCTGCGAAAAGTTGCCAGCGTCCACTTCGCAGCCAGCACAACACTTCTGCAGGCGAGAATTCGCTCAGACGCCAATTCACTAAGATGTCTTTAGTACTGGGCGCTGAACGCTGGTTGACTTTTCGCTATCGGTACTTTGGTTATGCGAGCAAAAGATACATTAGCGTTCATTTACCTGTGAGCAAATTTCCTTTAATTGTGTGAAAAGTTTGGGGGTTACACATTGTTATTTAAAATTAGTAATCCACCAAATTGTATTCAGCCTTTTTCAGCAGGATTGGGATTCCGCCAAATCCAAATGCCTGGCCTAAACGAATCCTTAAAATCATGTGACAAAGTAAAAATGTTTTCACCCGTGCGCTCAGCACATGATTCTTTTTACGTAGCCCTAATTTGCATATGTGTATTAAAGGAGAAATGAAGCTTACCTAAAGAAGTAGCTAGAAATGTTGGATGTTATGTTCTGGGCTTCTGTACAAGTCAAAGGCAACTACAACCCTTTAGCAGTAAAGATCTTTGTCTCCAAAGATGCCCCAGTAGCTCCCCATGATCTTTTCTGCTGATTCACTGCACATGCTCTGTGCTGCTGTCACTTACTGAGTTTAGGGACAGACTCACAATATACAGTACACATAGAATAGAAATGTCACAATATGAGGCTGATTAGTAATTAATACAGATAATTACTACATGGCAGCACAGAAACCAGTTCAATTAGCATCAGAATTTAATAATCAGCCCTGTAACATCAGCTTATATTACAGACCAACCTCATTTTCAGCTTCATAATTTGTGATGACCACTAAGCTGAGCTTCTCAGAGACCAGAGTCGCAGACACTTTCCAAGATGGTGACCCCCTGTGACAAGTTTGAAGTCCTGGATCATTGCTGTTATTGACAAGCTGAAACTTTAGGCTGGTGCAATAAGTTCACTATATAAAATAAGGCATTTTTAGCCATATTCATTTTTAGTTTATAGTTCTCCTTTAAGGCTTCAATTCAGTTTGGCATTCAGACAAATCTTTCACAAAAGATTCGGGATTCAGACGAAACCCAAAATAGTGGATTTGATGCATCCCTATTTAAAACACCCTTTCTTTTTTTTCGGTGAAGTTAAAGGGTGATACCCAGACCTACAAATCTCCCTCAAAAATGTCAGACAAAGTCACTGTGAAGACTATGTAAACCTGGCTATGGTCACACAAAACAGAAGCCAGTGTCATTAGTGTAAATGTTCAGAGATTTTGCTCCATTTGTATATCATAAGAAATGCACACGATCATTGCAAACAAATTCATATTTCATTATTTTTAGCATTGGTTAATACTTTAGCATGCAGAATTTGTCTGCCTTTATTAACTATAATGTGCATGTCTAATGTTCAATAAAAAAAAAACCCTTTCTGATTTTTCTTCTTCTCTAGTTTCATTTTTAATATCTTGGCTAATTCTTCATCCAGACCTTTCCCTAATGATCTGCCATGTTTGGATGCCAACGTGATTTTCAAAGTGTGCTGTTTGATGTGTTCCCAAAACATAAACAAGCTGAGCAATGCATTTTTTATTCAACTTTGCTGCTTTGAAATGGAATCAGGCAGATGCAATTTACTAATCAGAACTAGAAAACAGATTGTCCCATTTATTCAGCGCAGAACTCATTGGTCATTGTGCAGCGGATGCTTGCTTCTGTTTACTCTATCATATTTCATAGGAATATGTTTGATGAGTTTAAAAACAAGAAATAAATAGCTGTGAAATAAACGAAAAAATGTACTTCTCCCATTTTGTACTTCTATTTTTTTATTTTCTATCCCCTTTGTCTTTCTTGACATTCTGTTTTCCCATTTTCTCAGTTACTGTTATTTTCCCCATATTACCTTCTCTGCTCTATAATAATCTGTTCTGTTCCAATTTATCCATGCTCTCTCATTTGTGCTCTCACATTTTGGCTTATTTTTCCCACATTCATTGCACTTTTTGCTCCTTCTGTCCTGTTTTTTTTTTGCTGTCACTGTATGTCTTAAAATTTTTAATTTTAGAGGAGATATCCTGTGTATCCATGCCCTTTGGCAATTTGCTTTAGTAATTTTATTTTACTATAGTAAAGATAAAAAGCAGTACTACTTTATAGCAGAAATAGTATGCTACAAAAACCACATAACGGGTATCCATAATAAAAGTAAAACTCACCAAAGTAGGTTGGCCCAGTTCACTGCCCCCAGAGTACCCTGTTAAAGATACTGGAGTAACTGGCATTTTTGGTAGGCAGACTCAAAAAACATCCTCCAAGTAAAAACACTTTTTTTTTTTTAAGTAGAACATAATATATATTAACTTGGGTTCTCCTAATAACTATTATACAGTAGGTAAATGCCTATGTACTAGTGAAGTGTGGGTTGACCCAAAACCTGCGGTGACCAGCGGTTGACCGCCAGTTGGGAGGGTCGGGGGAAATTTGGCCAACCATTGCAGGTTAGGATTGGGTGCGTGTTAAATTGGAGAAGTACACTACTACATTGCTCAACAGATTGAGAAGTAAGGTAAACAGGTTGGGTGCAGGTTTAGGAGAACTAAACCCCTAATGTGTCTCAGTGGGATGTGGGATTTTACTATTGAGTGTTGTTCTTAGATCTACCAGGCAGCTGTTATCTTGTGTTAGGGAGCTGTTAGCTGGTTACCTTCCCATTGTTCTTTTGTTTGGCTGCTGGGGGGGGGGGAAGGGAGGGGGTGATATCACTCAGACTTGCAGTACAGCAGTTAAGAGTGATTGAAGTTTATCAGAGCACAAGTCACATGACTTGGGGCAGCTGGGAAATTGACACTATGTCTAGCCCCATGTCAGATTTCAAAATTGAATATAAGAAAAAAATCTGTTTGCTCTTTTGAGAAATGAATTTCAGTGCAGAATTCTGCTGGAGCAGCACCATTAACTGATTCATTTTGAAAAAAAAACATGTTTTCCCATGACAGTATCCCTTTAAATATAATACAAGTTGAATACAAGGAGATGAGCTATCTACTGCATATGCAATTCCCACATAACACAGTGTTGCTTAGATCAAACATCGTATCATCGCCTCATTCTTCTGGGACGTTCATTTACCAGGAATCCTCTTCCAGTTAAAAGGCTGCCACAAAACCTTCAAAATATAAACTTCAAAGGCTTTATCGTTCAAGCACATCTTCCAATTCTGGTGCCATTTGATGGATTGCTGGAAGCTAATCTATGTAATGATCATAACCTATCGTTTTCTGGTGGTGAATTTTATCAAAAGACAATGTAGAACAAAAAAAAACAAAGGGGTGTTGGAAGTCACAGGTAATGGCAGATGAATCACTTCTACAGGCACATAATGACCACAGAACATCTGGCTTTACCAACTGCTACTTCATGAAGTTCTTACTGTACGTATGCAAAACAATAGCTAAATAATGTCTGGGTGAGCTCATAAACATCATGTTTTGGAGTGAATTAGCTGTGCCCTACTTAGTAAACATGCCCCATAATCTGCAAATAGAATTTGCGATCATGCAATTGAGTGTCGCTATAACTGTCGCACTCTTCACGTGACCCTATTTACAATTAGTAACCTACTGATCAAAATTAGAAATCTCACAGATTTTCTTACAAAAGGAATTTAACAAGTTGGATCTGCAAACCGCAATGCAATAAATGACTGCTTTTCTACAGAATGAATTGCCAGAAGGCTGTTCAGAATATCCTGCAAGTATCAAACTAATTACAAGGCAAATGTGATCATTACCGTGCTGAGCATGGTTATTGCCAACCAGCTTTGAATCCATTCATAAATTCTTCCATTAATGTCATCCTTATTAGTTATGACAGATCTCATACCAATTTACATGGCCGAGGGGGAACAACCCAGCTAAAGAAGAAGAATGGAGGCAGGATGATCGCTCCCTGGAGAGCACCTCACTGCAAAGTCTTCTTAGGCGTTTACCGGTTGAAACACAGAACTGGCGGAAATAATCATCCCGCCTTTCTACGGCTCACTGCTTTTAGTTAAAGGGATGAGGATAATTTTAGGAGATTTAAAAACTAATTAAAGCAAATGACATAACATATCACAGCCCCAGGTGCTTATTTCAAAAGAGTCTGCATGTGCGGCGTTCAGGCAAAAAAAAAAAAAAGGAAGGAAGACTATTAAAAACCTTGTGAAGAGCTCCATTAAGAAGCAATCCTGCTGTTAAATCTTTCCGGTTTGGGGGCCCTTGTGCTAATAACTACAAATCTCTGAACCTCTCACCAGGACTGGTTCATTTACAATGTTTTGTTTTCCTCTCCTTGTGCGGAAGCAGATTATTTCTTGTCAAGAATATCTAAAGAGGAGTCAGACTTAATAAAAGCCTGCAGTGTCACAGAGCAGCAAGGAAAGGCACTACATAGAGCTGTAAGTGTTCTTCTGCTCAAGAAGAATAAAATATGATGCAAAAAAATATGATGAGTATATAAATCATAGATTCAATTAGTATTGATAGCAGGAAGGAAAAGGTATACGCTTTTTCATTCAATCATCTTGAGAAATCATCTTACTCTAATTTCCGTTAGTGCAGCATTTAGTATTAAGAATTGAGAATAATAAGAATGAGAACATTCTATGTTCTATGATAAACAAGCAGTTAAAGGAAGCAGAGTTTGCATATCATGTGAGTGTGAGAAATTCTCCAGTTCAGTGATAAAGAGCTAGCATTATCACATTCCAAGGTGTAACCTCATGTAAAGAGCATCAATAACAACACATGAACATATAAGGAGCCCTATGAACAAAGGGAATCTAACCATCATATCAAACGAGTATGTATCTATATCTATATCAGGGCCTCAGGGGCAATGTTCTTAAGTGTAGGGCTCCACCACGATTTGTGTTTTCCTAATAAATAATAAAATTAGATATCCATTCTTGGGCAACAAAACATATCTTCTCTAATGTCTCTTAAGCTAAAATGATCACTTATGCTATATTCAATTTTATTATATGCTCTTTTTATAGAAGCTACATATGGCAATACTTCACCTCTGAACATGTTGCAGTCTATCCCAAACTTACGCTGAATACAATAGAAAAACAACAATGAATATAAGATCTATTTGCAATGTTGTATCTCAAAGATTATCGTTCCTACCTTTTAAAGTACAAGCATTTACAATTTCCTGACCATATGTATAGTATATTCCCCCGTGTACTAACAATGCACCACATTGTCTGAACCATGTACCCTATTCCCCTTCAGGACTAAGGATAGAGGAATGATGCTTTGTAATTAAATTGGTTAATTCCACATTTTACTTAACAGAAGAGGTTTAGCCATTAAAATATGTTTGTACCTAGTGTATCCTGCTTGTTGCCTATACGCAGTTGTAGACCTGGGCTTGGATGTTATTCACAGATCATGCTGCGCTCATATGTTTTGAAGACATGAAGGCCTGTTTACTGCCCTTCAGCTGTGGAGAACTACAACCCCTTTCATTCACAAAATGGTTTTGTTTTTGTTTTTTAATTTTGTAAATGTATGTATGCATGTACTCTAGGGATGAGCTCAGAAGAGCAATCAAAGCTACTGCTTTTGGCAGAAACAACAAATAAAGAAAGCTTTTGAAACAGAAAAGTGGTTTTTGTAAATTGTTTTTGCTGTAAAAGATCTAATGACCTGTGCAACTGGGCTTTTTATTTTATGATTTGGTTCTTAATTGGCTTCTATCGGTAAGACTAGGGCCATGAGGATGACTCCTCCTGATGTTGCTCTGTGAGACCCTTTCTGATGTAGCTAGGTTCTGGTTATCTAAGAAAGTAACTAACTGTATAGAGCCGTGCAGTCAAATGCTGGCTTATGAGAGAATTGTGGCCAACGTCAGCCATTATAGGGCTGATTTATTAAGTCTTTTTTGGGTTCGGCTTTTTGAAGCCAAAAATCTGAAACAATCGGTGACAATTCTGAATAAAAAATGCTACAGTTAAAACCTGTTGAATGACAGATGTGCCTTTTACAACTAGATCTTTCTTTGATTCATGGTTTTAAAGCTTTTAGGGTAAATTTGACACTGTTTTTTGTGCAATAATAGTAAGTCACAGCTTTTGCTACTATTCTGCGGCTTTTCCTGTAAGTGCTTTTTCAGTTTGGATGTTTTAATACATTTCGTGACATTCATGGTTAGTCGTGGTTTCAAAAACCTCTAAAACCACTAAAATTCGACCTTTACTAAATAGGTCTCCACAACTACCAAGCTTCCCAACCAATTAGTGATTGTCACTAGACTGTCTGATGTGGTTAGGCTGCAGCCATAGGACAGATCTCAACAACGTCAACTTCCTTCCTTCCAAAGTATGCTAATTTGCAAAAATAGGTTTTGGTAATTATACACTTAAGCTAATGCCCAATATTCTCCCATGGCTCCTGCCAATGTCATGAATGGAAAAATACTTTGAATATTCACACCAGAAAGATTTCAGGCTAAAAATGCCTGTTTGGATGTTTTGGGTCCAAGCAGGAGATTTCCATTCATGTCAATGCCACACGTAAGGTTGAATGTAGGGTTTTTCTCCATACCTGAATTATGCAGGTGCAGAAGCCCTAAGTGTTCTATTAGCCTAAGAACATTACAAATACATATATACACACAAACACATATATAATAGACATGTAACATAACCAAGACTATAAAAAAAATGAATAAAATTATACCTTTTTAATTAATATTCCACTAAACACTTTAGAAAACCATGACTGGAAAGTAAGGTGGCGTATTTGGGCTGAAAGTAGCAAACTAGCATGATTTCTATAATGGAAATGTGCATCTGGCAGAAACACCAATAACGTGGGCAGTGTATCGTAGAAAACACACACAGTTTGTTTCCATAACAATGTTGGCCTAACGGCTTTGCCCTTCGAACAATTAAGCAGATTGCGCATCTGATTGAATTTTAAATATTAAGGAGTTAGACCTTAGAAATGTTTATTGCCACCCTTTGAGATATAATCTTTCGTATCCTACGCCTTTTCACGGCTTAATTGCTTATAATTTGCATGGAAGATTATTAACCGGCTGATGCGTGTATGTAGAATGTAATCTGAAAGCTACTAGTTAACATCTAGACAAACTAGACACTGATACCATTATATTACGCTAGGTTTGTATTACAGTTTGAAGCCAAATTTCAGTCCATTATATTATAACACAAACCTTCTAGCTGCCTTGATAGCATATGCCAAGCATTTAATGGAGGGCTTGATCCCATGTAAAAAAGAAAAATTCAGCCTAACAATGGCATTCATAAAAGGAACCAAGTTAATTACTCTTGATTCAAATTCCTACACAGTGCTTTTTTTTCAAGAGATCGAGGACTTACTGGATCTTATATTCAGAGTTCAGCTCCAGTGCTAGTCTCTAGCAAGCAGTCAATTGCTTCATAACAAGTTAGACTTATAAGGTCAATGGTCTAGTAATAAGGTCAGTGCTAGACAGAATAAAAACATTATCATTTTTTGCACAAAAGGCCATAATATGGTCTGTGATTCTGAATCCTACAAATAGCATTTAATTTTAAACCTTCTGTTCAAATTTTCAGGATTCACTTGTATTATGCCCAGTATCCTGACCAAGTCGGTAGCCTACAGACTCATGTATGGGCCCAAACCAACCTTCTCTGCAAGCTACATCTGATCAGAAGCCGCTCAGATATGATTAGCGCAGGCAGGCTTTAATTTATTAATTCAACTCCCCTAGGCTGCCACCGCTCATCACCCTTTTCCCTTCCTCCTCTTGTGATGAGCCCCTTCCTCCTCTTGTGTGCGCCTGTACGTATATTGTGTCGGGTCCAGAGTACTGGTGATTGGCACGTGGGAGATATAAAGAGGTAGCAAATCTCCTGCATGTCTCCAGTGCTCAGAACCCATTCAGATGCGGATGGGCAGCATGACGCCCTAGGCCCGGGCATTTGTGGGCTTCCCCCAAATCCATCAGATGAGGACTGCATAAAGCCATAGATGTGGATCATAGATCATGGCTCTGCATGGGCCTTCCATTTTTTTGAGCATCCGAATCTTCTCGATCTGGCTCACCTCAATAATACACAAGTTGAAATAAGTTATGTGATACAAATTACATCACTATGCATTGATAATGCCATCACTAGGCACGATTTACAAGGATATAGTTTACAGGGTATTCACAACCCTTTTCCATCATAAGTGCATTGCTTATCTAATGTTGTATTGTTTATATAAATTATGACCTTTTTATATACTGTGAATTCTGCACAGTATAGCTATTTCCTAGCTTTGGACAAACTATATAGTAAAAGGTCCATTAGAAAGTGAAGGCACTCTGGTATAGTAGTTTCCAGGTATCAATCTCTCTAAAACAGTGATCCCCAATCAGTGTCTCGTGAGCAAAATGTTGCTCCCCAACCCCTTAGATGAAGCTCCCTATCGCCTATTTTTGAATTCATGCATAAAAATCAAGTGTACTGCCAAAAAGAGCTATATAGCTGTGAGTTCATATAGAGGCTACTATATGGTCAATACATACTGGATTTTTTCCTGAAGACCAGCACTCAAGCACCACATAAATACGTGGATGGTGCACAATGAACAAACTGTAGGAGCACCTATCTTCTCACGTTGAAGATATCACAATGTCCCAATTTTCAGTTGGGCTAAGCAAAAGTAAAGGGAGAATACACAACAAGAAGCTATTGTATAATATTATCCCCCAGGCCACCTATCAATTATCAGCAACAGGTAATTAAAACAATCAAAATAATGTGTTTTTTTTTTAAAAAAAAAAATTTTACCAGAAAGGATGAAGGAAACCTTTTTAATATTCATTTGTTTACAATGACCCTGCATAACGAACTCATTTATTTAGTTTTTACAATATAATCCGTCAGGAGCCCAGAATACCTGGCATTGTGGAGGAAAAGCTTGCAAGTTATAAATTGAATGCAATTAGCATCTAAAATGAAGCTTCTTGAAGATAAAGACGACAATTACACTATTTAACAGCGGAGAAGCATGAAAGATCGTCCATGCAGCCAATATATTTAGCTCATTCAACTGAAATCCACAGGAAAATTGCTGATAAGATACTGTGTGTATGTTTATGGAATATTTGTGACATAAATCAGCGGCTGCTTAAATGCCCAACAACTCACTGTCATACACTATAAAATTAAAATCCCCTCAGGTAGACTTTGTTTATTGTTTTTTTTTATATTAAATAGCTTTAGAGAACTGTTGAGTGAGATAGCAGTTTATTAGTCTTAATAAAAAGCTATTGGCGACGCTATTCTTTTTGGGACTAAATATAGCCCCTTTGCCACCGCATATATCAGAATTACATATTTTTCAGTCAGCAAAAAAGCATTTGAATGATTGCAAAAAGAGACGAGAGCAGAATGGGGCAATAATACTGGAAACATTGACCGTGAGAGGTACAAGGTTACAATAAAAAAAGTGAACAAGAGAGGGATGCAAGTCTATGCTAAGTGAATAATCTTTACATCTTTTTAAATCTTTAAAAACTGATCATTAATCTTTCCTAAATGCAAGGATGTCTTTTTTGGGAAATACAGATTCTGAAAAGACATTTGATGCTTGAGGGGGTACTGTGATTCGTAGTGATCAAAATTCTCTCAACTTTCTATTTTCAAAAAAACCAGACATTTCATTTTACAGCAGGGATGTTAGGTGCAGGCTCTTAGCGCTCATCATTTATATGAAAGTTTTCAATGTTAGCCTGGGGCCAGATGGGGACTTTCTCAAGATGTTTGGATAATCGCCAAAGATACTTACAGGTAGGAGATATATTATGCAGTATGCTTGGGACCTGGGATTTTCCAGATAAGTTGTTTCTGCAATGCTTTAAGGCTACTTAAAACACAATACTATCAATAACAATAATTAATAGCAGCTTTTCTTAACAGGAAGTTAAGGAGCTGTCTTATTGTCAAAAAAAAAGTTAAAAAACATCTTTTTGGGGTAGGTAGGTCAATGAACGTGTGCAGACCTACTCCAATTTGTATATGTAACTCTATTCATGACTGCATGGCATGTTTCATTCTATTTTGTATGCATATTTTTGGTGCTAATAAAACATTTAAAGGAGAACTAACCCCTAAAAATAAATATGGCTAAAAATGCCATATTTTATATATTGAACTTATTGCACCAGCCTAAAGTTTCAGCTTGTCAATAGCAGCAATGATCCAGGACTTCAAACTGGTCACAGAGGGTCACCATCTTGGAAAGTGTCTGAGTCTCTGAGCAGCTGTTGAGAAGCTAAGTTTAGGGGTCGTCACAAATTATCAAGCAGAAAATGAGGTTGGCCTATAAGCTGATGCTGCAGGGTTGATCAAATTCTGATGCTAATTGCACTGGTTTCTGTGCTGCCATGTAGTAATTATCTTTATTAATTACTAATCAGCCTTATATTGTGACATTTCTATTCTATGTGTACTGTATATTGTGAGTGGTTAAGCTCAGTAAGTGACAGCAGCACAGAACATGTGCAGTGAATCAGCAGAAAAGAAGATGGGGAGCTACTGGGGCATCTTTGGAGACACAGATCTTTACTGCTGGGCTGTGGTTGCCTTGGGCTGGTACAGAAGCCCAAAACATATACATACATGTACAACATTTCTAGCCTACTTCTTTAGTCAAGCTTTAGTTCTCCTTTAAGAATAAAATATCTATAGAATGCACTGTGGCCTGATGTAAACTTCCAAATAATTTGTTCCCAGATAAGAGATTCTCTGGGATAGGAAACAACCAAGCCAGGTTAGGGTCAGGTGCAGATCATAAAGGGTCAGGTTAGGGTTGGGTGTGGGTGGATTTTTTGGCGACCCCCACACCACTGTTGGAAATTTAAGCAAAGGCCATTCATTGCTCATTAAAAATTAAAGGATTCTTTCTCCAAGTGGCATCAAAAAGGCCAGTTTTGGGGCAGGGATGGAGGGCATTTTCCCTGGGCTTACAGAAACCAGAAAAATTATTCTGACAGCTGTTAGGGCAAATGGAACACAAGCAACCAGATAGCAATTGGAATTCAAATGGAAAGAACTGTACAAGCTGTCAAATCATTTATCCAATCCCTCAAAAATGATTAATGTCAAAATGTCAGTGTAATTTACAAATACAAGGGCATCAACAAGGCCAGTTTTGGGGCAGGGATGAAGGGCATTTTCCCTGGGTTTACAGAGACCAGAAAAAAAAGATTGGCAGTTGTTAGGGCAAATAGAACACAAGCAACCAGATAGCAAGAGCCTGCACTTTCATTAAATTATACAAAGCACCACTGCATCTGCCCTAACTCTTCTGCTGAATCACTTGCAAGATCTAAAAGATAATATCAATAACTAACGTTATGATAATGAATTCTGGATTCTTTAAAAAAATACAATATGAAAGTGAATGAGGTAACAGCAAGCACATTGATAGTGAGGAACCTTGGGGAGGAAGATATAGTAAAGAAAAAATGAAAAATGCACCAACACAAACTCTTCTCTAAACACAAATCTTCCCTTTCTGAAAAGGCCACAAACACCAGGAAATGAACTTGCCTTCAATGGTTCTCCATGTCTGTGCTTACAACAGTTGTGTAATACTTAAACTTGTCATTTCCCAGTACCTAGAATTCCTTATTGCAGGGCAATACAACATTGCAACCATAGGTTGCAAACACCGTGAAATATACAAGTTCCTGCTTTTAAAAGCTTAAACATACAGGCCATATACATTCCAATGAATAATCGTATCCTTATCCTAAGTTTTGCAGGAAAGCATGGTATTGGTCAAAGTAAAAAAACAAATAGGATATTTGCACAGTAGGCTCTGAGTTCCCACAGTCAGACATTTGGTGTTCAAATATGTTTTTGCTATCGGACACCAACATTTCTCAACACTGAAGGCATTCAACACTGTTCTGCTTACATTTTAATGTCATGTATGTGATATCGAGACTTTTATTGAAGTCTGTGTACGTTTTTCCCCTGAACACATACATATTATATGTAAAAGTCGACAGCTCCATTAGAGAAACTCAACCTTATGGGAGCATATTTAACAACTAATTAATGCGTCGATGTCCCCTCTCGAAGGCAAACAAGTGAATTTGATGAACTTTTCCTAACAGCTTTATTCAGTGCTAGCCCTTTAGCTTTGAAGCGATGAGTCCCCTCACTATTAATATAACTCATTGTGAAATGTAATTACTGACTCTATCACACAGTTTCAGGCGCATTTACCCACGCAGAACATTTGCTGACTTTCAGCTCTATCAGTCAGCCATCTTCGGAATTCAGCACAGTGCCGACATTGTATATGTCCAATCAAAAGCACTGACCTCTCTTATGCACGGAATGAATAAAACATGGAAGTTTAGAGAGAATCAGGTCAACCTTAGGGAAGTTTGAAACATTAATGGCTTAAAAATTAAAGTGCGCACAAAATACTGTCATCTTTGAAAAATAACATGCTTTATAAAGCCAATTTGACAAGCTCCAATATATACATAGTAAATATCTTACTATGAAGTTGTGTAATGGCACGCCCCATTTCCTTCTTCCTTAATTCCTACAGCAGCAGAGACATTTGGTGGAAGTGTAATGTAGCCAATGGATATAGCAGAAATGCTATGGTTGTGCCTATATAATGGGAATTTTTAAATATATAACAAATATTTAATATGACTTCACCCTTGTAGGTGAACTTTCTCCAAAGGCCCAGTTTCCAGTCAAGCTTTTGGCACCACATTTAATAAGAGGAATATAGATAAGGATATTTTATCTGCATGATGTATTTTAGGAAAAGGAAATCTGACATGGCAATGTAAAGGCCATCATATTTATTGAGCTGTGAATTAATCTTAAGTGATCACATAATTGTGCTGTATAAAATTCTAGCATTAAAAGCAGCGGCTGTTTAAAAAAATATATATTTTTTTTTACACATTTCTTAAATTCAATTGTCCCATTGACTGGGATGTATACTGGTGTTCTAAGGTGGTGTAAACTAGTGGCATAAAATACTGTATTCAGTCTGCATAGGATTTAGGCAAGATTCTGCTTTTTTCAGCAATTGACTTTTCATCAAGGAAGGAACATGGAAGTAGAATTTTTTCACTCTTCCTCCCCTAATTTGCATATGCAAATTATAATTCAGATTCAGTACGTATTCAGCGAATCTTCACGTAGGATTCCGGTTTCAGCCAAATCTCAAAATAGTGGATTTGGTGTATCCCTAATAAATACCATGACCAGTGGTTTCTATAATCTTGAGGAATGGCATCAAACCACCTTTAAGAAGAAATATACAGCTTTATCAATGAGCTATTCACACCATTTATAAATAGGCCCTAAGTAAAATTAGGTAGCAAGGGCAAGCTAATGGACTGCATTATTATAATGAAGGATGAAAGATGGACAATTGTTCACTTGGATCCAAATTGCAATAGTCAGAGCTAATCTAAAAAGGAAATGGCTTATGCAAAAGGGTAAAATGCAGACATAGTGTAAGCACTTGAAATATACCACTTTATAAGATAGGAAAAGATGGGAAACAAAAGAATCACCACAATCTGGACAAAAGGGATAGAGATAATAAGGAACAGACTGTAAGATATAACCACAAGTCAAACATCCAACAATGGCTTGCTAGCTTCCTAAAGTTGCACTATTGCATTTGATATGTTGCCATGCACTTATCAGAGCAGAAAAGTGCTGAATAATTGAATAGCCATGTCCATGCCCTGCTGACAAGGCTAAAGATGCCTTAAACGGAATGCATTGCATCAATATTTGATATCAAAAGAGATTTTAACAAAAAAAAATATTTTTCTTGTAGGTTTGTGTGGTCACTACACACAATTTCACTTGGTTATGTAATGGCTGTTCTTTTGTTAAGTAGCCAGTAAGCCTCCAATTGCAAATATGGCAGTAAGTAGATATAAACAATCGTGGCTCAATTGTGGCTCATTGACCTGCTTTATCAAAAATTGGTAGTTTTAAGAAGACTCCAACAACATTTTCTATTCTGTGTTAATGGCAAATTAATAATATTGCATAAACTAGGAGAACATACATTAGGAGTTCATTTTGCAGTGGTGGAAACAATTCAAGTCCTATTATTAAAGAACGGCAGTTTAAAAAATAATTGTTAAAAACTGGGTAAAACCTAATGTAAACATAATTCCATGTGCAAAGCATTGGATAGACACACCTTTAGAATGGGGTAAGGTCAGTTTAAAGTTTTGTCTTGTCAAAGGCATACTGACATTATTCCAAAGAATGTGCTTGTAAAATACATGAACATTGCGCTTTTCCTAGAAAACAAATTCCCTGTAAGCATATCTTACCAAGAACAATGTAGTAGGTGGGTAACAAATACTGACACAAAACAGCTTTTAAACGTCTTTCCTGGAACAAGTGTATAATAAATGCATGAAACAGCAAATAATATCCACTGCTTATATCTTTTTTTCATCCTACAACGCAATGCTTCTTGCTTGAGATTTCATATTTGTACAGATGTAGAACAGTGATGTATTCAATAAAAACAGCAGTTAAGTATAGCGACAGTGCACTTACCAGGTATCGCATTCAAGGTCCACTCCTCATAGCACTGTGGACATACCTCGCCCCCTCGCGATCGCAAGTTAATGTAAAAGGTATGTAGCAAAGCCGTGGAGAGGGATGGCGAAAGGGTGTACATTGGGAGAGAGGCCCTTCATGTCTCTAGGGAGACTAGAGGTTGGAGCCCCCGTATGCCCAGGAACTGCAGTTCATCGCTGCTTACATTGCAAAGTCAACTTTTTAATTACATAAATATACATGTTCAAAGTAAAATAAGGTTTCAAAAACTTTATTAGCTATTTTTTTTTAACAATTTGTCACCAGGCTACATTCAGAGGCATTTTGGTATTCAAAATGGTACTACACTTTTTGAAAATGGTGGAACATTCCCTTTTACAGCTAGGAGACTCAGTGTCTCATCCTAGTCAGCAACCCTCAAGTGGCCCATACCTCCTTCCGTAGCACCAACAATAAAGCCCATAACTCATGACTACTGTATTTGTGCTAAGCCATTGCAGACACGCCTATCAACACAGCAGACGTTCCTTGTTTCCACTGGATTGCAGCAGGGAAATCAGAACATCAGCTATAAAAGAAAACAATAGAATGTACTTAGAATGTACTTAGAATATAGAGAAGGGCGTTTTGGTTCCATGTACTGGGGCTAATTTGTTAATTATTAAAGAGATTATTTGTTATCTATGCCTGTGTGCTCCTTTTTATTACAACGCCTGTCTGCAGAGTATATATGTGTATGATGATAGAATAAAGGCTGAATTAATTAAAAAGCACAGAGTCCAGAAAATGAAACTGTGGCTTAAAGAAGAATATTCACCTTTGTCCAGATGAAAAAGGGTGCTGAAGCAAATATACCCCTTACTCAATATATATATTTACATTTTTTTTATCACTTCTGCTCCCCTACCTTATGTATTTATATCACTTTACAAGACAGGGTGATCTTGTAAAGTGAATTTCATTTAAGGGATCAATGCATGGGCTCACAGATATACATGTATCTTAGGATATCTAAGATCTGAGATCTTTATATGGGTACCATATAGGATCTGCAAGAACTCCTGGTGTCAAACTCTATTTCTAACCGGATAAAAAAAGTCAATGCCTGTGCAATGATAACCTGCAACTCCTTAAAGCCAGTGAACAGACATGGAAATTGCTTTCCTGTAATTCCTCTTTTCATTCCTCCTGAATGACATACATGTTCAGCCCTGAGAATCGTAATGAAGGACTTCAGTCGATAGGAGGAATACATACAGATCCATTCAACTTCAACAATCTCCCGTTCGACAAATATCAAGGACTTCTCATCTTATGGTGGTTTAAACCTGTTTCTAAGTATTTGCGTGATGCCATTCAGGTTGGAAAAGATACTCTCCATTACATGTTGACTACATGAAGCAGTTACAGTTGAGGCATAACTCAAAATGCAAGATGCTCTTTGCTATGGTTACCTAAGGATAAATGTTATCAGGGCTTTAGCTGCCCTTTCAGCAGTTATCAATCCATCTTCTTTCCAAAACAAAATGGACTGTGCAGAAATCAAACCAGCTCGATGGAATAATATTAAAGTAGTGATCATGATCTAATCCTGCAGAAACAAATCGAGTGAGCTGAAAACATGAAAAGCAGCAAATGGTTTTGTGTGGATTCTGCACATCACAGAGGCTTAGTCTGGCACCCACATCTTCATCTTAAAAGAGCAGTGTACCAACTATTATAATATCATATATTTAAATTTAAATATGCCGAGATTAAACGTCTACAAAATTGACTAGATACATACTGTAGTGTATAGCTAAGCAAAACATTATGAAATGATCAAGGTTAGTTATAACTCAGTCCACTCACATCTACTTTGCACTCCTTCACCCCTGCAACCCTAGATGAAGTTAGCAAACTTCTAGCCAGCTCAAAACCCACCACCTGCTCCCTTGATCCCATACCCTCTCGCCTTCTCCACCCAATCTCTGATACACTCTCTCCTGCACTTACCCACCTATTCAATCTTTCACTCTCTACTGGTACCTTTCCATCATTATACAAACAAGCACTAATCACTCCTATCCTCAAAAAACCTTCCCTTGATCCCAGCTCTCCCACTAACTATCGACCGGTCTCCCTTCTTCCATTTGCATCCAAATTACTAGAAAGGCTTGTTTACAAACAAGATCCAGCATCTCACTCACAACTCCCTCCTTGACCCCTTGCAATCTGGCTTCCGCCCATCACACTCGACTGAAACTGCACTCACCAAAGTAACCAATGATCTTCTATTGGCAAAGTCTAAAGGTCATTATTCCATTCTAATCCTTCTAGATCTCTCTGCAGCCTTTGACACAGTTGACCACACACTCCTCCTAGACATTCTACGCTCATCTGGCATTCGGGACACTGCTCTTTCATGGTTTACATCTTATCTGTCTGACCATTCCTTTAAAGTTTCCTTCTCTAACTCTACTTCTACTACTTTCCCACTCTCTGTTGGAGTTCCTCAAGGCTCTGTTCTTGGCCCCCTGCTGTTCTCGCTCTATACAACTTCACTAGGAAAACTCATTCAGTCATTTGGACTTCAGTATCACCTTTATGCTGATGACACCCAACTCTACTTGTCTACTCCTGATCTTTCTAATTCTGTCCTTTCCCAAGTCACAGACTGTCTCTCTGCTGTCTCCTCCTGGATGTCACAGCGCCACCTGAAACTGAACCTTTCTAAAACAGAACTCATTATATTTCCTCCAAGATATTCCCCTGTCCCTCAGATATCACTCACCGTAAACAACACCACCTTTCATTCCACCACACAGGCACGCTGCCTAGGAGTCATCTTAGACTCTCATCTGTCTTTTTCACCATACATTCAAACACTTGCAAAATCTTGCCGTATTCAACTGCGCAACATTGCTCGAATACGACCCTATCTCAGTTCAGAATCAACTAAAACACTGATTCAGTCTCTCATCATCTCCCGCCTTGATTACTGCAACTTACGCCTCACAGGTATTCCAACAAGTCACCTTTCACAACTCCAATCTGTTCTAAACGCGGCCGCTAGACTCATTCATCTAGCTCGCCGCTCAACATCAGCTGCTCCCATATGTATGTCCCTTCACTGGCTCCCAATCTCTTCTAGAATCAAATTCAAATTACTTACACTCACATTCAAGGCCCTTAATAATGAAACCCCTCCCTATATTTCATCTCTAATCTCCAAATACACTCCTTCACGAAACCTACGCTCTGCTTCTGATCTTCGCCTCACTTCTCCTCTGGTCACTTCTGCCCATTCTCGTCTACAAGACTTCTCTCGGGCTTCTGCTTTTCTCTGGAACTCTCTGCCACAAGCTGTCAGACTTTCTCCTTCCTTCCAAACTTTCAAGCGCTCCTTAAAGACCCATCTGTTTAAAGAGGCTTATTCAATGTACCTTAATTAATCATTGCTGTATCAAAAATGACAAAGTGTTTATACAATCCTAATGTCTCAATTGTACCCTAACCTTTTAGTTTGTAAACTCTAATCTCTAGGTCCTTCTAACCCTATTGTACTCTGTAATCCTTGTCTGTTATCCACCATTTATTCCCTGTTTGTTATATCTGCAGTAAAGCACTGCGTATCTTGACAGCGCTATATAAATAAATGATGATGATGATAAAAAGGCCATGTTTTCCCTCAAAGTTGTAGAGGTATGGACCCAGAATGCTCGGGATCTAAGGTTTTCCACATAATGGATCTTTCATACCTTCATACCTTAAGTCTACAAGAAACTCATGTAAACATGAAATAACCCCAATAGGCTGGTTTTGCTTCCATTTTTAAACATTTGTATTATTTGGATAAAAAGGAGTCTATGGGAGATGGCCATGCCGTAATTTGGAGCTTTCTGGATTACGGGTTTCCGGATAATGGATACCATACCTGTACTGGCAACAGCTGTGCATTCTTGCACATGGACTGAACTCCAGAACACCCAATGACTTGTGAAGCTCAAAAGTTGACTATTGCTGGATGTATCCCCACATTTTTCTAAAATTCCAAAGAGCTGGTAATTAACAAATGACCTGCTCTTATTCTTAAGCATCAACCCTTTTTTATACGGTTGCAACACTAATGCTTGTAGGGGAGAACATTTATCTATTAATTCAAAACAGGTCAAACATTTTTGGATCCGATATATAATTAGAATACAGTTTGCCTGTTATGTCACATGGGCATATAGGGGGTTATTTAACAAAGGTTGAATGTTAAGAGCTTTTTATGCTTCAAATGAACTCTAATGAACTCGAACGGTTTCTTATTTGAAATGGAAAGGCTATAAACATCAAATCAAGTTAGAGACGGTTATCATTTTAACCCAAAAACTTGAGTGTGACCAAAAAAAATCAACTTTGAAAACGAATTTTCATGGAAAACATAACTCAACCCTTAATAAATAGCCCCCTTAAAGTCCATCACAGAAGCACTGTGAAGCTTATTGTATCTGTAGAAAGGATATTATGTAAAAGTGAAGGAATACTGAGCTTGTTTCCCCCCCCCAAATAACATGTTTTTTTGCTGCGATAAAAATGGATTATTCAACCAGCACAAGAAGAATCTAGAGTTTTTAATCATGTGCTGAAAAAATTGTAAACGTAGAAGCCTTGCAAAAGGGAGCTCACTGTTTTCACTGTTAATTCTATATTCTTCAACACATATCTCAACCAATAACAAATGTTAGACATTATTTTACTAAACAATTAAAGACAAAATAAATGTACATAACAGTGCTTAATTCTGTTTCGAACTGGAGAAGAGATGACAAGAAATTAATTAAAATTTAAACTCAATAAACTTGACATTTCCCAACAAAGTCTTGATCTTAAGATGAAATTCAACAGCCACCCTGAATAAACAACCTACTCTGTTCCAAAGCACTTCATGACAGATTAAACAAAACCTTTGGAAAATGCGTGCTTCAGACTGATTGCTTTTTAATGGGTTAGTTTAAAATGTTAAAATCTGATTCAGCGGAAACTTGGGTTTTTCCTTATCCAGGGTCAGGAAGACAACAGAGAAGAAATGGCTAAGAGAGCTCTGTACAGATGGCTGGTTCTTAGGGGACTCGTGGAATATGTGATCTATTCCATTAATTTGTTTACTTACTAAAAGAATATCAAAGTCAAATCTATTTATCAAACAGAGAATGTTATTCTCAGTTTGTTATTTGGGACATGGTGAAGATTGCTTTCCTTGGATCACCATAGGGGCTCCTCAATATATATTTGGCTTACTGCAGGAATAATTAGGGTAGACATATGCACTAATCAAAAATGAAAGGGAAAAAGGAGCAATAGTAGAAGCAAAACAAATCTTGGGCTGTGAGTGATAAAGAAGAAAAAATATATACATCACAAGCAATAACACACCTGCTAACATTTCCAAATGAAATACTGGGACTCTTTAGTCTACACATTTATCTGCACAGATCATCCCTCAAGTCATCCACAGCCCCATTCACCAAGATACAATTTTTTATAAATTAAATTTCAGACATGGGGTGAAAAATGGGATAGCTTTGCAGATATGCAACATGGTGGCTTCCATATTTAAAGTTAAATATGCAGAGAATAAATTATCAATGAGCACGATAGGTTATCCCCAAACACAAGCAAAATAAATCCTGTTTATAAAATAAGGCACATTTTCAATTTGAGATATGGAATATTGCAAGCTTGGCTTAGCAGTTTTCCATTCAGTATTCCATCCTCAATTCCTGCTGTGCTTTGAGAGTATTTGGCAGAGTGTAATCTCCAGGCAAAGGAAGAAAAGCCAAGTAAAATTGTATCCTGCGGTGTGCTGATGCCCAAAGCTAATCAAATCAAATCTCTTCACACTTACTACAATATGGAAACGTTAACACATGCATATAAAGAAGCAAACATACGACAACAAATGGCAGATCCATTGGATTTCTCTCGTTTGTTAAGCCAGAAGTGTATTAAGTCACGTGTTATCATGAAACCTTCACAATGAATCAGGTGGGAGCGTTGGTCGTGTAGCAGTTGCACCAATCAGAGAACAAACTGCCAGACTTCCAAGAAATGCTTATATAGAATTTACATACATAGTGCTTGACAATATAAGACTTGCCCCAAGCATAATGCTATTAACATGTGCTGGGGTCTACATGTGGCAACTAGTGATGCACTGGCTGACCCGAAACCCACAGGTTGACCACAAGCTGGGCAGTTTGGGTTGAAATTTGGCCAACCATTGCAGGTTAGGGTTGGGTGCATGTTAAACTGGAGAAGTACACTCCATTGTGGTTTAGGTGTGGGTCAGACCGGGGGAAATAAACTGCCCCACTCATCCCAAAGATTTGGTGTGTTGGATCCAGAGGTGTGCAAAGAGGTTGCGTACAAAGCTAGAAGACACAGGTCTGGATTCTACTAACGCCAATATTTTGTAGGTTAGGGTTGGGTGGGGGTTAAGGTTTTACGGGTTAGGTTTGGTGCGGGTTGAGATTTCCCTGACCTGCACATCATATTGATAAGGCTCCCTTTGAATATTGAAAAACTAGAAGCATATGCAATGAAATTGTGTGTGTGTTTGCTCATGATCCCCCAAGAACACTCTGGCCCTTTCCATGCATGTGTGCAGGTGAATGCTTGTGCCTCTAGTTCTTACCCAAAATTCAGCAGATTTTTAGAATGAAAATTGTAATATAGGCACTTTAGATAAATACTGACTCAACAGTTCTGAAATGCCCAAAATTGAATGATTTGAGTTTGTTACATGTATACAAGGAAAACTATACTTCCAAAATGAACACTTAAGCAACAGATACTTTACATCATATTAAGTGGCATATTAAAGAATCTTACCAAACTGGTCTATGTATTAGTATATTTTGTCCTTTTACATCTCTTGCCTTGAGCCTCCATTTCGTTTTGAGAGAAACATATTATTTTCAACCTTGAACAGGACTAATGTGTCACTTTTTATGCATTTGCAAAAAAAATAAATAAAAAAATTTGTTTTTTTTCCCCCCCTCTTCGCTGCCTTAAGGAATATGTGCCCTGCCTATTTAAGCAGCCAGTTCCCGGCTGCAGCTTCATTTACCATTAATCATCTCTTTTCACTTCACGAACTGAGTGCAATTGCAGGCATATTTTGATTTGCTCCAAATTGACTAGTAATGGTCGGTCCAGACATCAGAAATGATTGTAATTATGTTTGTGTCATCTTGTAACGCCTGTGTGCTGGCTATGACAGCAAAGAGACAGTGTCCCAGGGTAGGCTTTACTGCAAAGAGGGGGGTTTAAAAAAAAAAAAAGCCATTGGAAGATGAGAACAATATACGCGAATACATTCATCTGACTCCTTCAATTAGAAAATCAAGTGTCTGGGTGCCAGATTTATAGATGAAGGAGTAGGTGATCCAGACAAAGGAAATACATTGGAAAAATAATTTGCATTGACTTGTGGCGCTTCATTATTCACGAGCCATCAGCTCATTTTCAGCAGAGCAGCGCCTGAAATTACATTAGATGTTTATCACACGGCAAAATAATAGCTATTTATTTGCCACAATTTGCCGCATTAGTCCAAATTAATAGAGCACTTGGCTTCTAATGAACAATTATGCGGCTATGAAATAAAAATCAATATTTTATACACTGCAAAGGTAACGAGTAGAAGGAAAGCCCTTTATTGCCGCAGGGATTTAGAAACACTTTTTGGTTAGCTGCAGGGGATTGTGGGTAGAAAAAAGAATCCACCACTTTTTGGTTAGCTGCAGGGGATTGTGGGTAGAAAAAAGAATCCACCAATCACACACACCCTGTTTACCTGCCGACAACATAAGAATCTGAAGGGAAAAAGTGTTAAGCATATTTAGAAATAATACTGTACCAAGGCAACAAGGAGAAACATTATACATTCCAGCAATTATTTTAATCTCTCAATGTTGTTTTTTTACAGTATCCTAAATGAGGCATAATTATCTGAAATCACTGGGAAATAAGTTTTTATCAAATTGTATTCTGGACACAACACAAAAGGGAAACTCACAGATTAAGCACATGCTCCCTATTGCCATTATCAGGGAAAGAAAATAATGCTATACTTGTTAAGGGCCTAGACGAGTCCTGAGCTGTAAAATGTAAGCAGACAAGACAAGGAAAGGCCATCAGAAATACCTAGGGGCATGCAGTTAAACAGGGGGGGGGGGGAGCGCTCAGCACAATGGATTTCTAGTGGGCGGATAAGCGATGGGGAGAGACAACAAATCATGGGACAGACTAGTAATTCCCATAGGTAACTATTCTGATTGTGACACAATGCAGCCTTGGTATTTAATCTGAACTTTCTTATTGAATAGTGTCTGCACTGGACTGCTGATTTTTATAATATTTAATACCTATATAATGCTGTCTGCACTGCTAGTTTTTATAAACATAGCTGAACTATGTACTGCTGCCTACATTCAGCGGTGAATTTCTATATGCTAATGACCTAGGTACACATAATGCTAGTGCACCCCCAGAGCATATGGATTGCAGAAACAGTAGGGGTCATATACGAAGTAGAATGTTTTTTCAGTTTGCATCCTGCTTTCCACTCTAATTGAATTGCCGCAGGTCTCTGTGCTCTGTTTTGAAATTTGTGGGCCCCTGTTCATGCAGAACTGGGCCAACCTGCAGCTCATATTGTGTGTGTTTTTGTTTTTGAATCTGGCACACCATGCAGAGCCCTACACTACAAACAGAACTGTTCTCTGCATGGGCTCTTGTGCCACTTAGTGATCTTGCAGTTCTGTCATTGGTCTTTGTAAATTACCCCATGTATTGTGCAAACCAGTAGTAGAATGTTCTTCATGCCCCTCCTAACCTCTCATCTAGTCTGCCATCAGATTTTGCTACAAGTCTTTAGCTGGTGAGTAGTTGGTTGTACCTTCATACCCCTTCAAAATCTGTACTCCTAGACCTTGTTTCTTGAATGCCAGGATGGAAAATAAAGCACTAGCTGCACTACAGTTTCTTGTAAGTATTAAATATGTCTGCATAATTAGAAAACAACTACTACAAGTAAGGGACCTCTTATCCACAATGCTAGAGACCTGGAGTTTGCCAGATAAGGGATTTTTCCAAAAATTTGCATCTCCGTTTCTTATATCTACTAAAAAAAATAATTTAAACATTCAATAAACCCAACCGGATTGTTTTGCCTCCAATAAGGATTAGTTATATCTTAGTTTGGATCAAGTACAAAATACTGTTTTCTTAGTAAAGAGAAGAAGGGAATCATGTTTAAAAACATGAACTATTTGATTAAAATGGAGTCTATGAGAGAAAGCCATCCTGTAATTTGAATTTCTGGATAATGGGATTACAGATAACAGATCCCACACCAGTACTTGGAAAGTTTCCGCAAAGTGGAAAGCCTGTATAAAATAAAAACATAGATCACAATCAAAAAACTCTGGGGTGTGAAAATCCCAGTGTATGGGTCTCATTTTAAAATAGGATTTCTGTGGGGGACCAGATACTGAATTATATAGTATATATAATAGGAGGGGAGGGGGGCTTGGTCATCACCTTTTAGGGCACAAATGATTATTCCAAATTCCTGTAAAAAGCTAACTCTGAAAATATTAAGAGGTATCAGGTGCTATTGTATGTATGTATGTATGTATAGTGGGTCTGCATTTACAGGCTACATATCTATCTATCTATCTATCTATCTATCTATCTATCTATCTATCTATCTATCTATGTTTGGCCTAGTTGGTGGATTACATTTGAAATGGTGGGCATATACACTAAAACACATTTGAAATCAATAGTTTTTGTCTTAAATCTTTAACTTTGGAACCAGCTTTGTGCCAGAAGTTTGGCTTCTGTAAGAGTGTTGCAGTTGAGCACAATGTAGAATAAGTGCCACTTTGATGCAGAACAGAAGTTAGAAGTCTGATTTCTACAAACTGAAAGCAACTGACCCAAACTATTCTCACGTTCCCTCATTTTCAGCACGGATTCACGCAATAAAGGCATCACTTCAACTGTTTGTTAAGCATCCCCCGTGGACCACTTAGCAATGTAGCCTTAACAAGGCATCTCATCAAGTCACCAGAAAGAATGTGAGAGCAGTACAGCAGATGGGGTGGAACAAAAGCAGAGAGAGCAGGGAGGAATTGAGAATGCCTGTGCTTATGCTGTGAAACAATGCACAGGGCCATACATATGCATCCAGAGACATTCATAAAGATGTTCTCTTCCCTGTGCACTGGAGACAACAATATAGATAGGTCTTTGGAGTCTGTTGTCCTGTTTGTCAGTATTATATAGTACAAATGAGAAAAACCTTGTGCAGTAATTCAAGCTAAAATAACAAAATAAGTAGACCAATAAGCATTGGTGTAGCATGCATTGATTGCTAATTAGCGATTTAATCAGCCAAAAATGAAATGTGTTTAAAAGGACACTATATAAATTGCTGTATTTCAGAGAATCATTATCAAATAAAATTCTCTCCCTAATTACAATAACATTACCTTTAGTATAGACTCACACGTGAAGTTTTGTTGTCCCTGAAACTGAATTGGTGTAATAGAGGTGAAAAAGCAGAAGGGGATGATTTCCTACTTTTGCAACTTAAAGGTAATTTTTTGACGTTTTGCTGCCAGCATAAAAAACAATTTCATATTTTGCAAAAATGTTTGCAAAAAATGCAAAACAATGGCAGATTGTGCCCTGCCTTCTACATTGTAAGCGATCCCTAAGGAAACTGACTGCTTTGAAAACTGAATATAAACCCTACATTAATGGGGTATATTTAGAACAAAAAGGGATTTCTAGCTGCTGAAATCCACATATTGTATAGTTAAACATCACATGGCTCACATATACTATGAAAAACTGTCACACTAATTTATTCAGATTATGGGCATGGTGAGTCCATGGCCTCAGTACGATCAGCTCCACCTGTTTCCAAGATCCAACTATAAAAGCCACATTCCATGACTACAGGTTGCATATCCCTTTTATAGGCTCCCCTCTTTGTAGATAATGGTGTTTTAGACTTAAGGTGGCCATACACAGGGGGATCCGCTCGTTTGGCCAAAATGAGTGGATCTCTCCCCGATATGCCCACATTGAGGTGGGTGATATCAGGCTGAACCGATAGTGGGCCCTAGGGCCAAATGATCGGATCATAATGGAGGCCATATGGGCGGTCGGATTGCGGGACCACATCAACGAACAGTTGAAGCCCTGATCCAACAGGATTTTTTACCCTGCCTGATCAGCATAGATAGATATTGATCAGGACCGCCCATCGATGGCGACACGCATGGGCCAATTAGCTCCCGACCTGGTCTGTCGGCAGCTTTTATCCTTTACAGTGAGGATTCCTGCCATATGAAGTTGAGATCTAGAAAGTTTCAGAGCTGTGAGATGCTTCGGCGACGTCCCGGGAACAAGAGAGTTAAGCTTTTATTCATATTAAATGCGTGGTGGAATTTAATGAGCTGCCCAGAGTGCATAGCAGCAGACTGGATAATAATATATATTTCTGAAGACCTATTAGCACTCAGCAGGTGTCTGAAGCCACCACTTGTGGGATCTCAATGTCACCCTAACCAAACAAAATCCTACTTTTAACATGGCAATAAAATAAATAAATTGTCATTTTTACTGAGCTAATGGGAGCCGTGCTTCCACCTGCTATTCCCTTTGTTGATAGTTGGGAGAAAGAAAAAAACACCAGCTCATATTTGTCTAATGAAAGGTCAACCCATTAGATGTTATCTCTTTGCAAATTGGAGAGCAGTCTCTTTGGATAAATTGCTGCTTTTTGATTTTGGAATTACTGTAATTAAAAGCTTGTTGCGTTTGGATCGGTGCCAATCACAGCACAGCCTTAGGCTCGACCCACCACGACTACTGGCGGCCATCACCGCTCCATTAACTCTAGAAGGAAATTAGCCGTCATTAACATGGAGACGCACGCTTCTTGCATGTTGTCAAACAGCAATCAGGCAAGGTCACAGGTGAAGAATAAATAGTTTCAGAACAAGTCCAATTACAGCATTTCCATTTCATTACAGAACCTGAATCTTTGTTACTTAGTTTTGAATACAGAGTAGAGTATTAATTTATGAGCCCCTTCAGTGCTAATAGCTGCCTTGGGCAGGTTGTGTATTCTTGGACTAGGACTAAAACTAAATCTTCTATTCCCTCCCTGAAGAAGGGTCCATCATTCCTTCTCTACTAAATTACTTTGCAAATATAAGTGTTGACATTAACCTACTGATCAAAAATAGCCCACCACTTCTACTTGTAATCTGTGTATAGATGTCTTTGCACCACAGAAATGAGGGCTAATTCTCAAAATTCTCATTAATTTAAGTAATAAAAGCTTTAATAGAACCAGCAAAGATGTAAATCTCCTTATGGTCACCTTTGGTGAGTGATCTTTCTAATAACAAATAGTTCATGAACTATTTACTATCGATGGTCCATATTTATAAGAAAGGTTTACTTGACTTTATTCTTCATTTAGGGGATTATTTTTCAGAGGTTGAATTTTAAAGGTTTTTGAGGTTTTTTTTACTTTGAATGAACTCACAACTCAAATGTTTTCTAATTTAAGAAAAAACTTGAATGGAAGGTTACGTGGACTTTCTGGTCTTTTCTATATCAGCCGATACTCCTCTGGTTCTAGAAACACGACAATGCCATATGGGTTTTCAGATAACGGATCCCATACTTGTATATAGATTTTAAATACAGTATAATAAACCATTTCAAGTATTTATTTTCTGAATTCAGAAAGCAGTCTTCAGATATGAGTAATGTACTTTGGCCTTAGACTTATACACCTACCGGCTGAATTCTTTTCGCAATAACTAAATATTGATTGTATTAGTGGTTACCCTGCTACAGGCCACAAAACAACTTCTCTAATGAAACAACGATCAGGCAGTTCTCATAAGATGGGCCTGAAGTGTAAGGTATGCTTATGAAAAGCTGGGCTCCCTTCTGAAACCAAAGCAATAACCAAACACAAGCTCTATAAAAATGCCGGCGTGTAGAACAAGGTGGAAAAAATTTGTAGGCAGAAAAAATATCTGCAAGGAATATTTTAAGAGGAAGGTACTAATAAATTATTTTCTGGAAAAGGGTTTGTAGGCTGAAAAAAATGTTTGCCAAGAATATTTTAAGAGGAAGGTACAAATAAATTATTTTCTTTCATTTCAGCATTGTTTCCATACCAATAAAATACAATGTGGCAGGTGAATATGGCTGAACCGTTTTGCAGTTCAGAGGACAAAGAATTATCAGGAGACAAATGGTACTTTGTACAAAAGCAGATGTATAATAAAACGTTTGTATTGGTGCGATGCTGAAAAAAATGATCTTGAAGCAGCTGCTGTATAGTTATTGTGTGTTCCATGCAGGGTTGGATGAGTGTGATCTACTGCAATTGGTTTAAGATAAGAGTGCTCCCAAAAGTTGCGGGCTTAGATACAACTTGTGATTCGAGCAAGCCACTTTGGGGAGCACCCTATCTTAAATCAATTGTTGTTGAGCCCACTCATTGAAGTCGTAGTATATGAACGATTCATTACGCTTTATATTCCTGGATCACCTAGTCAAGACCTAGCCGGCGAAGGTATGTCAGCATAAGAATCAAGATTCAGCATTCTTTGCAGGGGTCTGTAGGAGAGTATTTTATTCTACTCTTAAATTTAGCACCAATGCAGTGAAAACGCTAACTCATTCTGTGTATGGATTTAATTTGGTTTGGAACAGATTCTTTTGGAAAAAAGTGTCAAGATAGTTTTGGCCAAACAGTATCAATGTTGTTTGCAAGTCACATGAGTACCAAATGAAATCCTCTATGCAAGTATTTACTTTTCCAACAGCGTAGTAAAACTTCACACAATACTACACACTGCTTTCAGGCAAAAGTAAAATACTTTATATTCTGATGACAGCTTCCCTTTAACCACAATCCTAACATATAATAAGGGGCTACTCTAATATTCTACACTTTCACACCTTATGCAAATCCACTCATGGCATTCAACCAGTAGTATATTTTCTTGTATCAAATAAATGATTGCACAAACACACCCACAGAAAATTTCTTCCAAGCATGGGTCAAGGCAGCAAACTCTGCTGTACCTACTGTATTTATTTCAGTTGCTTTGCATGTGAGAATGAATAAAAGGAAAAGATGGAAAGTGCCTGCTTTCGTTTTAAATTGATTTGACAGTTGTATGTTGCGGGTTTATACGAGTCTCAAGGAGGACTTGTTGATGGCCTCTGAGACTATGCATGTCTGGGATTAAGTTATGGTGCTGCAGGCCCCTTCATTCCTGTAGACATTGCAACTGAGAGAAACAGAGATGGGCATGGATCATACATTTTGTGACAGCGGTCATAAGAATGATGATTTTCTTTCTGCTAATTTGCAGAATGCCATGCCTCCTGCAGGTTTCCCAATTGTAAGTGTAGTCACGTCTAGCTTCCATCCCTGATTATGCCTGACATACCCCAGCATAAAACAGTATAAATCCAGCACGTGTTCTGTATTTTAGAGCAAAGTTTGCTCAATACATGTACAGTATATACAAAAAAATCTCCACTGCATTTTGGGTGGTGATTACCAATATGGGTGTCTCTAGCTCTTTGTGGATTACACTTAATGGCAGAGGTGGCTGCATGTATTGAAACTGCAACTGTTTGCAATGAAAGCCTAAGTTCAGTATTTCCATTTCAGCTTCTACTACAGTAGCTCATACAAAAACAGGACAACAAGCACAACTTTTTTTGCAGTTTGTCCAAAATGTTCAATTAGCTTTATGTGTCCAGGGCACAACTGGGTACCTAGAGCAAATGCTGCATCCCCAGAATGTAGAACAAAGTGCTGCTGACTGCATACAGAGGCACTGCCATACAGGAGGAGTGAGAGTTGAGTGCCACAGGGGCATTCTTTGGCATGTACCCTGCTAGTTTGGAATGTACAAGCCAGATGAGCTATCAGATTGAGGTTATCAGGAGCCCTGTACCTAAAACTTGCTTATTGCATGGATTAAATATTTGGGTCCTGGCGGCATGTGCCAGATGACTAATAAGGTACAAGATGCAGACTGCAGATGCAGTGCTGGAAGTGCTAGTTGAAAGTTTTTAGGGCATGGGGGCTCGAAGGATCATCATTTTGCTGCCATCTAGTAAATAAGCCTTCTAGATACCATGGTCAAAATGTTGTGCTTTTGCCTATTCCTATGCATCAGGCACCAAACAAATCATTTGTGATCCATATGAGGTAGAGATCTAAGGTAGCACTATTCTGCCTACAGTGCTGAAAATAATAGCGAACACTATTGAAGAATAAAGGTATAGTTATTAGCATCCACAATTTTCAGGCTCTAAAGGGAGATGAATGAAAATTCTAGGATGAAAATAACAGCATCAGGAGGGGACACGCAGGTGTGTAACTGCTGGCTAGAGCATAGCAATGACCTCTGAAGTCAACATTTATAAAACCATGTCGTTCAGAAGGAGTGGAGCCTAAAGGCTATCACAAGCAATTAAGGCTGATCCTTCAGAGAGATTTCTCAGAAAGTTTGGTGCTAGCTAATTAAGTGTGCATAGTTAATAAGATCCATGTGCCTTAAACTGCCTACAAGAGACACATTTGGGCCTCCTTTGAATTTCCTATCTACTGCATCTGTTGCCCATTTTCCATTTGAATCCCATCACAACAGCTTTAAGCTGTGACAATATTTCACAAAACAGCAAGGACCAGGCATTTATTAATGAGTAAACCACTATCTGCTAGGAGGAATAATTCTCTGAGTTCGTGCAGGCATCAAGGTCAACCCCATTATCCAAAAATGCTTACAATCCATAACATAACACTTCTATAAGTAGCAATTTCTGTAAATCACAGGCAGCTATAATATTCCTTTAATTGAAGAATTAAAGAAGAGTAAAAGGAGCCCCATGAAGACCTTAGCTTGGGGCCTCTATGGATGGATGACTTGATGAAGCAGAGACCATTAAGCACTTCAGCTACTATCTTGTCAATTTCATTTTCCCTGTCCTCTAGTCATCAAAACACATGCTGAGTAGAACTCCTTTGCAAGTATGCTGTTGGCCCAATATCTTAAGCCTGCACAGAAGGATTTACTAGGCATTAAGTCACCCACACTACTGTAAAGATCAGAGACTCAGTATAGACTTTTCATTCTGTACTGTACGCCAAACACTTCAAGAGAATGCAACGGATCATTCTCTCTTATCTGAAGGAACAGCCAACACAAATCCGTGTCATAGTATCGTAGCCCACAGGGCAGAAGAATAGCCAGGTCTGTGTGCAGTGCCATGGCTTACATTTTTTTTTTATTATAAAGGCACTCTGATATATCCGTTGCCTGTCATATCACTAGAATTATCCACTGTTAAATAAAAAAGATGGTGTTATTTATTTCCATTTTTCCACTACGTGCTGCTGTCATAGTCTTATTTATCAATGTTTATTATAGACATTTGCAAAGCAAAACCTTTTGGTTCAATAGAAGTGTTGGTGTTGAGGTGGGTAAGAAAAGACGTGCTTTTAAGGCTTTAAGTTAGCTGGGACAGCTGAATCATTTATAAGGTACAAGGAGGCCAATAAATCACGCAAAGAAGCTATAAGGCAAGCTAAAATTGATTTAGAAAAGGATATCGCAGCAAGCAGTAAAAAAAAATGCTAAATTATTTTTTTTAAATATGTTAATAGTAAAAAAATGAAGCAGGAAGGGGTGGGACCCTTACTATCAGAGGGGGGGTCAGCTGGTTGATGAAAACAAAATAAAAGCGCAGATTCTGAACTCATATTTTTCATCTGTCTACACAAATGAGGAACCAGTGAAGGTTTCCTTCTTAATAGTCCCAATTCTAGTAATACAACTAATGATGCATGGTTCACACATGAGGAAATTCAAAAGAGACTAGAACATGTTAAGATTAAAGGACCAGTAACATCAATTTTTTTTTTTTGGAAAATTCGTTACTATACAACGAAAAAAAACGGCGAAAAGGTGACCATCCATCCTGCAGCGATCAATTTCTCCTCCCTGGCTAGTCTAGTGACAGCATGCGTCTTCTTCTCCTCCTTGATTCGGGGGCAGGCAGATTCTCTATGAAGAAAGAAGACACCCTGGCTGTGGTGGTGTGCTGGGCTTCTGTGGGTTCGTTGTGTCACCTGCTTTGCAAGAAAGGGTCGCTGTTGTCCAGGAGCATGTCTGTCTGTTCAGGGGTAGCCATAAGCGGGAACGGAGTCTCTGAAGGCCCAAGGGAAATCACTTGATTGAAAGAAATCCCCAGCCGGCCCCAGCCCTCCCCTTTGTCCTCTTCCCCAGCTCTGACAATCATATACGAAAAGCGGCCACTGGGGAAGCTGTGCACAATGCTGCCAGGAGAGACTCCGGTATGAGCGCAGGGACTGGGGAGGGAACAACATGCGCTCGTGCTCTATAGGCAGCTCGGGAATGTACCGCAGCCTCTCCCGGGACCTGCCTCTGGCCAGGGAAGCCCCCCACTCGCTGGCACCCCGGGGCACTTCAGGGAGGATTGCGTGCCTCTCAGGATTGCCCAGGGGAAGAGGAAGACCACTGCTGTCCACCGGGGAAGCACTATATTTGTATATATCAGCCTCCCCCAAAATGGAGCGGTGAGAAATTCAAACTATGTTCTTTCACAGGGGAGACTCCGTTCCCGCGTATGACTGCCCCAGAGCAGACAGCCATGCTCCTGCACAACAGCGACCCTTTCTTGCAAAGCAGGTGACACAGTGAATCCATGGAAGCCCAGCACATCACCACTTCATTGAGAATCTGCTGCGCCCCAAATGAAGGAGGAGAAGAAGCCACATGCTGTCATTAGAATAGCCAGGGAGAAGAAATCGATTGCTGCAAGATGGATGGTCACCTTTTCGCTGTTTCTGAAGAGGACAGGAAGTGGACTTTCAGTAAGTTATTTCTTAATAAAGGCTTTGCTATTTTAAAATTTAATTTGTGTTGGTGTTTTTTTTTCTGTTGTATAGTAACGAATTTTCAAAAAAAAAAAAAAAACTTGATGTTACTGGTCCTTTAACAAAGGTCCGGGGCCAGATGGTATTCATCCCAGGGTACTTAGCAAGCTTAGCTCTGTGATTGACAAACCTCGTTACTTAATTTTTCAGGATTCATTGAGATCTGGCATAGTGCAGAGAGACTGGCAAATTGCTAATGTGGTGCCTGTATTTGAAAAAGGATCCCATTCTCAGCCTCAAAACTATAGGCCAGTTAGTCTGACGTCAGTAGTAGGAAAGCTTTTCGAATGGTTATTAAAGGATAAGATAGTGGACTTCATAGCAAATCATAATACTATCAGTTTGTGCCAGCATGGTTTTATGCGTAATAGATCTTGCCAGACTAACTTAATTTCTTTTTATGAGAAGGTAAGTAGGGACCTCGATTCTGGGATGGCAGTGGATGTGATTTACTTAGACTTTGCTAAAGCATTTGATACAGTGCCACACAAAAGGTTACTGGTAAAATTAAGCAATATTGGCCTGGAACATAATATTTGTACCTGGATAGAGAACTGGCTAAACGATAGTGACTACTAAGAGTGGTGGTAAATGGAACATTTTCTAATTGGACCAGTGTTGTTAGTGGAGTACCGCAGGGCTCTGTACTAGGTCCCTTGCTTTTCAACTTGTTTATTAATGACCTGGAGGTGGGCATTGAAAGTACCGTTTCTATTTTTGCAGATGATACTAAATTGTGCAGAACTATAGGTTCCATGCAGGATGCTGCCACTTTGCAGAGTGATTTGTCTAAACTGGAAAACTGGGCAGAAAACTGGAAAATGAGGTTCAATGTTGATAAATGAAGGTTATGCATTTTGGCAAAAATAATAAAAATGCAAGTTATATACTAAATGGCAGTGTGTTGGGAGTTTCCTTAAATGAGAAGGATCTAGGGGTTTTTGTAGATAACAAGTTGTCTAATTCTGGGCATATAAAGGAATTGTTCAGTATAAAAGAATCTGGGTAAATAGATAGGCTTTGCAAAATAAAAAATATTTCTAATATAGATAGTTAGCGAAAAATGTAATGTATAAAGGCTGGAGTGACTGGATGTCTAACATAATAGCCAGAACACTACTTCCTAATATGCACCTCTCTTCATTTCCACTGATGAAAATCAGGCAGGTTTGAAAACCCTGTTGAGAAGGGACAGCATCAGTGTGTTGATGATCCGATCATTGGCCCAGGGTTCAAAAGATCATATCAGAACAGTCCTATCTGACCAGCATGTAGATGGTCAAATTGAGCAACACTAGACTGATTTGATTACCTCACCAAATGAGCAGATTTATGTGTGTATGGCCAGCCTTGCACTAATTAAGGTAGATGTTGAATATACAGTAAGTGTGCCTGAATATGCTGCACCTTGCTCCTGTGCTAGTTTGCAGTAAATACAACACTTCAGTGCATGGCACAATAATGAGTGCAATTCTGAAGACTAGCTACAAGAATTGGCTTTACCATAAAACTCACCTTATATGAAAGTAATATCTGCTGTTGGCTAAGGTGTTATTAAAAAACAATTACTAAAATCAGCTACCAACCTCTACACAATACAAGACATAGAAGTCAGCAATTGGGAAAGCTGCATCAGATAATTATCTGTAGCACAATGCACTTCTTTCCATGTGGGGAGTGGTAATGTGAATGTTATTAAAAAAAGAAAAAAACAATTAGCCACTGTTATCTATAGAACCTTGTTCTTATACTTGAGAGAACTGAAATCAGTTACCGAAACAATATTCCTTTTAGGGTGCACTAAAGAAAAAAACTAAGTTCTGACAGCTGGGGTGTCAACGTCTTTAGTTATGACATAAAAATTCCTAAGTCTAGAAAACCTCTAGGTCCCAAGAATTTTGGATAAGTGATCCCATAGCTGTACTTATCAATATGAAAATAATAAAAAGAATTTCAGGAACAGTCTTGACAGGCAGTCATATTACTACCAAAACAGGGGTTATTTACAACCACCATTGCAGTTCTTGGATGCAGTCAGGAGGGTGAAAAATAACATTGATTGAAGGTACTTGCATCAACATGTGCTCCTGGCTTGCACTTCCATATAGTTGTACTAAGCGCCATCTTCCCCCTTCCTCCTCTACCAAATATTGAGCCGTTGCGTCTACTGATGCAGGGGAACTCTGAATCTACTGCCTCCACTGAATCAGGTGGTACAATAGCTCCGGGGTTCCAACAGAAGTCTGATGGCACTATACCTTTAACAAATATATGGTTAATTCTCTTATTCAGGGAACGATGATAGGAACAGAAATCATATTTCACTTTACAGAAAGTGCTTATTAGAAAGTTGTTGTGTAAAGCACTAAACATAATATATGAGGGAGAGACAGAAATGTCATATTATACACTAATAAACAAGAAAGATTGAGAATGAATGAAAACATACCTGAGTCAGAGCTACATCTGTCAAGAGATGATAAAAAGATCATTTTATGAAGTCCAACTTAGCTTTAAAAATATATAATGCATGAGGGAAGATTTGCAAATAACAAGTACATCGTCCGGCCATTTGTCTCTGGCGCTATTACTTGTGCTCCACTTGTTATATTTAGCGGATAACAGGCAATACATTTCATACAGAAAAACCGCTGAAATAAACGAGTTTATATACTGAAGTTTCAGTCAATATTGGCCTTAGTTGCAAAAGTAATAATAACAGAACATGGAAATATGGAATCAATATTCTGAAGTGTATTTATGACCTGCCAGTGATGGATTTGTTTGCATTAGTTAAGGAAAAAAAGTTTCCTTGTGTTTAATCCCATATGAGTAATAAAACTGTAATGTAGGCTAATCTATTTGTTAGCTCAACACAGAGACTACATTTTTAGTTTTTCTGTCCTCACACAGGACTTGTGTCAACCCCATTACCGGAGAAAATTCCATAATAGGAAGATATGAAATGGCCCCAGATATGGAGATGGCTCCTGTGGTAGAGAAAAAGATTTGGGAAATTGGATGCATGTCCAATCATAAGTGAGCACCCCAAGATACATTTGGTAAATGGAGAAAGGGTGCAAGATTTGAAAACTGTGGCCAATAAAACTTGGCAAAGGAAGAGTTGCAATGAGTCCAAGAAAGAGCTTCTCAATGGATTACGTAGAAGAGTAAACAGCAGAAGGCAGGCCTCCAGAAGATGACAGTGATGAGAGTGAAGTCCTATTTAGTCTAACTAGGCTTTTTTGCAAACATCTATACATCTGGACAGTGGAGAATTTACATAAAACATTATTGGAGAGCAGCACTTTCTCCCCGAGGATGGGGGCAGCATTAGACTCCAAGATGGAGCTTCACTTGTTCTTGTAAAATATACACTTACTGAGGAATCCATAGGCTTAACCTGACACTAGTGAAGCTTGATCCTTGTGCCCTGTCTGGAAAACTGTGGGGTTATTTGTGATTTCTCAAATGATTCTTTCTTGTCTAACCCCCCCCCCCCCAAGATTTGTTATATGAGCATTACCCATCCCTGGAATTGCCACTGCCTCTTATGCACAAAGGGTTAATCTGGTTCAGATGAAAAACACATTAGTGACAGCCCAGAGGCAGGAGGCAAAGATACGTGGAACATCTAAATCAGCTTATACCTTCCCACAGTAAGGTGAAAAAAAGGGATCTTTATAGGGAAGGTTAATAGGACTAATCCCACTAGGCATATGCAGTGCAGATAAGCTTGTAGACATGGGTATATTGAGAACTTAGAACATGGATAATCAGCTTAAGGAGGCCGAACGCACAGGATAACTTAATCTTGCTTGCCGTGTACACATTACAAGAGACATCCTCATACTTTACTGTCTATTTGAGGGGTAATGAGTAGAAGCTTAAAAAAAATCACAAGGGTCTATTTTGTATTTAAGGCTTATGGCGCACACAGCATTCTGCCACGGTTCTCAAATTCCCTTTTCCCTCCTGCAGTTGCTTCTCATTTATTTGAAAGGGGAATAAGATGCCTATGATCTTGTCTGAGGAGTATGCCTGAAGAATCCTGGCCATAGGCCACATATAGCCCATTCATTTACAGTACATGCAAAGTCACATCAGGTGATCAATGGGCATTTTGACCAGTGCAGACACCACTCCCCCCAATTTATCAAAATGTGACTTGTGCCATGACCCTTAAATTCAGTTTTACATATTTAAACATATGTTTTAGAGGAGCGTTATATATTGATACAGGTATGGGATCTGTTATCCAGAATGTTCGGAACCTGTGGTTTTTCCAGATAGACGATCTACTAAAAAACAAATTTAAACATGAATTAAACCCAGGAACAATTAAGTATATCTTAGTTTGGATCAAGTACAAGGTACTAAATAAATAATTTTTAAAAACCTGAATTGATTACAATGGAGTCGATAGGTTATGGCCTTCCCGTAATTTGGAGCTTTCTGGATAATGGGATTCCAGATAATGAAACCCATACCTTTTTAGTGATTTCCAGGAATAAGGTGGCATGCTAATATTCAAGCTATAGGTGGCACAGCGGAGACTTGGATAAATGGCTGTTCCTGCAGCAATGGCACCTAAACATTAACTAATCTATGTTCAATCACAATTCAGAAAAAACAATTACATCGTTTTGTGTCATTAAGTTAATAATATTTTCTGTCATGCTCTTTAAAACAGAACTCTACTGCCACAATTGTGTGCTTAACTCCCACGGTGCTGAACTGTCTTTATCTGCTGTGGCACAGCAATTCAGAAGGCAAGCAGCCAGTTGAGTGATAAATGATGTGATAACATTAAATTGCATATTGTATTAAACGTTAACTAAAAATGTAGATTCACGGCACAAAGACGGACAGTACTTGGCCATAATATCCAGAGTGGAATGCAGTTAAATTGCAGTTCTCTAAGGCAATAATGTGAGTCATAGGCTGAAAGTGGTCTGTATATGTTGCATTTCAAGTCATTTCAGGAAGCTCAAGAGAAGACCTTCCACACAGGGCCATGCAATAAACGCAGCTATGGAAGTAAAATTTAACATCAAACTGGTGAGTTGATTTCCATATCTAAGCGGCACACCAAGGGGACTATTTATCATGCTGTGTAAAAGTGGAGTGAAACATTACCGGTGATGTTGCCCAGAGCACCCATTCAGTAACTAGATTTTTCAAAAGCAAAGATCTGATTGGCTACTATGGTTCACTAAACTTTTTACAGAGCATGATAACTAGACCCCCTAGTCTGTCAGAAACTGTAATGATGAACCTCCTCAAGGATTTGCTTACTAGGAATGGAAAGATCAGAGAGACATTTTTTCAGTATTCTAGAATCCAATAATAGAGATAATAACTGTCATCTAATGTTCATTTTCAAATGTTTTAACTTGTTTACTACATTCTCAAGAGAGAAAATCAATGTGTGTTTTTTTGTGCTGCTCTCTACAAACACACGTCATTACTGATGGCCTACAGGGGATGCCCACTCTGACCAGCCAAACCTGATTATCTTCAATGTTAGATGTTAGATGGTGGACGCTGACCATGAGGTGCATGAAACATTAACTTGTTTGTAAGACTGGGGCCTGAGGGGACTAATAATCCAGCCTCCGTGCCTCATAACTAACAGCCATTAAATCTTGGAGCAGGCAGAAATCAATGCCCCTGTACACGGATTTATTTACAGCTCCATCAAGAAAAGGGGGTCTGCGTTATGAATTTATGACCTGTGGTCAGAGAAGCACGGGGTTACGTCTACAGCATACATCTCATGTATACAAGGGTCTTCTACTTGATGAGCAAGGCTTGAAAAGATTCACAGCTTCTACTGTAGAGTTTGACCCTAGGGGATCCTTTATCTGATGCAGGCAATACGACCCAACGTTGGTCTTGTTGTTTGTTACATCAAATAGGATTTCTTATCTGAGCTCTCTGGCTTCCTGGTTGCACATCCACCTTTAACGTGGTCAGAACTTCACCTTGTTAAGAATTTCATGCCAAATATTTAACATTAAACAAAAAAACTGATCATTTCCACACTCAAGCCCTCAGGAGATTACATTATAAATACAATGCAAGTGTACTGGTAACATAGGTCAGCTAAAGCCCTGGAGGGTTATTTCTAAGGGCTATTCCACACGGGGAGATAGCCACGCGTTTGCGGTCGCGGCGACAAAGCGCAGCGACAGTCGCCGCGACCGGCGCAGGCGACAGTTTTGTATGGGCGCCTATGTAAAAACGCCTGTGCTAACCACACGAGGCGATGCGCTTTTCAACAGTCGCCTGAAAAAGCCTGGCGAGGCATCTGACACAGTTGCTGATAGGTTACTGCATAAAGGTCTGATGCAGGAAATCCAGTAACTGCAGGCTACCCTGAATCAGTTGGTTATTGCAGGGCTTTATTTGAGGTCCTTGTACACCCTTGATTAGCACCCTATTCAAAAAACCTATTAAATCATCAAGCTTTAAATACTGAAATGCATATTTCTCCTAAACAATGCCTACAGCAAGGGTACATGTATCACTAACGGGTTATTTTCTTTACGGAATTCACTTTGTGAGGCTGGTTGTCTCTGTCATTACTGGTTCCTCTAGTCCTCCTCCATGTGTGGGGTGTGCCCTTGCTACACAGTATTCCTTAAAACCAAATAGATTCAAAAACAGGATTTGTGAGTTTTTTTCAAAAATAATAACCAAAAAGTGGTTAAACAATTAAATACATTTATTAGGGCAATACAGGTAAAGGTCTAAAGCATGTTGTGCCTTTTGGGGCATGTACCGAGTATGAGTAAGTGCCCCAATAGGCTTGAAACTAGTTAGGGCTTCATCTGTATTGTCCTAATAAATGTATTTAAATTTTTAACCACCTTTTGGTTATTATTTTAGAAAAAAACTCACAAATCCTGTTTTTGAATCTCTATATATGCACCCATGGACTGGGGCGAACTGGGAGTATTTTTTTCTCTTTTTGTTGCTATATTTTTATTCATTATTGTTTCTATTTGGTAGAGCAAAAATGGCTTTTAGCACCTTTTCTTTCATATTCCTTAAAAACCTTTAAGTTAACTGGATTTTGTGTATTTAGTGCTTTTTTTGTTTGACAAATGTTGCCCCCAAGTATTAGCCCAAGCTGTAGAAAAGTGGGAGAATTATACTTTCTAATACTTTTCTAAAAACACAAAGTCATGCTGGGAACAAGTACAGAATTATTTCAATCAAATTTATTTTAGAGCTCAATGAAGATGTGTTGTATGAAAATATCATTTTGGGGTAATTTATATCTAGTTCTAATTAGAATATACATATGGAGCAAACTTTATCAAGATATCTGTTGGTTCAAGATACCCCAAAGCCACTCAATTTAAATAATTATTATAACCACTAGGGATGCACTGAAACCACTATTTTGGGTTTTGGCCGAATCCCAAATCCTCTGTGAAAAATTTGCCAAATACTAAACTGAATTCAAACCCTAATTTTCATATGTAAAACATGGAAAGGAGCAGGAAAGAGAACCGCGATCACATTGCATGGCTTAAAGATTTTGTTTTCCTTCTCTATATATGCACCCATGGACTGGGGCGAACTGGGAGTATTTTTTTCTCTTTTTGTTGCTATATTTTTATTCATTATTGTTTCTATTTGGTAGAGCAAAAATGGCTTTTAGCACCTTTTCTTTCATATTCCTTAAAAACCTTTAAGTTAACTGGATTTTGTGTATTTAGTGCTTTTTTTGTTTGACAAATGTTGCCCCCAAGTATTAGCCCAAGCTGTAGAAAAGTGGGAGAATTATACTTTCTAATACTTTTCTAAAAACACAAAGTCATGCTGGGAACAAGTACAGAATTATTTCAATCAAATTTATTTTAGAGCTCAATGAAGATGTGTTGTATGAAAATATCATTTTGGGGTAATTTATATCTAGTTCTAATTAGAATATACATATGGAGCAAACTTTATCAAGATATCTGTTGGTTCAAGATACCCCAAAGCCACTTAATTTAAATAATTATTATAACCACTAGGGATGCACTGAAACCACTATTTTGGGTTTTGGCCGAATCCCAAATCCTCTGTGAAAAATTTGCCAAATACTAAACTGAATTCAAACCCTAATTTTCATATGTAAAACATGGAAAGGAGCAGGAAAGAGAACCGCGATCACATGGCTTAAAGATTTTGTTTTCCTTCTTTGTGTCACATGATTTTTTGGATTTGGATTAAGGTTCGGCCAGGCACTTGAATTCAGTTGAATCTTGCAAAAAATGCCAAATCTCGGCCGAATCCTGAACTGAATATTGTATTCAGTGCAACCCTAATATCCACTTTTTCCCCTAAAATTATTGCTGTTACATGTTTTGTCTTGTAATAGAGTATGGGCACTGTGTGATATTAAATGGGGATTTGCTCCATCTGTATGTTTTTTTTCTCAGTGCATATAAAGGAAAACTAAAGTTTAACTTAAGAAATAGACTAAAAATGTTCTCAAAAGAAGCCGCAGTAGATCCCCATCTTCTTTTCTGCTCATTTACTGAGCTTAGAGACTAACACAAAATATACAGTAGACACTGAATATAAATGTCAAAATATAAGGCTGAGTAGTAATTGATACAGATATGGGCCCTGTAGGATCAGCTAACATTAAAGTCCAACCTCATTTTCTGCTGGATAATTAGTGAAGACCTCTAAGCTTAGCTTCTCAACAGCTGCTCAGAGCCCACTGAGCATGTGAGTGTCGCAGACCCATTCCAAGATGGTGACCCCCTGTGACAAGTTTAAAGTCCTGGATCATTGCTGCTATTGACAAGCTAAAACTTTAGGCTGGTGCAATAAATTCAGTATATAAAATGCCATTTTTATATTCATTTTTAGGGTTTAATTTTCCTTTAATAATGATTGCTAGGTATACTTTGTATTACAGTGAATGAGGTTTATCTGCGTAATTGCTTATACTAAGAAGCAATTCTAGGCTACATAATGCTAACAAATCAGGAAGGCTTGTGGAAGTTGTAAGTGTTCTAGAATAAAACTTTAGCGATGGCTATAGCTCTGCAAGACTGGTAAATGAAAACACAGAAGAACTTTGCACAGAGTTAAAGCAGTTAGTGTGCGCAGTCATTTATGTTCAGAGAATCCCTGTTTTGCATGGAAACAGAAGACAAAGGGGCTTTTAACTTTGAAGTATTTTAGTTGAAATGCAAGCAGACATTTTTATTTTGTTGGCTTCAATGAACCAGTAATGTTCAAACGCACAATGATTTGTTTGCCTGTAGAAAAGCTTTTAATGGAAGTTTTTTGGTTGTCTAAAGTTCTATCAAAGCTGTCCAGCCCATTCACATGCATAGACAAGGTCTGATATTCCGATATCCTTGCTTAGAACACGCCTGAAGACCAGGAAAACAAACAAATCCTTTGTTTTATCTGAATGGCTATTACAAATATTTGCAGGACGTTTTATTTCCAATTTTTTATAGACAGTTGAAGTTTCTGAAATACTTTTCCTTTACATTAATCAATGCCTGGTTCTATCATCAAGTCTCTGCTCTGCAATATGTTCAGGAGTTTTCTTGTAACAGCATGAGCTAATGCTATACAAATACAAGATACTGTTTAATCTTAGCGATATCAACAGCTTTATGCTACGAAAATGGCTTTCGGCTCAGCAGTTTTTTTAGGGCCCCATCTCTCTCTATCAGCCTGGCAAGTCTCACTCTCATGGACCAATAAAAGCTGTTTGGTCCTACCAGGCCATCAGGAGAGTTTACCTGACCAAAACATATCTAGTTAAAGGTTTGAAAATCCTGTTGGACAAGGACCATATTGATGCATCACCCCATGCCAAAAATCAGATCAGAATAATTATTCCCAGGGCATGGGTGGCCAAAGAGGGTCGAGATCTGCTCATCTTCTGACCTTGTCAAATAAGCAGATCTCAGTGGGTATGACCATTTTCACTTGCAATCAGGTCCTGTCAGATATGAACTTAATACTCTCAATGACCTAAGTGTTCTTCTTGAAGTGAGAGCACCTGAAGGGGAGACGCTGAGATTAGAGTTCCATTTAGCAGCATGAAGATTTCAACAGATTCGATTAAACTTCAAAATTACTCAAAGGCTAAATAAGTGCGTTAACTTCAGTTTATTTTGGGTTTATATCACCTTTAAAAGAAAAGATTGCAAACATTTTGCTTTAATGTTGATGCTACTTAAGATGCTAAAGCACAGTACCCTGGTGGGCTTATTTATCAAAAATCAAATATGTGAGGTTTTAGAGGTTTTTTTCTACTTCATATTAAACACACAATTTAACATTTTTGATTTTTTAGAATTAGCATGAATTTTTGAAAATATCATTGAAATTTGTGAATTTTGTGCAAAAAAAATATTAGAATTGTGGAAATTTGAACGTTGATCATCAAGTCCTGGGGAGCTTCATGTGTTGCCCTTTTGCCTATATAAAAACAAGGGAGATATGATTTTTGTGTGACTTCCAGAAACCTGTATAACTGGTCATTGATGGGATTCCTTTTTGAGAATTGCAATAACTAGCTCTATTTAGCATTTTTTTTCCATTTATGCTAACAGAACACATACTCCTCTCACTCTGCCCTGAACTTGTCAATAGGAGACAAGACACATTATTATTATTCATGGTATATTAATGAGCATTTATCTGTAGAATCTAAGCACCTATCACTTTTTATTATTGCACTTATTTGCAGAGCATGTGCTTTATGATGGACATTTTGGGCCAGTTGCCAATCATAATTTATAAGAGGCAGTGAATAGGAGTGTAGCACTGTTGCTGTACAACATGACATTGCTAAAAGGTTAAAACCAAGAGAAGAGAGTGTTATTTTGTGATATAGTATAGATCATTGCACTTAGCAGAGTCAGTCAAAAAATAACTGGGCATGATTTAGTAATTTAGGTACAATTCACCCCCCCCCCCACTGACACCATCAACCTGGACAAGATGCATCAACACAGATGCTATTTAGCAGGCACCCACTTTGGTATTATGCTTATTATCATATTGTACAGAATCAGCCCATAGACTGATCTTTTATAGTACTGCACTGCTATGTAGAAGGACTATTATAGGACGACGGACAGATTTCTCTTCTGCACATTTACTTATTTACCTGTATTTGACCTGTCCTTGTTTCTGATGACATGCAACTAGACTTAAAAGTGGGAAAGTGTTAGGTTGCCGGTGGAAAGGGTAGCAGGAAGAACCCAAATATTTTGTTCGAGAGTCAACCCGGAATCCGCCCGACCCATGGGCTTTGGGTTGGCCCACACATCACTAACTCCAATGCATCTATGCAAATGTATAAAGAAGGAAAGAAGTAAATAGTAGTTAAATCATTGCACTTCAAGCTCTGTTAAATGCATACATTTATTTAAATCTGTAAGTGCATCAACACAGATTAATCCAGATCTCTTTAGCTGCTGCACTTGCATGTTAGTAGCATCAGAATATCAAGTGAGAGTCAGATTCCCCGGAACCGACTTTGCATTTAGTTTTTTCCCACTTACTTCACCTTCATATCATCTCTGCACTGTGTTTCTGATTCCAGAGAATGTAATCACTTCCTACAGTAATAATCCCATCTCCACCGGTCATTGCAAAAGTTTGGACTCTTTATTGTATGGATCAAATATGGTGGTTTAATGTATGAAAAGTGTATGAAAAGTGCCCATGTACTACATTTGGTTCTTCAATAAGGTGTAAACCACAGCAACATATTTTTACCCATAAAGTGGATCACCGCACCAGAGGACACCGCTTCAGACCAGGCCCGGATTTGTGGCAAGGCCACAAAGACCCGGGGTTAGGGCATCAAACTTTATGGGGCGGCTTGCCAGCCATGTCCCTAAGGAGCACTGGGGACTCAAAGCTCTCCAGTGCTCCGGTGCTTGAAATTGCGCTTGCTCGTGCCCATGGGTCCGGCGCTAGGACCATGCGGCAGCAGCAGGGGCGTGCGCACTTGAAGCAGCTGGCACTGGGATCATGCAGCCTTGGGACGCAGCTTCTCAAAATCCGGCCCTGCTTCAGACTAGAGGAAAAGAGCTTTCATTTGAAGCAACGTAGGTGGTTCTTCACAGTCAGGTTGTGGAATGAACTGCCGGGTGCTGGTTCTGTTACATTATACAAGTACATTAGAGGACATTATAGACAAATAGCAGGGGACCTTTTTACCCATAAAGAGGATCATCGTACCAGAGGACACCCCTTTAGACTATAAGAAAAGAACTTTCATTTGAGCCTTTAAGAATGGCTTGGATGATTTTTTAGACAGACATAATATCAAAGGCTATTGTGATACTAAACTCTATAGTTAGTTTAAATGGGTATAAATAATGTATGTGAAAGTATGGAGGGGTGTGTGTATGGATGCTGGGTTTTCATTTGGAGGGGTTGAACTTGATGTACTGTCTTTTTTCAACCCGATTTAACTATGTAACTATGTAAATGCTTTTAAAGGAGAAGGAAAGTCTATTTGCACTTGGGGGTGCCAAATGTTAGGCACCCCTAAGTGATTGTATTGACTCACCTGAAACCCCAGGGTTTTTCTTCCGGCTTCTTCTTTCTTCAAATTTCCCCGGGCAAACGCATGCGCAGTAGAACAAAATAGCTGAATTTTTAGTTAAACTTCGGCTATTTCTTTCTACCGCGCATGCAAAACCGCGCAAAGAAAGAGGAAGCAGGAAGAAGATCTCTCCACGGTACTCACTGGTATAACCCTGGGTTGGTGCAGTTTTAGGAGCACCGGCCCCCGGTTTAAGGTAAATAAATATAATCACTTGTATTTACTTGTACAATCACCCAAGTACAAACAGACTTTCCATCTCCTTTTAGAGTGGCTTGGATGATTTCTTGGACAGACAATATCAAAGGCTATTGTGATACTAAGCTCTATAGTTAGTATAGGTATGGGTATATAGAATTTATGTGAAAGTAGGGAGGGGTGTGTGTATGGATGCTGGGTTTTTATTTGGAGGGGTTGAACTTGATGGACTTTGTCTTTTTTCAACCCAATTTAACTATGTAACTATGTTTGAGATATGGAAGCATAATGAATCTTTCCTGATCTGGGGAGCACTTAGTGCTGTACATTCGGCAATAAGATTGTTTGTATCCCAAATCTTTCTTACACTTTTAACAAAGACTGGGATTTCTAATGTCAGAAGATGTAATTTAATATTAGTGCAATAAAAGGCAGAAAAGTACCAGAGGGTGTAATCCTCCAACTCCTGCATAGAAGGCTGGCTGATAAAAAAAGAGTTGCAGTGGAAATTTCTGTTCACTGTGTCAAGGACAAGTGAGTTATGAGTTAATCTTATGTCCTACGGGGCTCTAGAGGACTATAAAGCAGCAGACTGGTGTCAATAGGAGGAGAGAAGAGACGGCACAAGGGCACCACTTCCAAATTAATATAGTTTTAATTCCATCCATCCCGGCAGTCAGTTGGAACGTGCTCTGCTGTCTCTCTGAGATGGTTAATTTGTGAGGCCAGGGCATGAGAAGCTTTAGGATGCTGGAGAATATTTCTAATAATCAGGACAACTTTCAGAGATTCCTATTTACACAATAAAACCTCACTCAGATGCACATTTCCAGACAAGGTGATCCTGTAGAACTGCAGCCCAGGGCTGTACAACAATTTATTGCCTAAGGGTTACCACAGGAGTTCTGACCTATACAGTAAACCACAATTAGTAGCTAGTTGGCTTCTCACCTCTATTACAGCAGACAAGTCTGTGATATATCTGATTGCAAGGTAGGATCTGACTTCTGTGCTGGAAGAAACACCAAGTCTTTATTGAAGGACAGATTTGAGCAGCAAGGAAATACACCTCCCTCTTTCTTCCTACAGTAAAAATTCAATATGCTCCTCCTAGAGGTGGACTGGGCTTTACAGCGGTCTGCTTTCCTAAAATGTCTATAAGAAGGACAATATAAATTGGCAATGGAAAATGTGAATTGTATACTATGGTGCCAGTATAACAGTTTTACTAAGACGCTTCAGCTGTGATCATAAAACAATTACTTGCCCCACTTGCTAGTGTGTTTTCAAGAATTCATTTTGGGTTGCCACCCAGCAACCATGACTAACGCTTGAAAACAAGTGAGCATGAGTTTGCGAAACATTACGCCATTTCCTAAATTGCTAGATTTAAAAACCAGGGCCTTAACCCCCTAACACCAGTGTGGTTACAAAGGTGATGGTCCAGGCATCACATAAGGAGTGATGACTTGATCCCTGAACTCATCATTATGGTGCAGCAGAAAAAGACTTGCATTATAATGAATGGCTGCACGACAGAATCAGCATCTGTGTAGATCCATCATGACAGCAAGAGGAAACAATGGTTGACAAGCTGTTTTCAAACAGATTATATGAAGATTGCAGAGGGATTAAAAAAAATATATTTTCCAAAAACAGTGAAGAAGCAAATAAGGCAACATGATCAGACAATGGTAGTTGATATCCATCAACTACTGAACACTGATGACTGTAGGGTGTGCATAGATGTCTATGCTTTTGTGTTCCTGTCTAATGGAAACCCTACCTGCAGACAAAACAAGGTAAAAAAACTCTATTATGAAAGAAAAATGACTTCATTCTTTTCAATGGAATGTAAAGAAAATACAACTGTACTAAGTTTAAACAATCACATTAATGGAAGAGATCGTATTGGAACATGAAAAAAATATAGACTCTTTGCTCATGTAACTTTACCATAAGATTCAGATAAATACGCTGACATGGAGGAAGGAAATTCCAGCTAACCAATATATTCTTCCAGTGATGTTTATGCTGGAATATTGAAGACATGATGGGAGGGACAGGAGCTGTAACTGTTCCAGTGGGTAGAAGATAAGGCAAAAGGCTGAGAGATAGACTGATGCGATTGAGAAAAGGTGGAGATATAAAGGTTGATATAAAGGTTGATGGACACAATGATGGGAGAGGATGTTACAGCATTCTTAAAAGTCTGAGTAGTAACACTGATTAAAAATATAATTTTGAAACAATGAGCAGGTCAGAAGACAGATGTAAAATGTTTGACCTTTTATAATTCACAAGATGGCATTGAGGACAAGAAGCATGAGACAATTAACCTCTACTATTTTATACACAAATGTAGGCAAAGGTATAAGAAAGATCAATTCATATATTCTCTACATGAAGTTTGTGTTAGCAAGAGACATACTGAAGAATGAACATTTTCACCTTGGAGGGATGAGCTGAACGTTATGGACCTAAGCAGCAGGATCAGTCAGATGTTATTAATGTAATCTCAAGGCTAAACATAAACACCATTTCATTTCAAATAGATCAGAAATCCTTGTACTTATTAATTATACACAAGTGGTAGTGGGTCCAAGAGTGAATTAAGGGGCAGGTTTATTAAGGCCAGAGTTGTGGTTTCCACGAAAATTGGAGTTTTAGAGTTGTATTTTTTGGTCCAACGCTCATTTTCTGGTTACAAAAAAAAAATGTTTGAGTTCTAAAAAATAATAATAAAAATCTTAATTGTTCGAGATTTATTATACCCTGACCCTGGAAATAGCCTGTTTTTTTGTATATGAGTTTTAGAGTTGTATTATTTGGTCAAACTCAAATTTTCTAGTTACAAAGAAAAAAAACCTCATATCTTTCGAGTTTTTTAAAAAAAACACGAATTGTTCGAAATAGCCTGAATCCGAAAATACAGCATCTAAAACTAGTCGAAAGTCATGTAGGAGTCAATGGCAGAGGTCACTTGAACCATTAGATATTAACTGCCTGCATGATGTTCGAGTTTTTCTTTGGAGGGGTTTGCTCGAATTATTCAAAGATTTACATTTTTTTTTGCCGCCAACTGGATTAATTTGAGCTTTCGGGACTCTAACTCACAGAATCGGGTTTTTCCCATTCCAGTTTTTCCTGAATCCGAAAATACAGCATCTAAAACTTGTCGAAGTCATGTAGGAGTCAATGGCAGAGGTCCCTTGAACCATTAGATGTTAACTGCCTGCATGATGTTCGAGTTTTTCTTTGGAGGGTTTTGCTCGAATTATTCAAAGATTTACATTTTTTTTTTGCCGCCAACTGGATTAATTAGAGTTTTCGGGACTCTAACTCACAGAATCGGGTTTTTCCCAGTCCAGTTTTTCCTTAAATAAAATACCATTCCAGTTGGGCCTTCATTCGAGGTATAAAAACATTCAACCTTTGATAAATAACCCTAAGGGTAGAGTACACAGTTTGTACTTGCACATTCTGATTTTGCAGTGCAAGTGAGCTCTGCAGCTACACATTTTTTGATGAATCAAACAATACACACAGGGTTTCAGATAATTTTAAGGAGCACTGAAAGGTATGGCCATGGACCCCCCTTAAACAATGGAGAAGCAAAGATTGGCCCGACAGCAGTGGCCCTAAAAGTGTTGGGGTAAGGTGGACTGAAGGGTAAAAACAATGTTTTGCACATTGCATATGCTTTTATGCTTCTTTAGTACAGCACCATACACATTACTATGATGTCCCTTCAATAATTTTGCATTTAAACCTTTTGATTCTATAGCGTCCCTATTTTATGCCAATATTTGCACTTGCACCAAAGCATAACCTTTTTTCTTTATTCACTGACTTTTAACTGATAGGTCAGGCTGCTATTCAAACAATAAACTATAGGAACCGCTTGGAATACAAGGTGGGAGTGGAAAGGCATGACCCACAAATTGTTAATCTTGGAAGCAGAGACACAACAATATATTAGATATGGCTGCTTAATGTTTGCATGGATGATTTAATGGTCATGCTCGGTAATAAAAACTATACAGCTTCTAAATCTTCTAAATCTGCATAGTGATACAGTTTTAAGTAAGTCCCAGGAAAGAGTATTGTTGGCATTTTAAGCTACAAATAAAATGAAAATATCAGCTCCTAACCAATATATTTGTTTATGTTTCAGTTTGCACTTATACCTAACCATGTCTAAATGAAGCTTAGCAGCATGGACATCGAATTCAAAGTGACAAGTTTAGTTGATGCTCCTTAGAAACATTGTAAATGTTGACTTACTCTCTGCAATTATATGTTTCAGCCTATAGAAGGGAAACACAAATTCTTGCTTGGATGCTCGGTCTATTTTATTTCTATATAGTTGTTTTCTCTTATGGCAATGCATATTTAATCCTGTGTGTGTAAATTTTCTCTGCCTTAACTTGAAACTGCAGTTCTCAGAATAATGAAAAGCAGATGGTAGATTTTTTACATATATGTTATAAATATAATACTTTTCTGTCAATGGGGATTGCTGATTTGAATTATGGGTACATGTGCAGCATGCTAAAAGCAGTTTTCTGGTCTCAGAAGACTTCATTTAGGCATCCATCTGGCATATCAACCAATTCCATTTGTTTTCTGTTTATTTATCATCATACTCAAGAATCTGTTATGTGAGTGGACCATAAAATATCAACTCAAAATACTTTATTTCACATACAACTATTTTAGGTTGGTGTCCCCCTGTCTTTCACCATAGAACATAGAATACCAAATATATTGATATTTAGTTCCTTGTGAAAGCAGCACTATATCTATCAATACTACATAAAGGAAGTGGAAGGAATCTGACTTTGGCGACCTATCAGAAATTGCAACTGATCACTTTAAGCTCATATTATGAAACAAAGGTCCTCAAAACAAATAAGCTAAAGATGGCCAAAGTCTGTGTTTTCCTTGGATGCCAATTCACTATGAGCTTTTTTAATATAAAATATTTACTGGGTAACTGTTTATTCATGAAACAAAGTAACTTTCTGGAGAGAGTCACTATAGATCAGCTTGAACCTGTTTCTCTATTTATTAAATGGGAACCCGCATCCATCCCATTCTTTAGCCAGGTCATTGGAAAGGCCACTATCTAGATCTATGCAAACAAGATTACTAAAGGTAACAAAGGGATTAAGAGAAGTTTCTTCAATGACAACATTACCACCCACATACAGTAGCAACAACTTCATGCCTGTGGTAGATAAGCAGAATGGGATAGTCCTGCGGGGTAAAGAGGATTATATCAAGGAAGCCATGTGATTCATGCTGAACAAAGACTTGACTGCTCTGCTGGATTTCTCTCCTACGTACACTTTTAAGAGAGCTAAAGTATTTATGTTGCAAAATGATATCATGAAAATAATAAAAGTTTATTCAGTAATAATACTTCTATGCTCTGAAGCAACCTTCTAATCATTTATAGAACTTGAAAATCATTGGGAAACTGTGGACTTCCAAATCCACACTTTTACTTGACACAGTTTTAAGCCCATCAAATAACCTAGTGTCACGTTCTAGTAGCTGTTTCGATATGCTACAAAAACAGTGTTATTAAGTTTTTATGATAGCACATGAGAACTGCCATGGACATTACAATGTTTTTTGAAATCCGAGAAGAGATGATACACGTTTTCTCCTACAGAATTATTCAAGGAAAATGATGCACAGATGGAGCAAACTTTATTGAGACATTTGGCACAGATGGCTAATCATGTCCCACAATTGTAATAAATCCATGTCACACCTTTTTCTCGTTGTAATGAATGCTGCAACATGTTATGCTGTAACGAACCACTATATCAAAACAAAGACATCCATTTGTATCATTAGATAAAAAAACAATTCAAATGGGCAACCCCCCCCCAAAAACTGTAGGTGTCATTTGAGTTCAAGGCTGTTTTGTAAACTATGGCATGTTAGGCATTGGCATTGCGTTGCTGGCAGTACTGATGTCCTAGGTTTGATAAATACAAGGGCAATATCTGTAATGCCTTTCCATGTTCTCTCTATGTTTGCTTGGGTTTCTTTTGGTTGCTTGGATTCGTCCCACACATAAATACAGAAGCAGCTACTATGTTCAGGTGTCCTCCATCATTATTCATGGTATATCTTTGTGCACTCAAACATTCAGAATTAATTCACATCAAATACATACTTTAATTAGTGCATTCTAGAATCTTCAATAGATTGCTGAATATCTTGATCACCCAATATACAAGTATTGTATCTATACTGACAGTTAAAATCATTATAGACTGATCTTGTAATTCAGCACGCTCAGACTTTCTCCTTGCCATGGGTGCTCAGAGAATGGGTAATGGAGAAGCGGATGCTAATTTGTGGCCAGAAAGAAGGTTGTGACCCTTCCTGCTTCAACCACTTCATGAAGAAGCACGCTGAAAGCTCAATCAGAATTGACTGAACTAAATTATTCTTGCCCTTGATTTAACTCTATAATCATTTCTTTGTATGTTGAGTTATTTACACAATAGACACATTATCAAGTCAGGCACGGTATAGCCTGCACTGTTTCTTAGAAGCAATGTTATACACGTATTTATATTGCCTGAACAAGTCATACCTAAATCCTTACCAAGCCAGCTCCCCCTTTAATTTACCCAGCTTTCCCACAACTTAATATTAAAAATAAGAGGTACTGCGTTGTACCAAATATAATTTAGTAGATTTGTTTTAAAAGGTATGGACATATCACATGTGCAGATAAATTAACATTTATTACAAAATGGAATTAGAGCTGAACAATCTACATGTAGATAATGATCGAATGTAGTGTGCAGGGTAATTAAAGCATTAAAAACAAATTAGGAAAAATGGAGAAGGTTATTGGGGAAATAAGAACGACAAAACATAACTTATTAAATGCAATTCAAAAAATGTAATTAAAAGGAGTTTTGAAAAATAAGCAACAGCTCTATGTTAAACAAGCCATCTTTGCTAGGAATGTAACTCTAAATTGGGGCATAAGCATGTGAACCAGGTGCAAGCCCTGCAAATTAATCTAGGGCAGCGAAGATCTGGCGCAGTGGAATTCACCTCTTTCCCTTCGGGACCAATAAAGAGTATGAGGGACCACAAACAAGCTAATCTATTATGTTGTCCATCTTGACCTGAAATGAATTGCTAGTATACAGCGTGCAATACATGCTTGCCTTGTAGATGAGTCCCTAAACGTTCCACTAATTGCACCCTGGAAATATAATCTTTGCACAATAACCATCCATTTATACTATGGTATTCAGACTAATGAAGAATACAACCATTAGAAAACCTTATGCTACTTCTGCAACAGAAACAAGTGCTCGAATCTGAAGCTCTGGTTGGTATTACAAGATGGGAGATACGCCTAGAGCCTCCTGACACTGCAAAGGGTAAAACTTTATAGTAAATGTCTAGCCGTTAAGACCATTCTTACATATAGCCTCAGGAAGTGTGAACAAGCACCTATTTTCAGGGACATGGAAACCCTACATCCTCCTGCCATGGATACTAGTTGGGCACATCTCTACTACCCAAACCATATCATTTGTACTGCATATATCTTCTCTGTTCACCAGCGCCATCACATTTTCCTAAAACAAATAGCAGCTCTGACACTTCATCAGTGACATTTACATCACAAACAGCACATGTGCGCTCTAAAGTTCAAGCAATCAAGAATTTATACAGGCACAACTTACTTTGATAAAAAGTTGTGCTAGGATTGAGCACTGTAATGGTTAAGCTGAGGTCAGGAGAAGAGGTTGGGGGAACAAATAGAAGACAGCTAGAACAGAGTTTCTATAGAAATCAACAATGCCATCTCTACATTGGCTGCTAAACTGGAGGGAGTGTTTTTTATAATCTGAGTGGAGAAGAACTGAGCACGGGGAGGAGGCCGAGTGGAGGAGAAGGAATCCTAAGTAATTAAGTGGATGCTGCAGCATTACTATTAACTTTGAACAACCACAGTGGCAGGTATTTAAATATTTCAGAGACGCAGTTCATTCATTAAATTTTTTTGTGGGAGGTTTTACATGTCCTTTAATGAGTTCACTTTGATAAAGATGTGTGCAGAATATATTGGCTGTAGTGATGTGCGGGTGAAATCTTTTGAACCCACGGGTTGGGCAGGTTCGGGTTGAGATTTTGGGAAGTATACTCCTCCTCTGCTCTCAAAGATTCCCTATCATGGAACAAGAGGCCGACAGAGGTGTACCAAGCAGTTAGATTTGGTTAGAGGCTGGGGGCAGTTTGTACAATGGCAACATTTTGCCTATTAGGATCAGGTGCGAGTTATGATTTTGTGGTTTAGGGTTGGGTGTTGGACCTGCACATCACTCACTGGCTGCTGTCAGTATCAATGGATTTTACCATGCAATCAAACTCATAGAATTTAGTACCTATTATTTCCCATGAGAGCCATCATGCTCTACTGTGTCATACATACAAATATCTTCTGTTCTCATGTGTGTTTGACCTGTGTATATATGTTTGTGCAGAAGTCTGTAGCAGCATTTATAACTGGCATATGTGTGAAGCTATAGCTAGCATTGCTATGTCTGGAGCTGCATTTGAACTGACCTAAATTCTCAAACAGCAGTTCAAAAATTACATTCCAAGACACAGGATTATGCTCCCCAAAATAAATATAACAATTCTTTAAAAAAAATTCATAGTAAGTTAATCCCACAGTTTAAAATGACAACTCGCCCCCAAAGCATTCTTCATATTAATGCTTCCCAAATGCATTATTAGATGATCTCATTATTCAGTGTGTATAAATATAAGATATATGACTTGGGTTTACTTGCCAGCATGTACATAGCCTTAGCAAAGCACTGAATGCAGCAAATTAATTTTCTAGCAGGTGTGATGGTGATCACCAGCCTCTATGGGGGTAATGCACAAAAACATAACAGCTTACTGCTTGGTTCTAAATTACATCTCTTTACACTCCCTTCTTGGCCCATTTTTTGAAATTTAAAATGGCAGCATAGAGATGCAAAGAATAATCACATTTCTCTGGCTGTCTGGCCTCAGACTTTATAATCAGCTTCCATGATCCTCCCATAGTGCATTCCAGTCTATAAGAGGCATGTAGCCCCTAGCCAATGATGTTAATTATGGTGTTAAGCCAGGTCAGAATTTCTGGGTTGATGAGGGGGTTTTGCCCTGATAACATTTAATATAGTAAGCGCCACCATCTTCTCGTCTGTCCCTGGAATCCCTTGCAGTTGCACTGGGTTGTGCACATGTGTAGTCAAGCAGAAGTTTGTTTTTTTCTCCAAGTTCTAAGTTTATTCTTCTGTCCAAGCGCACAGACAGGCAATGTTACATAGTTCTCCAATCTTGCTAAGAGTAAATATTGGACCTCAACCTATAAATTGCTAAAAACTTTCTTGTAATGCTTTAACTCAAAATAGGTAATGTTTACTACAATGAAAGCATTTCTCTAACTTTGTACAAGCGTGTCCCAAAAAATGCTAACCTTTGCTTCTTCTCTGTGATGTTATTATTCATTGTACTCATTACTTGTGCCAGCTGGCAGTAAAAAAAAAAAACACTTGTGATCTGGTTCCTGTAAAATTAATTCAATGATTAAAATTGAAGTCGCTCAGAGACAGGGGCTGCTCCAAACAATCTGTGGATGTCCTTATGGTTTGGGGGACTTGGTAAGTTGCCAGTCTGCTGCCTACTCTGAAGGTAACTTCCGTTACAAAGCTTTCAGCTGGTGCACTGTAAGTTAGATCCGATCTTGTTACATCAACCAAACACAAAAGATCCTCCAAGTATACATTCACTCCAAGTGCATATAAGTGAAATTCATATTAATGTACTCAGACATATCTTTATGCGATATACAGGATATCATGCAGTGTCCCAATAATATTGGTGATTTCCAGCCTTAATATGGCTGTGATCTTTTTGGAATGCAACCTCTCATAGGAACCCTGGAATCACATCAATAGGCAGAATTTTCTCAAGTGCAGAAGAGGTAGGAGTTTCAGTGCAACTCTATGGAAGAGCAAAGAGTATATTTGGCTGCAAGTATGCTTGATGGATTTACAATTAAAGATGATGCAGGATGAGGCCAATAAAATATAATAATTTTGTATAAAAACAATATAAACTATATACCACATGGATGGCACACTGTCATTTGAGATCACTGCCTTCTTCTTTCTGTACCTTTTATTCTTCTCAAACCCTTTCTTCCTCACCCTACAGTCAACATATTTTTACTTTCCTTCTCCGTTAAGTCTCATATTTTACACAGCCTGGTTCCTTTCCAACTGCTCCTTCGTTTCTGCTTCCTTCTGCTCTTTTTCAGCTCCATTTCCATCAATCCTCTGTGTTTTGAACGTTGAGATCTAGCTTACTTTCATGTGCATCCCTTTCAAACTCTTGTTCAGCTTTAATTCCCAATCCATCTTTCTGTTCTCTAAAAAAGGTGCCTTGATTTGGTGTTTCTTGCTTGATCTGTAATGGTACCTGTAGGACATTTGATAGGTGCACTTCTAGACAGTTTTCACTAATAATAAAACTGATGTCTTTCTTAGTATACTGCAGGTTAATAAGAAAATGTTTCTGCAAAAGCACTGAGGGGATACAAATAATTAAGACTTTTATCCAATTCAGCTGGGCTGAATTTTTACCCAGTAAGATTCACTAAAATCTGCAATTTGGAAGGATTTGTTCTGATTATGCCTGAGTATACAGAGTACCTTCTCCATAACTGTTCAAGCAAAATGGGTCTGTATTTATATTTATGTTTTCTACATATATCCATAACTTTTTATCATAAAATTTTTGGAAAACCACCACTGTAGAATGTAATAAGGTGAAAGATTTTGTTGTTGAGAGATGCAGAAGAATATTTGGATTATATATTAGATTTGGATTAGATGTGTTATTGATGAGCATACTGTAGTCGTCTTGTTTGGCATGGCATTAGAAAGTCATAATGAAGTAATTCAGGTATTACACATGATTTTCTTTTCATACAATCTAAAGATCGCATACAGGAGTGTTGTGTTCAAACAATTACCCAAGGGATACAGAGAGCAGCAGCCCTGGTGTCCATTATTTTTAGGTCCATGTTTAGATCTTGGAGCAAGACAAATTCTATAGTCTAAAATGAGGGCTACATATTAAGAGAAAGTGGCTATTTAAACCTAAACAAACAATAGACCCAAATGTTCTCTGCAGCTAGCCAAATAAGCAACTTGACTCTGCCAATAAGATATGGAGCTACTATGTAGGTATGTGTCAATGCCCATATATCTTAGATATAAAGTTTGTTTTCAAATTGTTGAAATGAAAAATACAACACTGTATTTCTATGAAATAAAACTTTTATATCTGGGCATTATGAATTAGAATTCCCTTTTTGCTCATTCAGATGTTTGTAGTGATTGAATGAGTTTCAGTCCCTTAGCGAGAGGGAATTGGATGATAGACATATTGGAAGCAGAGAGGTTAAGTTTGATGGAAAACAAAATGCCTTAATTGTGCTTAGGATTGGGCAAAGGAAAGTCTCCCAGGAATGTATTGCATTATTCCCCTGCAAGAAAAATCCTCCCCCACATTCTGAACAGACTTTACTATTCAGTTTTTATTACTGGTGGGGAAAACAAAGATGTTACATGTGGATGTGACATATTAGATTCAAAATGACAGCGGTTTACATGTGCTCTACCTTACACTGCTTAAAGCTCCCTTCCTTTATATTAGTTTCATCCTTTTCACATCACTGGCTAGCACAATGTTGACTTTTAACATTTAAAAAGAAGAACTTTAATAATAAAGACAAACAGACTACGGGTCTTTACTGTTCTCTTGTCCTTTAAAGCCCAAACACTAAAACAAATGTGAAGATGTCAGGGACACTAAGTTCTGTGAAAACCTAATAAATGCCTTACAGTTTTTGTTTTAAAAGTGCAGTTTCTTTTATAAATCGATGGAAATTTAATTTGCAGACGAAGCTCACATGAACTACAAGCTAATTAGAAATGGTAACTTTGTACCTAGTAGGTTAATGCAATTTAGCAGGGATCATTCCACATGCCCAAAGCTTTGAAGACATCGAAAATGATCTCTCAATACTAATTTCTGGATTGGAGATGCATAAATCATGGGCACCTTTATTGGATATTAGACTCTTTTTGGTTTTTGAAAAATAGCACCCTGCTCAAGATAAGAAAGGAGTGACATGACTGTTGACCAACCAGACCTGATCTGTTTGGTGGGGTCGTTTAGCCTTATTTATTACTGTGGTAAGATAACTTACTTTACTAGAAATCCATAGTGGTTTATCCAGCAGCCCCTACCACTCCTAACTTCACTTAATGTAATAACTAGCTATTTTTATCTTCTTATCACAGCTTTATTCCACAGTGGCGGGTTTCTTGTGCATAGTATAGAAGTCTCAGAATCACAACATTGTTGAATTCAACAGTCTATGGCTTTGGTGACCCCTGATTGATTCATGTCAGCTTCCCTTCAAGCAACTGTTGGCCATTTTGTTCCACATGTGTGTACTGTTTAGTTATTTATTCAGACTGGGAGGGGTAATGTTTGAGGGGGTACAGCTAGTCCATTGTTGTCCCCTAGGCAGCTAATACAAAGAAGAATGCAAAGATGCTTTACAAGGGGGAGATACTTTGAGATTTCATAGTATTACTGGTTTTCATGTAAAATATAAGATGAACATCGCCATCCCTTTGTTGCCCCAGCTAATGTGCTTTTAATTCTGTAGTCGCAGGAAGATGATTTCTAATAAAAAGACAATGAAAGAGTATCATGTACCCACAGGAGTGACACTATATTAGTGAATACAGAATACATTGTATTTGGGGACATGTCCAAAGCAAGTATGTCTTTGCATATCAGAAGATATGGACTCTACCTGCCAAACATAAAAGATATGTTGACAGAGAAGTGCGACAGAGAAGTCCATGTCCGCTACCTGTTTTCCTTGTTCCTGCCCTTGTGTTCACACCTGGTATCTGAATCCTGCTGCTGTGGATTTCCCTGGTTCTGACCTCTGGCCTGTTTCTCAACCTTGCTTGTCTGCTGCCTGCCATTAGACCTCAGCCTGCCATTCGGACATCACCTGTCTGCCACCAGCACTGACCATTTTGCCTGTTTCTGGATTTGCTTTTCTCCACTGCTAGCCTCATCACAGGCCTGTATTTTATACTTCTGTCTGTTTTATTATTTTGTCATTTTGCTATCAAATCTCTTCTCATTGCTTTACCATGGCTTCTGCTAATTATCCATCCATTCAGGGGTATTTCTGGGATTACTCTGTTCCAGCCTGGTGGTCACTCACCTGTGGCCAGACATGACAGTAGGAAATTGTAACAACCTCCCTATGGAAAATATATGGCTATTAGTGGGCTAAGTATGAGATATCCATGACTCAAACAATGGGTCCCCATCAACAACAGTATCATATATAAGTTAAATCTTATAGATACAGTGACCTATATGAGTCAGGATCCAGAGATTGAGAAATACTGGGCTTTAAAGCAAAGATATTTGGTAAGGTCTGGAGGCAACAGACATTATGATTGTGGTAGTTTCATTTTAAGTGGTACAGGATAAGAGAGGAGCAGAGCTTGCAAGCTTCAATTTTACAGAACACAGAAAGAAAACCGGGGTCAAAGCAAGTAGATTAATAAATGTAAGAAGAAATAAAGCTGAGTGGTCATATATTGCAGTTATATTGAGAACATTCCATTACGACGTCAGAAGAAAAAAATAACCTTTAAAAGGCATTTTTCAATTTTACCACTTACAATGTGCCAGTTATAACTCCTATAAACATCCAATAAATTCCCCATATCTGGCACAGTAAGAATTGCAAACCACGAATGGGGACAAAACACCTTTTCTGGAAATGAAATAGTATATACTGTACATTTCTGTGTAATGTTGTCAGTGCTGCTGTTATGGGATTATAAACTTTGTCTTTAGGGTTACAAGGCAATATATTATGGATCATTTAAGCAATATCATGTTTTCTTACAGTATTGGGCTTCTAATTCAGAAGCATTCTTACTTACTTCTCCCTTATGTTATATACACATATATATATTTTTATATATATATATATATATATATATATATATATATATATATATATATATATATGTATGTATGTGTGTGTATATATATATATATATATATATATTGTCAGACAAACTGAGAATAGCTGAAGATCAACAGTGTCATTTTAATGTATTTTATTTGTATGGGATTCATTATCCAGAAACCCGTTATCCAGGAAGCTCCAAATTACAGAAAGGCCATCTCCCAGAGACTGCATTATAAGCATAAATAATTCACATTTTAGACAATTGTTAATTTTTTCTCTGTATTTGATCCAAACTACTACATGTGTGATCCTTATTGATAGCAAAATAATCCAATCAGGTTTCTTATTAACATAAGGGGCGGGAATACAAATGATAGAAAGACCCATTATCTGGAAAACCCCAGATCCCATGCATTCTGGATAACAGGTTTCATACCTGTATTAGCAATACCCTAGCTTAAAGATACCCTAGTTTAAGGGCAATGGCACAGTGCCTACTAATTCGCCTCATATATCGCTATTGGTATTGCTGAATTCTTGCCCATTTCCATGAGAAAAAGTTTTACATGCACCGATTTCACTAGCAACAGTTGGGAAGCTTTTTGTGTGCTTTGTTGCCTGGGAAAAGGCCAAAAAGCACCTCTACTGTCACTGCCCTAACGGTACAATGGATATTGCGGACTGCAAAATAAAAGGATAAATAAGGAAAGTGCCTGAGTCGCTGTGCACCAATACTTATCAATTTTAGCTTTCTTAGTAAGACGCTGACCCAATCCAGAAGGTACACTACATCTACCAAAGCCAAGTCCCAGTTACCTTGTAGACCCACCCCTATGACATTATGAAAACTAAGACTCTGACAAGCATGATATGGAGTAACTAAAAATGCCCCCATGGGGAGATCCAAAGATTCCTCACCTACGCTTTTCCTGTAGCTTTCATTTATCTCCTTTATATCGTACTGATCTCATTCAAGACTCTGTGGTATGACTAGCTCCATTCGTTTTTATTAGGTAGAGAAGAAAATATACACATAGCAAACTGTATCAACCCAAGAAATTAAGAGTGTGGGTGGGTCCTCTGCAATTGGGACTTCAATCTTTATTATTAACAATTGAAAAAATAACAAAGATCAGCTTGATAGTCACTTTCACGCTACTGCATTGTGTGCTCAAACACGAAAACCCCATAATTATTTATATCCCTTTATAGTAATGTATAGTTAGGAAGGAACTGTGGAGTATTATATCTCTATGATAATATCAGTCTTATTTAACACATATGAATGGTTGAATACCCTTTTGTTGTAGAATAATTTAAAAAGGTATAACTGCTTTACTCTTACATTTTCAACCATTATACATCTGTCACTGGTAATTTTCCATGAGTGCTGATAAATGAGTGTGGGTGTAGATGGATTGGATGCTTTTAGTTCTGCATTGGGAGAAAATCAATGTAAATGCACAAAAATATGAATGAATTTGTGTGCACTACCTACGATTGTGTTTGTCATGTGGTTTGAGACATGTTCCAGTATCCTATTTTATAAGGATGATAGGGGGTTCCTGGTTCATCCGTTACATTTTGGAGTGTAAGCAATTGAAATTGCTTAATTGCTTCACCTGAGCATGGATGGAGTTGGGTAAGAGGAGACCTGAAGGAATGCTGGGTTCCCAAACTAAGGAAAAAATCTACCTACACTAAATCGGGTATCTTCTCCTTATAGGGAGAATAGACGTTTCTGTTCAAAAAGCTTAAGGCTGAATGTAATTTTACCAAGGGGTGTCCAGTGGAAACATTTCCTTTCACTCAACCTAACCTTGGGCATAAATGGGAAAATATTTCTGCTGGTGTCATATTGTGACAATAGTAACTTTGACATTTATTTTATTATAACACACAAGAGGCACGAATATCCTGTAAAAGATATCCTTATAAACGGTGCTTAGTGATGTCATCAATTATAATCGGAACTTAGCAATGTCATTTCTGTCACATGACTCACTGAAACTTGTGTATTGTAATAAATAGAATACCCCCTGTTGCAAAACATGAGCATATTAGAAGTCACCTCCTTCGGCCTCGTGTTTTTATTTTGTCATGGAATTCATCTGTAACTTATTATATCCTTATATTTTACAAGAGGGGGGTAATCTATTCACTATATATTATTTACTGAAGTGTCATGTGGCTACAAATGATATATCAAGCTGTGGGTTACAAGGATTAAGTGATATCAATCAATATTTTGGGCACCAAAGAGTGAAGCATGAAAAAGACACTCTAAACGCACCTTACATAACATAGGGATTATGCTACAAAAAGTGAAAAAGTGTTGGAAGAATACACATAAATTGGTAAAAGTGACATGTTTTATAAATGGGTGAAGTCCTCTTGTGCACATCCACAATAACTACCTTACAGACCATCATTCTGATGTCATTGAGAAATTTCAAAAACACTAAGTGGTTTATTTATCAAAGATCCAATGTTAGAGTTTTTCATACAACTAATGAACTCCCAACTCGAATGGTATCTTATTTAAGAAAAAACTTGGGAGTTCGATTCTGCGACTTCGAGTTTCTAAACACGAAAACTCGAAGTGATCAAGTTTTTGGGCAAAACCAGCTGAAAAAACTTGAACATCATGCAGGCTATTAACATCTTCAAATGGTTTAAGGGACTTCTGCTATTGACTGCTACATGACCTGGACAGGTTTTAGATGGTTTATTTTCGGATTCAAGCTATTTCCAGGGACAGCCTATAATAAATAAAAAAAGGTTTTTTTTCAAAAACTCTTGACCAAAATAAATCTCCTTGAAAACGCAAATTTTCGTGGAAAACACAACTCAAACCATAATAAATAACCTACTTAAAGTTGTTTAGTCCAAAAGAGACATCTCAAAAATCCTGTAGTCATGAGCCAAAGCACAGGTAAAATCAAGTTCTTGATAAATTGAGATTTAGTGAAATATTTAAAACCATGTTGTATTTCTGGTTAAGTGATGTTGTTAGATGACTTCTGTGTTCTTTAAGGGCATTTATTATAGCTCAGGTGCAACAGCTTCCATTCAATACATTTTGATTGCTTCCCCTGACAATTAACAGCTTAAGATTTATGTGGCACGGTATGTTTTACCACTGTCCTGTCAGAACAAATCTCAGTGGTCAAAATAGCCTTGACTGCCAGCAGTTGCTTTCCTTTGGTTGAATGGGAAATACTTGTGCAGATGTTGGTGCTGTCAGACTGTAATCATTAGAGAAAGCTGAAGTGAGAATTTTTGAGCAATCCCCATCACAATGTACCAATATTTGCCGTAAATAGCGCTTTTCTCATTCAAACACACAAGAAAGGGCATTTGGGCTGTAGCAGTCAAAACCTGCGGCATGCAATGTGCCTAAAGGAACCTGATGATGACCAGTCTTGAATTCTGAAAAGAGCAGAGCTTTGGCATAGTTTTTTCTACAAACTGAAATGTCTTAAAGCCACAATTTACAGTTTCCTTACAATTTAGCCAGATAAGCCACTGTCATATTTTAATTAAAAAAATGCAGTAAAGCAAAGTCATACATAATGGGTATCTTTAGTTTTGATTTTGGGAGTAAGGATTTAAAAAGTGAAGCCCGCAAACTGCCAAAGTTCCATTTGTGGACGTACTTATACTGTGAGTTTTAGTTCAAAGCTAGAGTGGAATGAACTTGATACCCCAGGTCAAAAGACTCAAGAAGTCAAACAAAAGTGAAGAAAACGAATACTATTATTTTTAATTGAGAAAAACAAAAGAAATCTACAAAAAATGTAGCCCACAATGGCCTTTTTAAAGATTTCAAGAAGATAGATGATCTTCTAAACTTATACAAGTATGAGACCAGCTATCCGGAAACCATTATGCAGAGAGCTCCAAATTACGGGAAGGCCATCTCTCATAGACATTTTATCCAAACAATTACTGTTTTGAAAAATGATTTTATTTTTCTCAATAATAATAAAACAGTACCTTGTACTTGTTCCAAACGGAGATATAGTTAATCCTTATTGAAGGCAGAACAAGTTTATTGGGTTTATTTGATGTTAAAATAATTTTTTGGTCTGGGTGGGTTTCAAATGGGTACTCTGGTTTGTTTCCAAACTCCATACAGGCAGGATAATAAGCTCCTGATGAAATTGATCCTAGCATGTTGCGTGAATGTGATAGCGACCTTAAACCATAAGTTCCACTGGGGAAGAACTGATGTCAATGCTAAATTATTTCTGTAAAGCACTGCCAAAATCCGTTACAAATATAGGATTCTATTAATAACATGAATCCACCAATGATCAAGGTAGAAGCAAAGACCCAAATGTGACCTTCAGGAATACAGTACCTTTTTTTTACAGCTTTTATATACTCAACAACAGTGGCAAGTATAGGTTACTAGACAATAAAATCTAATGAATGCTATGCACTGAACCTCTCTGGAGTTTGACAAAACAAGATAAAGCAGACGTTTGCGAACCCCTTCAATTAATGCGCTAGTAATCAAAGCAGCAATGAGTTAAAACACAAGATGGCAAAGTGACTTTCAGGAATACAAAGCCCCTGTAACATTCTATATTCACAAAGGGGGATTTCAAAAGACACTATTTTTATGATAACACATACAAATATGAAGTATATAATATCACATTACTCCAGTTGGGTTTGGAAAAACAATACTAACGTTACAGGTATGGGACCCGTTTTCCAGAATGCTCGAGCTATGGGACCTGTTTTCCAGAATGCTCGAGACCTGGGGTTTTCTGGATAAGGAGTCTTTCTGTAATTTGGATCTGCATACATTTAAATCATGTAAACATTAAATGAAGCCTTGCATATAGTGCCTAGGCTGGAATCAAACATGGGAATCCTGCTGTATATTGTGTAGTTATCATCAGGAATGTGTGGAATCCATTTTCTGGATTATCAATAATTTAGGCTACGTCTACTTCTGAATGATGTTACCAGTGGACTGGAGGAACTGCAGGCACCGATTGCTACTGCGCATGCTCGAATTATTTAGATTTATGTGATCTGATTGGCTGATGGGATTCAGGCAATCGGACTAACAAAGATGGCAAGAGTAGGGACGTGTGGCTCTAGGGTTGCCTACTCTTCCTTGAGATGTCAGTCCTCTGGCTGGCAGAGCAAAACACTTATGGAGCACTACTTTGCAGGATATTAAAAACAATCTTTTTTTTTTTTTTTTTTTAAACTAAATTGCAAATCATTTAAATCACAATATCCCCCTAGTTTTCAAAACAGTACTAAAGGTAATTATTCCCTTGAAACTATGCAAAATAGTATTTCTATTATTTCACACCTCAGATATTGGATAACAAGTTTCCTTATACTAGACCCCATGCCTGTGCTGCAATTATTTAGAACAATAAGAGCCATACACAGCAATCCCGAGTATCAGTTTGCATGTCTGAAGTATGGGGAACATTTATCCTATTATTATTAGCGAAGCAAGCTAAAGAAGGTCTGCAAAAAAATGGGGGAGATGCACTTCATTGTTATTTTTTATTTATAGAAAACCAATTTATTCCGCACTGCTTTATAGAGATTATACTGTATATAATTTCCATCAGTCCCTACCCTAATGGAGCTTACAGTCCGAGTCCAACACACTGTGGTCAATTTTATAAGAATTAATGAACCTGCCTGTATATGTTTGAGTTAGGAAGGATAGATGCCTTGCCTATAAAGCCTAAACTGGAATCGAATGTAGGACCCCGACATAAGCTTCTTATTGTGCTTTGCTGAAATAATGTAAAATAAAAAAGCTCTGTTGCCAAAAACGTACTTGCTAGCTCTTGGCAACAGCTTCTTTCCATTGGCATTTCCCAAAAACAAAACAATATAGACAGCACAATAAAGTTCACATCTGCCTATCTACAATAGTTACCGGCCTGCTGAACTGGAAATACAGGTAAGCTTGAGCAATACAAAAACAAGCATTACTTAGGGAAAATAAATTGTGCCTTAGTCTTCTCTAAAGATCATCCTGAAAAAAATCAAAAGGCTACAAGGGGAAAATGCTTTCACTTACTATTTCCTGCAAATGTCAGCGAGTAAAGCACACAGTTAGAAGAGGTTCCAGGTGAGATAAAGCGATGTGCTTTCCTCTCAGAGGCAAGCTATAAATCACAATATAGCTAATTTAAGTGATTAAACTGTAAGGTGACATGTACCTTTCACTACTGCTAATAGGATGGCAACAATCTACATTGGTAAACGAAATGTGAACTTTAGAATAGTAAACTACAAAGGCAATGCGATTTCTAGCGTTGATGCAGAATATGCCATGGGATATGTAACAACCTTAAATATATAGAGCATTAATGCATACATTTTACACTTTCTTATGTTCAACTGTAAGAACCTAAGCATACATAGGCCTATTCTCGCTATAGCAAAGCTAATACCCTTCTAATGTCCTCACTATTTTAATGTTTCAAGTGTTTTATCTTTTAACCCATATACAGATAGAACAAGCTGAACTGAAACATCTGCACTGTGTGCGCAAGAAAACATTCAAGTAGTCTTGCTCCATCTGCGCTGTTTTCATCCCAAAACACTTACGGATGACTTCTGAATTACCCAAATTATGGATACGTGGGATCTGCTAATCCATAGCAAGACAGCGCCAGATGTAGAAGTTTGTGGATTGCAATGCTTTTGTGGAAGCTGTGCCTTTAGGAAAGAAAAAAAAATATGTTGTGCTTGAAAAATAACCTAAAAGGTTTATAATAATTCAAAAAAAAAAAAAAAGCTGGTATTTTATATAATTAAATGACAACGTTCAGACATGAGGCATTGTGTTTCTGGGTGTTAGATTAACGAACCGAAGGCAGACAAAAACCCCTTGGCTTTTATTCCTCTGCAAAGCGTTGGCCGGCTGGACAGAGAGAAGGTTTGATTGCTGTTAAAAGGCAGATTGCCAAAATCCCGCCGACGGGTCGTCTGATGATGGATGCTCTGCTACTTCATCTTTTATTTTCTGGCTAAAATCCTAGCGCGGAGTCTCAGAGCATCATACTGCAGCATTTAAATGAACAACAGATAGCTACCTACTGTATAATTATGCAAATCAGAGTGCCGGCAGAAACAAGAGAAGTTAACGTGTATCATTAGAATATGAATAAGGGTCTGGATCTTTGAAGGAATCCTAGGCTGGCTTTAGCACTTCTTGGACAAAACACTGATTGCATAGATTCAAAAACATCTCCCCAGGGACCATTAGGACTTTGGTGAATGGGTATGCCTGTACGAGAATGAGGGGTATAGGTGGCCACTCAAAACAGGCCAAGTAACATAATTAAGACAGGGTTCCAGCACCATGTATTAAATGCATTTCAAACATTTTAATAATCAGCCATCACAACATCACCTGGCAGTGCATTCCACAACCTCACTACCCTCACGGGAAGTTTCATTTGCATTGCTTCAAGTGAAAATTCTGTTCAAGTATAAGAAAGTATAGTATGGGGGCCTCTTGTGCTTTCCTATGTGAAAAATGATCCCCCCACTATCTGTCTAGAATTCCCTCTAATGTATTTATAAAAGAGTAATCTCATGTCTGCTCACAATCACCCTTTTTTACATAAGAAACAACCCCAGACTTGTCTTTTCACATCGTTTCAATTTTCAGTTCCTCTTATCAGTTTAGTTGCACATCTCTGCACTCTCTCCAGCTCATTTATATCCTTCCTAAGGACTGGAACCCAAAACTGCACTTCAAACAGGTGAGGTCTTACCAGAAACCTGGCTGGTGATGATCATTCAAGACACAAATAATGAAAGTGGAAGCAAATCAGACAAAAGTTTACCTTTAATCAATAACCTGATTCTACAGCAGGTTGTGGTTTCTAAAATTCTTACTTTCAATAGCAGGTTGCCGAATGGCCTATGTAAATGTATGGAATCCCTCATCCGGAAAACAGTTATCCAGAAAGCTCAGAACTACAGGTAGGCACTCCCTCAAAAACTCAATTCAAAACTATTTCATTATCCTCTATAAAACAGTGCCTTGTACTTGATGGTAACTAAGCTTTTTGAATGCTATATAATGTTTGAATGATTTTTAGTAGACTAGTATGGAAATCTAAACCTTATCTTGAAACTCCAGGTTGCAAGCATTCCAGTCAATATAGCCAATACAACATCTAATCACCTTGGCCCATGATCAGCTATAAAGCCTTACTCTGTCCTCCTTTGCTGAATAATTCAGGAAAACCATTCACAATGATGCATCAATACAACTAGACCCAGTCAGGTGGCCAAATAAAACATTCTAAACCATGGAGGAATGGCACTGAAGAAGGCAGAATTGCTGAAATAACAACAGAATACTGTATACAGGGTAGGGCACAATCCAAAACTTATTTATTTATGAAACCGTTCCATCTCAAGGCTACATGAAGATCTGATGGACTTTACAATGTTAGCTGAGGATGTTAAAGTCACATACATAATTCTACATGCTGTAGAAGAAGCATCAATCCCTCTACGGAATATGGCAGCTCAATCATTTCTTCGGTCAAGTAATCTGGTAATGTAGATCCTTACACATGGCGCATAAGTTGAGCTGAGACGCGTAAATCTCATTTGTTAAGTAGCAAAAAAGCTTTTTCTTATTTTTAATACAGTAAATGTAATGAAGACAGTTCTATAATGCAGCCCCTTGTAAACATGTCCCCATCCCGAGCCCCTGTGGGCTTTGCGAAAAGCAGGAAAGATTTACGCACTAATTGAAGCTGCCTTGCCGAAGAGCTCCCATGTGACAATTAATGTCAGATGCTTTCTATACATCTAGAGGCCTGGGCGTTATTGCTTTGTACTTCTAGGCAGCATTTGGGACTTGAGAGCCATGACCTGCATTAATACATTCATTTTTAATGACATTATTTTACACCGTGATACTTAATGGGAATGCGGAATGTGTAAGGCTCACCAAGCCTCTGAGCCAAGATAAAGGAGTTAGCAAGGCTACGAATACTCTGCACTGTTGGAACATAGGGCCCAAGAGACACCCAACAGCTATGTATTAAAGGTCTGCTAAGGAAACATTTAAGGTTTTCAAAATAGCGATACAAATTTGATTTCATTTTATATTCTACCTAAGTTATAATTCCAAGATAAACATGTATTTTGTTTTAAAAGTTGCTTTAGTTGTTGTATTTAAATGCAAAAGGGAAAAAAAAACATGAAATGTGAGATTTCCCCCTGAAAGGCAGCATAATCTTGGCCTAACAATCATAAATTGCGGCTGGTGCAGAAATGTCCATCAAGCAGGTTTGATTTCCATGTTGGATTGAGGACTAGATTGGCTCGTTGATGTGCTCCTTGCCTCATCAGCCCCTATTCTGTAATCTAGGGACCTAGGGCCAAACAATCGGATGAGCCTGATATCACCCACCTTTGGTCAGCATATCGAGGGGGGAAAGATCCTCTCGTTTGGTTATCTTGCCAAACTAGTAGATCTCATAATGTATGGCCACCTTAATTGATAAGGGGCAATAGACATGTTTACTACAGCCATTAGTTTGCAATTCAGCAGTCTGGTTGCTAGGATCCAAATTACTCTAGCAATCATGCAACACTATGAATAAGAGACTGGAATATGAATAGGAGAGGCCTGAATAGAAAGATGAGTAATAATAAGTTGTAGTAACAATACATTTGTAGCCTTACAGAGCATTTGTTTTTGAGCTGGGTCAGTGATCCCCATTTGAAAACTTTTCAATTGACCTTTATTTTTTCTCTTATACTTTTAAACTTATTTGCCTTCTTCTTCTTTTAGACTTATTTGCCTCTTCAAATGGGCGTCACCGGCCCCATCTAAAAGACAAATGCTCTGTAAGGCTACACCTTTATTGTTATTTACTTTTTATTATTCATCTTTCTATTCAGGACCTCCTATTTACATTCCAGTCTCTTATTTAAATCAGTGCAAGGTTGCTAGGGCAATTTGCAACCCAGAAACCAGATTGCGGAAATTGCAAACTGGAGAGCTTCTGAATAAAAAGCTAAATAACTCAAAAACCACAAATTGCAAGTCTTCTCAGAATATCACGCTACATTATACTGAGTTAATTCAAAGGTGAACAACCCCTATAAGGCAAATAATTAAAAAAAAACCAAAAATGAAGGCCAATTGAAAGGGTGCTAAGAATTAGTCATTCTATAACGTACTAAGGGGCAGATTTATTAAGGTTCAATGGTAAATTCCAATTTTCACATTTTTTTGCGTCAAAACTCACAAATTCAAATTTAAAAGCTAGTAACACAAAAGAGAAAAAGATTAACCCTTAAAGTTGCACCACCCCATCTTTAAATCCGATGACTCAAGGAACAATAAACAATAAAACTTAACTTTTAATAAATTAATTAAAACCGTAAGTCCAGAGGAGCGTTTAAAATAAGGTTAGGGACAGGGAGGCAAAGAACCCGGATTCAAATGGGCAAAGAAGTACACAGCATACAGTGGGTGTTTGGGATGTCAAAGAGTAACCCACGAGCCTACAAATGTAAATACTGGTAAGTCACATTCAATCATTTAACAGCCATAAGTCGGGGTCAACCTTGTATGATGGCTTTTAGGCCTTAAAATATCCACCACCCCTTCACCCTCAAGCACACCCTCCCATAGCCAAAGAGAGAGAAGCCAGTATACTGGCTATGGGAGGGTGTGCTTGAGGGTGAAGGGGTGGTGGATATTTTAAGGCCTAAAAGCCATCATACAAGGTTGACCCCGACTTATGGCTGTTAAATGATTGAATGTGACTTACCAGTATTTACATTTGTAGGCTCGTGGGTTACTCTTTGACATCCCAAACACCCACTGTATGCTGTGTACTTCTTTGCCCATTTGAATCCGGGTTCTTTGCCTCCCTGTCCCTAACCTTATTTTAAACGCTCCTCTGGACTTACGGTTTTAATTAATTTATTAAAAGTTAAGTTTTATTGTTTATTGTTCCTTGAGTCATCGGATTTAAAGATGGGGTGGTGCAACTTTAAGGGTTAATCTTTTTCTCTTTTGTGTTACTATTTATCCATATAACCCTGCACACCATTTGTCTGTTTCTCTTTGATTTAGGGGTGGTGCTCCCTTATTCAGGCTTACTTACATTCAAATTTAAAAGCACCAACTCAAATGCAAATTCGAATGTGAGATTTATCACTCCTTGACCATGGAAACAGTTTTAATTTGAATATTCGCCGCCTAAAACTTGCAAAATGAATTTACTAGTCAATGGCAGAGATCCGTTGACTAATTTGAAGATGTTAATAGCCTTCCTGACATTCCAGTTTTTTTTTCTGGAGGAAAACTCAATTCAAATTCTATTCGAATGTTTGGGGTCGGGACTATTCAATTGAATATTAGACGTTCAAGTTTTTTCATAACCTCCCATTCGAGTTGTAAATGCAATTGAATTTATTAGAGTAAAAAAAAAAAATTCACATAAATTCAAAATTCGAACTTAAAGTTAACTTAAAGGTGAACACACCCTTGTAAGAGAACATGATGTAGAATGAACACCTGCTGTGTGATGAACTTATCATCATGTTTGAAATGGGCAGGATAGAAACGATTGTTAACCCATTAGAGTTCTGGAATGTTTACATTTAAATAATAAAATTTAGAAAAAGACAACTTCAGTTATACACAAAATACATTCTGTTTATGTTCCCTTTCCTAAAGCTTATCATACAAGGCACTAAGATATATTTAAGTTCAAGTGAGCGAGTCACTTCAGTAATAGCAGCCAGTAGTTTCGCAATCATGGAACTGGCATCTCACAATGGAAATGTCCCTAAAATATCTTTGGCCAGCAGTTTGGAAGCATTTGTAGTACACAAGTGATTCATCATGCACTTGAGATAAATCCTGGTAATAAATTCTGCATTTAGCGTCTGTGCAGCATTTTATAAATAGCAGTGATTGCCTTGCAGGGCTATTTAACTAATAACATTGTGATTACGACCACTTTGCTCTTTTAAGCTTTGAAATGGGGGTCACTGACCTCATCTAAAAACAAATGCTCTGTAAGGCTACACATTCACTGTTACTCTTTGTTACTCATCTGTCTATTCAGGCCTCTCCTATTAATATTCCTGTCTCTTATTCAAATAAATGCATGGTTGCTAGGGTAATTGATGAAACATGGACTGAAATTGGTAGTGTGGCTGAAATGGCAAACTGGAGAGGAGCTGAATAAAAAGCTAAATAACTAAAAAAAAAAATGAAAACCCAATACAAGTTGTCTCAGAATATCACCCTCTGCAATATACTAATAGTTCATTTAAACCCCTTCAGTAAAGGAATATCTGGTTTTAGTTACTTCTTGCAGTAAACAGGGCAAAGACTGAAACTGAAAGCTCTTTCATTTCTTTCCAATCTCTTGGTGCGTGAGGACACTGTGGAAGACGTAGAAGGTAGTTATTAATATTACCAGTGCACAAATAAGCCCTTGACCCAAAGGCCTGACACAGGAAGAAGAGAGGGGTTGGTTTATACAGAGTTCATTATCTCTACTTAAGCAAACTTATAGCAGGGCAGAGGTAAGATATAAGGGTTGCCACCTGCACTTTTTTTTAAAAACCAAGCCATGATGTGAAAAGAGGTACAACAATGATGTTATTTGGACGAGGCAGTAATTTGGGGGCGATGCAGTTTTGAGGATGTTGACGGCATAGTTATGGCATATACAGTATAAGGACAAGGAATTGGCACATCTGCAAACGTCATTGAATGTTTCAGCATGGAGACTTGTCTAAGTTTGGAACCAGATAGTCCCCCCAGTTCAAATTTTGATGGGTGGAAACTCTAGTAGGTAGTCAAGTTAAAAACTAAACAATGATCCATTACTACTTTGTATTGAAGAAAATATTGAAATAAATAGGTAACCAATAGGCTGAATAAATTTTCCTCTTTATTATGCACATGTAAGACAAAGATATATATAGGAATATCTGCCCCATTAGGCAGACATTTATTGCACATAGTCCAGAAGAAATAAAATGCATTGCTTGTATTAAGTGTTGCCTTTATAGTACCCTTTACTGTATAACAGCACAATGGCCATTTATGTAATCTTTTTCTACCGCCTCTTTGCCATATGGGATTTCTGGCCATATCTTTTGGAAGGACCGAACAATGTTTATTTCTTTGGCAACCTGCTATTATTTTGTTCTTTTCGCTAGTAAGTGCTATTTTTCCAATGTTTGCTTTTCCCGGAAAGGTAGATAGCAGAGTGATTAAGGTGCTTAAAGGAAAAAACCCACACAGGTATCTTTGGCACAGACTGAAGCAGAGACTAGTGAGTCAGTTCCTGAGACTTATATATTGGAAAGTTCAGTCTAATAGCCTCACTGGCTTTGCCCTGTAATATTAAGCTTTTAAGGAGGACATAAAGAGCGGAAGAGATTAAATGGGAAATATACATCCAAGTTCAACATGAGCTTATATTGAAATGTGTTCTACTTGTACCCTTAATTAACAAAGTCACAGTTGATTAAGTTTCTTTATTATACTAAAAGGTTAATTCATTGTGGATTTACAATTTTCCTCTTGCTCTCCTTGGAATCCGCAGGTAGTAGAGATGAGGCCCTCATTTGCTGAATATTTGGCTTACGATTAAGATAAGAGCTTGCAATACACAAGCCTTAACCGAGAAAAGAATGTGAATAAACATTTTCATCCAATTTCTCTAAAGAACCAAGGCAATGGCAAGAAGAAGAAAATGAAAATGTTCTTTCGTTACTCTGCCATGAACAAATAACACAAGCAATAGACCCAACTTATTCAGCTCATGTTGGCCCACATGCATAGGGTATTTAATTCTTAATAGTTTAGAGCTGGCTGTTATGAAATCCCAGAATTTCAGTGGTGAATGGTTGCAACCTCTGGCATTGTATAATGAAAACTGCAGTGTAAATTGGCAAAGCAAACGGAACCTCCCAGCTACGGTTGCCACTTTTTCTGTAAAAAAAAATTACCGCCCTTCCTATATATTTATTGTTTTTCCATATTAATAACATTGGGATCAACCATCGTTTTTAGTGGCCAGGCAGGTAAAATACCGGCCAGGTGGCAACCCTAGTCCAAGCTAGGGTTGTCTCCTTTTCCAATTGGGGAAAAGGGGAAGGGCAGGCAAACAACATTGGGGGCAGGCAGATGATGACAGGGAGGATGACATCCAGGGTGGGCCAGTGATGTAGGGGGGCTGGCCAGATGAAGTGGCGATCAGCTGATCGCCATGTTATTAATGTTACTGGCCTTTCCGGATTTCTTAATTTGGAAACCTGGACAGGCGCTTTTCACCCGGACAGCCCTTTCAAAACTGGGCTGTCCTCTTCCGGCTTCTTCTTTCTTCAAATTTCCTGGGGCAGACACATGCGAAGTAGAAGGTTGCTGGAGCAAGGTACTTCCTTTAATTGGAAAAGGAATAATGGAGCTGGCCTGTGTCACCATGCCAATTAGCCACCGTCCCCAGTAAAATGAACACCCCTGATGAGCCTTGTGCCTAAAGACAAAAATCAAGACACAGCATTGCAGGTAGCAGATGCCTAAATCTGTGTAAAGCTGCCAATACAAAGTCAATATCCGCCTGTTTGGTGAAGTTGTCCACCTTAAGGCTAGAATTGCTGCCATGCAGGCCTTTAGAATGAGGACCATATCTATGTGCAGATGTGATGCTCTATCCAATGTCAAAATCCAACTGGACAGATAACGGTCGCTAAGGCTGTTAGAGTGCCTCAAAGAAGCTGTTAACAAAACTGGGTACAATATATGGGTTGTGATATTTTATGCCAAACAGAGATGATGAAGCTGTGTCATGTTTCTGGTTCTTGCAAAGTAGACAATTAGATTATCAATGCAAAGATAAACCCCCTTCATAATGCCAGGGACTGTGGTTTCCAGGAGCTTGAATGAACACTGTACATAAATTCATGCACTAGGGTCCGTATAAATAGTTAAAACAAAGATATTCTAGACATTGCAATAAAAGCATGAATGTGTGCGAGCCTGGGAAGCTACTGACGATGATTAGTATTTTCTGCTCTTTTCACGAGATAGACACAATTCATTGATTTTCATTCAATAAGTGGTGTTATTGTAGAGATGAGAGGCTGAATATATATATTTTCCTATGCAGCTGAATTGCTCAGTGTCTTTATTAGACACAATCTATCTTAGCTGGTAAAGGGAAGATTTTTTTTCTCCCTGCTTTACAACACTTATTCATTCCTTCCCCACTGTGCACTGTTCAAAAGAAAACTCATAAAAGCTCTGCAAAGTGATTTTGAATTTTGACAACATTCCCCGAGAATCAAACTCTGCCTCAGCAAATCGAAAGTTATTTGTAGAAAAAGTACAAGCAGCGTCCAAAAGAACTAAATTCAATGATTCTCTGGGCAGGGCTTGCTTTGAAGACAGAGAAAACTGGCAGGGAAGCAAAGTCCACTGTGTAGCCAGTTTTGCTTTTTTTAAGTGGTAATGAGAAAAGGAAAAGCTGGATCCTCTACCTTATTACATTAATTGGAAGCTAGATGTGTTTAGAATATGGCAATTATGAATACTGTAGGATTGTAGCTTCTTAATCTTCTTTAATACAGCCTGGCGAAAAGATAGATATATATATATTTTCATTCAATATCATTAACATTTAATATACAGAGCATTGATCCAGGGTGGATGAGCCACACAAATTTACTCCAGGTCTAATGCATCCTAGCAATCAATTACATGTTTGTAATCAATCAACAGATTAGTAAATGGGTAACAAGACAAGCAAGCTAGAACTTTTGCTACAATTTTTCAGATTGCCTTATTGTCCAATCTCCATCCAGCAAAGACTTGTCATGAGTAATAAAAGCAATTTCTGAACTTAGTGTTGGCATCTGATGACCAGAAACTCATTTTGTGGTTACTATATCATGTCTAGCTTATAAAACAAAGGCATTAAAGATTAAAGAAGGCTTGGCAAAAAGAGACTGACCACTATATAATTAATAAATAAAAAAAGTTCTTCAATGTAAAGGCTCTTGGATTAGAAATAAGCTCCCTAGACCAAAAGTAAAGATACACAATCCATTACAATTATCCTTGCTCAGGATCTATCCCACAAGCAGTGTGGCTTTGAGCGACAACCATCTCTGTGTTTGACTGGAGATGGGACCTACTGAATAAAATCTTGCGCAAAGCGGTTAATTATGAAAAACAAAATCAACAATTGATCACACACAGATAAAATAGGTCATAACTATGCTATACATTTAATGGTTTTTATAGCCAGGATACCAGTAATTTTTTCTGGAGTGAAAGATACTGGGTGACTCACAGAGCTCGTAGAAACCTCAGTGCTAGACTCCTGCGTGGAACCAATTTTTAAGACCCGGACCCGACTCAACCCAAAGCCCGTGACCTGGACCTGCAACCCCCCTATTTACTCTTGAATCCGCTACTTGACTGGACCAATTAAAACTGCCTTATCTGCAACCCGGTACACAACCTGCCAACCACCATTAAACAGGACGTGCTGTTCCTGCAAGCCAGAAGTGACATCATCAGAAATAGGTGGGGACAGAAAAAAGTTTTTAACTTTGTTTTAAGGAGTTAAATATAGATAATATAACATAAGAAAATAAATATAGAGACCCGCAGCCTGCATCCCGCAGGGTACTTGCTTTTTTTGCGGGAAAACCCGCGGGTACCCGACCCACTGCAGGACTCTAATCAGTGCCATAAACCAAGTAAGGAAGGGGGTTCCGAATATGTTTTTTCCCATAAGAATATTGGTTGTGAAAGTATTCTCGATACAAAAAGAGTAAATACATTTAAAACCAAAATCAAGCTATAGAGCACTGAATTAATGCTTCATGTACGAAAGCTTTCAGTGTTATATTAATAGTTTGTTGTGTATACCAATAGGCCAGGCTTGCTCTCTGTAGGTTAGAAAGGACTATAAGAATGTCAGCTACTCCAGTGGGACATACTGCTAAGCTTGAAAGTTTCAGGTAAGAGTCATGCAGTTTCGCATGTTAAGCAAAGATTTGCATCCCTGGAGAAAGCACTTCTCTCAAACAGACCATAGGAGTCTAAAGTCTTTCAATAATTGTGCAGTTTAGCCTTCAATTCTCTAAGTGACTGAAAACAAAGTGGGTAGAAGAGAAAAAATATTGGAAACAATAGGTGACAATGTTTTAGATTGATATACTGTACATATACCAAGAAAACATGGTCAAGGTCAGGGCCTGAACGTTATTTAAAGGGAAAATGGTAATTTGATATAAGCTTGATCATACTGAAATAATCAAGTTTATCTTCACTATTCCTCTCTCAGCATCTGTTTCTGAGCATTCTGTCTTCATTCAGGAGTTGGGTGTCAGATGAATGATCAATATATGGTATAGGGGGCTCCTTTTGCCTAGAAGATGTATGATAGCTCACTATTAAAATCACCAGAAATTCATTCTCTCTACAAGCAGAATTTGTGCAAAAGGCAGTTATTTTGTTAGATTTTGTTTGTACTGGAATAATTTGAGTGAGCTCTAATTCATCTGCTAGGAAAGGAAGCCCCCCCTATAAGATATAGTGGATCATTCATCTGACACCCAACTGCTGCATGAAGACAGAATGAAGAGAAACAGATGCTGAAAGAGGGATAGTGAAGATAAACTTGATTACTGTACAAACGGTACAGAATTTTTAATTGATTGTATTTACAAAGTGTCTTACTAACCAGTTTTTAACCAATCCTCAAGGCAAGTTCCTAAAAACTTAAGAATAGTCGCCCAAGAGACCTTAGCTGGGACAGGGTTTGGGTGGTCTGGACTTAGACTACTATTATCATTATTATTCCTTTTCACTGCAATCATCATACTATCTGTTCATCTGAACTCCCAACCCCTCTTTATTCTGCCTTGTTCTTCCAGTCATAGGGGAACTCCTGAGTTTTGGACAATATTATCTATATTTGTAAAAGGCAAACTGTCACTAAACACATTTTTTTTGTTTTCGAGCTATACATAGTACAGGTATATTAGTGTGTTTTCTCAATCTATCATCATTTTTTCCCTGTTGTAATCAACTCAAACATCCGGTTTGTCAGTAATTCAAAGTGCTGGCTCATGCTGAAATATGCCAGCTAGAGCAAATGAAATCTGTCAGTGACTCACATCATGAGTGTATTGGTTGTAGATGGAAAAAAAAGTTTGGTTGAGTAACTCACAGATACACTGTTAAGTGTAGCAAAAACTGTAGCGTAAAAGTAATAGAAACTATTTGAGCGATTAATTATACATCCACGAAAATGTGTTGCATTTTTTTTATAATAGTGACAAGATGAAGCTTGTGCCAAAATGTTATACAGTGATATTTGTAACATACATAGGAAGACAGTTGCTGGACCATGTTACTATGATATCTAACGTATTATTCAATATATCTGAAAAATTAAAACAAAACCTTCACAATAAAAGTATTGATACAAAAACAGTGTAATTGTTTTGCCCAAATTCAGCCCCAGTACCTAAAATTTTACTTAAGCGCCCTTCTTTTTATTATATTTATCTTAGAGAGGGTTGTTTTCTGCTTCATGCAGGTGTTCGAGAAAGGGGAATGATACTTAGTAGACAGTATACACTGCTTTCATATTTTATTTTATATTGTATTGACAATATATACTATTTTGTATAGACCTGCCGGTCGGTAAAAGAATATTCTGGAAGGAGAAAATTTACTCAGAGCAATGAAGCTGCTGTGACAGCAAGAACATTATCACTTGCTCTAGAAGCCAAAACATGGTTATTTCAGCAGGTAACACCCAATTTTATTGTATGTTTCACCTTGGTAAACTCAGAATCCTGTAGCGAGAAAACATTTAGACTTGTAGGTTTTTAAGAATTCATGGTTATAATGCGAAGAGAACATAACACGTCTCCTGCTGTACACGTTGCTAGGTCAAACTACGTACTGTGTACAAGTTAGAAAATGTTTTGTCTGCAATGCTTCTGTGGATTCCTCGACTTTCCTTCCCAGGAACCAGTTATCAGTATGTTTAAAACACACACTGTGAAGGTAAATGTATTCTCTAGAAATGCCCCTATTTTGTAATCCTGTTTTTATATATTTTTTTCAATTTCTGGTACATGAGCTACACAAGTAGGCATCAATTCTTGATGACAAAAAAAAATCACAGCCCCCACCAATAAGAAAAACATTTGACTTGCGCCCCAGTGTTAAATATAGATTCTAAGAAATCAACCCCTGATCCGTTTGTATCCTGCAGCCTCCTCGCCCACTGGCTCAGCTACATTTGACTTTGTCCAGACCGTGTCAGCGGGTTTAACAACTGGTTGACAGTGATGAATGTTTGATGCCGTTAACGCTGAATTCACAACTTTTCTGTCTATTTGCCAATCCTTCCGCTCAAAAAAAATGCAAACAATAGGGAAGAAAACAAAACAGCAAGACAATTCAGCACAACCTTGGATTACCGACCAACAGAGATGCTCACCTTGCTTGATTTCTGTTGCCCTATCTATCTATCTATCTATCTATCTATCTATCTATCTATCTATCTACGTATATATATAGAAGTAAAATAAAAGAACTATGGTTTAAGAGTGATACCTTATGTCTAGTGTAGCCCTTGGAACCACCACTCTGCTATATGGACAATAGCATTAGACAAATGTAGTAAGATTTATCATTGAAAGGTAGAGCCTTTGGCTTGGTAGCACAAGGTTGCTTGCCCTTATCTACTAAGGAATGACATATATGATTGAATTAAATGCCCTTTGCCTGAGCAGTAGAACTGTTAATCGGGTACCCATTAGGTTTGCTGTCTTGCCCAGTTGATATAAGCAGTGTCATTACAGAGTATGCCTAGTGGTAGAACATGGCAATAAAGGTATAAAAGGCCTGGAAATTGCTATTTCTAATGTTCTGCCAGTAGAAATAAGCTGTATAAAGCTTTATAGAAAAAATATTGTACATTTAAATTAGTCTGTCAAATATTTTGTGTAATCCTCCCTATCAGATGCCCAGCAATAACCTGGAAAAATATATTTTTACAGATGCTGAATTCCCCTCTTCCATCTTAATGTGTTGAATCACTTATTGATTATGGAACCTAGGTGTCCACTTGTGTGATGAGTATTTGTGTGTACCATATTTAAGTCCTATAAAGTCCCCAATATAAGCCCCTAGTGCATGGGCACAATGCAGCATAACAAACATCCTATGTTAACATCTCCAGATAGAGCGCTGGCATTTTCTTTATCACAGCAAATGCTCAAAGGAAAATTCTTATGAAAACACCAGAGTAAAAATAAAAAAAATATATAATCAACTGGTTAAATTAATGAAGCAGCACGTTACCTTGAACAGCAAGTTATCTTCTTTATGTTCCCCATACATGGAAGTAAGACGGTACTGATTCTCAGTGGTGATATCAATGCGATACCCTGTCAGCATGTAGCACGCGGTACGGAACTCGTGGATTTTCGTCTGGAAGACCTCTCGAAGACGTTGGTTTTTCAGTTCAGCGCTCTCCACCTGCTTCTTCAGTTCTGTGTAATTGTAAGAGAAGTTATAAGAACCGTTGCGTTGCATGAAACTCAGTTCTCAAAAACAGGCATGCCCAACTAGAGACACATGGGCAGACCAAGGCTCCCTGTTGATGTTCATGTGTATCCCATGTCTAATTGCCTCTAAATTTTTCTTTATATGATAGTATCTATATTTACACATACAGGAAACATTATAAATGATTATATATGTCATATCACCACTCATTTGCTATAGACTTGCATTGCCCAAAAGCCTTTTGCATCTACTCCCATGGGTACTGCTGGGTACTGTATTAATGTTATTACAGGAAAGGGATCCGTTGTCTGGAAACTCATTATCCAGAAAGCTCCAAATTACAGGAAGGCCCGCCTCCCATTGACTCAATTTTATCCAAATAATCCACATTTTTAAAACTATTTCCTTTTTCTCTGTAATAATAAATCAGCACCTTTTACTTGATCCAAACAAATTTATAATTAGTTATATAATATTAGAAGCAAAACCAGCCTATTGGGTTTATTTTATTTAATGTTTCAATTATTTTCTAGTAGACTTAAGGTATCCGGAAAGACCAGTTATCCGGAAAACCCCAGGTCCCATACCTGTACCATCTTGATCTCCTTGTTGATCACCTTCATTTAGAAGCCTCGCTGATGAGTTGTGGAAAGTATTCTAGATTACTAAGTAGTTTAGTATCTTTAAATCTGGCATGGTTAGATGTTGTATATCATGACCCGGATGAAGGAAATTAATTATAGCCTTCATAAACATCTTGATCTACTGAACTTGTGTAATAGTCACAGGAAACACAAGACACTACAGCACCTCAATAAATCTATTGAGGAGTTAACAGCATGTGCAGGTCTTGCGGGATTGGTAGTTGAAAAGCACTAATGGGCAAATGGATCAGCAAAGGGAAATACCCACTCATTTGCTACAAAGAAAAGTGCAAAAAGTAGTGCATTTCAGTTTGCCATTGTTCAGTGTTTGTAGTAAAACGTTACGTACTGCATACTCCATTATAGATAGATATACACACACACAACTTATACTGTATGTTTTTTCCCCATACCCATTTATGTAATTGGTAACCGGAATTGTACGTGTTAATGTACAAAAGTAAAGAGGAAATCAACATCAGCTTGTATATTAGTAAATCCATTTCATGCCACTAAACGCCAATAGCTGCACGAATAACACACTATAGCAACAGGAAACACTGCCAAGAATAGTTTAAATCTGTTTCCAAGCCCTGCGAGCTCCTTTCACACTGCCATTCACATCACGTTTTATTAGCTTTGTTGTACAAGCTGTACAAGTGGATACACAATAATTACGAGTAGTCTTTTACCAAAAGTGCCTTGGTAGCAATTAAATATCTATTTAGTCCTTCATTAAGTCCAAGGATCGTGTTCCCTCGAAACGCTCTATATTGAACAATATCCCTGAGGTTTCTATGAACTTAATTCCATGACTTCAAAGATGAACAGTTTTTTTCCCTACTGTTTACAAAATATTGCACAGCCATTGCTTTGGCTAATCCTGTTTGGAAGGGTTTTTTTTTTTTCTTCACCGGCTTTAGGCCATTTTATACTTCTGTTTAATGAGCTCAACAAATAAATATCTCCTTTAATGAACCTCCCGTTCATACATGATTGTGCTGTGTTCCATGGCTGATCCCCACTGGTAGGTTGGCACTTCTGCATACGTTCCATGTGCTCAGGGATGTTGCATTTCCACCAATGGTAGTGCTACATAAGTGACAGCTGTCCTTTCATGTGGTCCTCTTCCTTTTACAGGAATTAAAACATGTGCTAGGTGCTGCTTTAGGGTGTCGGACAACTGATGAAAAGGTGCACTGGTATTCTCATATAAAGGCTAAGGAAGGGATTTTCTTCTATTTTGCCACAAAAGCAAAGGAGGTTGGGGTACTGAGTAGGGATGTACCGAATCCACTTTTTTGGATTCAGCCGAACCCCCGAATCCTTCGTGAAAGATTCAGCCGAATACCGAACCGAATCCAAACCCTAATTTGCATATGCAAATTAGGGGCGGGAAGGGGAAAACATTTTTTACTTCCTTGTTCTCTGACAAAAAGTCATGCAATTTCCCTCCCCGCTCCTAACTTGCATATGCAAATTAGGATTCGGATTTGGTTCGGCCGGGTAGAAGGATTCGGCCGAATCCTGCTGAAAAAGGCCGAATCCTGGATTCGGTGCATCCCTAGTACTGAGATTCAGCTGTAAGGCCTGTCTTACACCGCCTTCTAACTCATCCAACAAGCTAGGTTGAGGTCTGAGCTTTGTTCTGTCCATTTAAGTTCATCCAATCTTATCTCAGCAAACCAAATCTATACAGACCTTGCTTTGTGCATAGAAGCATTTCTGTGCTGGAACTGTCAAGTATTTTCCCTACATTATTGCCCGCTCCTCCACCAAACTCAACAGCTGCCAGTATGCATTCAGACAAGCGGCATTTGTTTGGCCAATAGTTGTGGCCTTTCCATGAATCCAGCTGATGCTTAGCACTGCACATAGTTATGTTACACTAACAGTAGGCTGCTGGTACAAAGGGAAACAGTGAGTGTTCCACTGAGGGCATGCATGTTTAGAAATGAAATGTGGATACTGCTGGATTTAAATTCAAAAAGTTGTGCAGATACTTTTGGCCAAACATGTTTTCAGATACCTTTAGCCAAGTCATATAGTAGAACTGGCCTTAAAGGAAAACTATACCCTAGAACAGTGATCACCCCAACCAGTAGCTCATAAGCAACATGTTGCTCTCCAACCCCTTGGATATTGCTCCCAGTGGCCTCAAAGCAGGAGCTTATTTTTGAATTCCAGGCTTGGAGGCAAGTTTTGGTTTCATAAAAACCAGGTGCACTGCCAAACAGAGTCTCAATTTAGGTTGACAATCCCCATAGGGGCTACCAAATGGCCAATCACAGCACTTATTTGGCACCACAAGAACATTTTTCATTCTAGCGTTGCTCCCCAACTCCTTTTACTTCTGAATGTTGCTCACGGGTTCAAAAGGTTAGGGATCTCCCTGCCCGAGAACATAGGTTGAACTGAAGAAGCTGCTCGGATGAGTAGTGAAACGTCTGCAATTACTCACTTAGCAAGTCCAGTTGCTTTTTGAATTACTTATATTAGATATACCATGACCTGGATGGATGAAAATCTTCATAGTTATATATATATATATATATATATATATATATATATATATATATATATATATATATATATATATATATATATATATATATACACATATACAGTATATATATATATATATATATATATATATATATATATATATATATAAACAGTTCATATGTAAAAGCCTGCTTCATAAAAATACAGTAAAACCATGGCATTAAAAATTATACCGGTATGTGCCCCTTTTATGTTGAATGCTTGGGACCTGGGGCTTTCCAGATAACGGATCTTACTGTATTTTTGATTTGCCTACCTTAAGTCTACTAGAAAATCATGCAAACATTAAATAAACCCAATAGGCTGATTTTGCTTCCAAAAATGATTAATTATATCTTAGCTTGCATGAAGCGCACTGTACTGTTTTAGTATTACAGAGAAAAAGGAAATCATTTTTAAAAATTTGGATTATTTGGATAAAATTGAGTACATAACTGTACTTTTTAAGTAGTATGTGTCATTAGGTAATCCTAACAAAAAAATTGCAATTTTCAGTACTAAGGGCTGCCCCTGGGAACATGAGATTCATGGTGCACACATACATGTTTGGTCACATGAGCCAATAAATGGACAAAGTTCTGTATTTTACTCCCATACTTCTTCCTGTTACAGATAGAGCTGTAGTATTTCTGGTCAGGTGATCTCTGAGGCAGCACACAGACCATCACAAAATGGTGGCTCAAGCTACAATATGTAAAAGGTTGATAATTACTGATCTATGCACACAGGATACAGGAAGATATAATCAAATGGCAGCTGCTTTACCTTTAGGAACTCCATGGAATTCCTCAAGGAAATTTAAAAAAGTGAAAAAAAACTTGCAATAATTATCCATTAGCAATAGTATGTGGTTAATTATATTTTACAGTGGAATGGCTGTGTGATTTGTAGGATAAGGGCACATGCTAGTTTGAAAACAGATTAAGGTTTACAGATCACTTTAAAAACCAAATGCCCCTCCCCCGGGCCTCTTTTAGCTGGATTTTCTGTAAGGCGTTCCTGATTTCTCACCTCAACTGATAATCATATCCCAGACTGGAGTGTAGAGATTTTACTCCAGACAGGTCTGCAAGTAGGTTCCCTTTATCTCAAATATCTCAAAACCTGGTGCAGGCACATGGATGATCCAATAGCAAAATACTTTGAGCATTCTCCATGGATCCTATATCATTTAAAGAACTTTCCAGTACATTTATTGGCAAGAGGTTTTGACAACATGCAGGAGGTTGTCTTTATCAAAGTTTTGAGACGGTCCCTAGTCTGCAAGTGTTACAAACCAGCAGGACCTTACAGGTGAGTGAACCAAAGAAGATCTGGCCTGCTAAGGTGGCAAAGAAAGGTTTCTTTCCATTTAAAGCACATGTGGAAATGGAAAGAAATCACAGTAGATGATATGAAAAGCTGCATGGCACAGAACAATTTACTAGGCAAAGCTGACAAACTCAACAACTACACAAACCTACTAGTTTAGTAACAACATAACATGACTATGGTGATGACATGGGAGGCAATCATTATAAAGTGACCACGTCTATGGTTGCAATATAATACCATTAAACTATCTCCACAAACACAGCCAACATAAGAAATGTTTCTCTGTGCTAAAATGGCAATTAATTGCTTGTTAGAGAGACTGGTGGATGCATATGTCTTTTAACCTTAGGCATGATGCGCAGATCAATCTTGTCTTTGAACTGACAGAAAATCATTGTCATCTAAAAAGCCATTTATTGGTCTTTGTGGAATCAGGAGGTCCCATTCAATCTCTATAAGCCCACAGGTGTATGCATTTTCTATACACGCCGCTCGGCTGCGAACGGAGCTGCCAGCACTGTACAAGTCGCTGAAGATTAAGCAGACAATAGAAGACTGATTGCACAGCAGAAAGCGCAGGATAATGTAACATCTTCAATAAAGCAAGTGATCAATGTAAATGGCAATAATATGCTTGTTTGGATGATTAAGACTTACTTGTGCTCTGATGTCGTCCCAAGATAGTTAATATAGTAAAGGTGATTAAAATTCCAATTATAAATAACACAGAGTGATATTTTGAATAAGTCATCAGAAGGCTACTGCTGAATCTAAAGTAATTTACGTAACATAATTTATAGAAGGGAATTCCTACAGCCCAGGGGTGCCCAAAAGGTACCAGTAGACCTTTAGCTGGTGATCAGTAGATCTCAAGACACTGTCAACAAACAACTGGTCTAAATCACCCTCATGTTTCATGCTTTTCATTTAGATATTTATTTTGTTAAGGCAGATATAGCACTATACACTTTCTCATTAAGCAATATTTAAGTAATATGCTAACAGAATGCTAACAATATTTTATGGATGTAGATCATAATGGGACAACATCACAAAGTAGAACTCGCATTAGTAACGTATGGGCACTCCTGATTTAGCTAGTCAGTGACAAATTCCTCCTGCCAACACCAATTTGAAAGCAACAAAAACTGTGGGTGGCTACTTCCTGGACAATCATTATTCTCAAGCACGTGACAACAGGTAAATATTTAATAGCTATCCTTTGAGTTGACAATAGTACAACAATAGCAATGCCCTTCAGAATCCTATCTCATTCATATCTCTATAGAGGAGACAACAAACTGAAAAACCAGGGATGTAACTACAGGGGAACCAGATCCCAGAGTGTTGTGGCTCCATGAGGTGTAGAAGGCCTCTAGTCAACAAGTGTGATAAGCTAGCTGAGCGTTATAAAAGAAGAGTGTCTCTGTTTCTCATAGTACATAAATATATATTTGCATAACTATAGAGGAAGCAGACCCTCTGACTGCTGTGGGTTCAGGAAATGTAAGACACCAAAGGCAACTGTCCTTTGAGTAGGCAATGGTAGAACATTAGCAAAACCATTCCTGATCCTCCTGTCAATCATATCTTAATAAGACAGACACATAGGAACATAGTAACATAGTAAGTAAGGTTGAAAAAAGACACATGTCCATCCTTTTTTTTTTTATTAACTACCTATCTGCCAGTTGATCCAGAGGAAGGCAAAAAAACCCATCTGAAGCCTCTCCAATTTGCCTTAGAGGGGGTAAAATTCCTTCCTGACTCCAAAATGGCAATCGGACTAGTCCCTGGATCAACTTAGACTATGAGCTATTTCCCATAACCCTGTATTCCCTTACTTGCTAAAAAGCCATCCAACCCCTTCTTAAAGCTATCTAATGTATCAACCTGTACAATTGATTCAGGGAGAGAATTCCACATCTTCACAGCTCTCACTTTAAAAAACCCCTTCCGGATATTTAGGTGGAACCTCTTTTCTTCTAATCGGAATGGGTGACCTGGTGTCAGATGGAAAGACCTACTGGTAAATAAAGCATTAGAGAGATTATTATATGATCCCCTTATATATTTATACATAGTCATCATGTCACCCCTTAAGCGCCTCTTCTCTTTCTTTTCTTAGCCTTCAGGATTGCTGATTTACAACATTTATTACAGTGTTTATATTCATTAAATGCAGCTTCTGTCCCTACAGATTTGTAGTTTTTAAATGCCTCTCTCTTCTTTCCCATTAACTTCACACAGGCTAAACAACAGGGGAAGCAGACCCTCTGACTAGTGAGGTGAGGTTGACCTGAAACCCACGGTGACCCGCAGGTTGACCACCAGTTGGGCAATTTGGCCAACCTTTGTAGGATAGGGTTGGCTGCGGGTCAGACTAGGGAAGTACACTTCTTCACTGCTCCAAAGATTCCCTGTCTTGGAACCAGAGGAGTAAGTATAGAGTGAGAGAACTTGGGTATGGGGTGGGCATGAGTCCTACAATGGCAACATTTTGTGGGTTAACCGTTAGAGTCATGTAAGGGTTAAAGTTTTGTGGGTTACTGTCAGGTGCAGAGTTTTTCCTGAATCTTATGATTGAAAAGTGTCAATGATAATTTTGTTTTCACAATCATGGGATTTTTTTTTATACTTTTTCCTTCGAGTAATCAATGGTGCAACAGTAGCAAAACCCTTTACCTTCCTCTCAATCATATCTCTATACAACAGGGTCAATGTACTTTTTTTAAGTACGTGACATCTATATACTGACTATAATTTGAGAAGACATTGGTAAAAACCCTTTGTTGTACTTCCTTAATCATCACTTTATGAACACCAAATGATTTATATCACAAATATAAAAAATAACTTATTCGCAAGAAGATCCTAGTTCTGTAACCGAGAAAACCTGTTGTATATGTGTAGAGATCTGTCTAGAGTCTCTACATAGTTTATATTACTGAGGAAGTGTGACCACTACTCAACAAGCTTTGTGATAGTTTATACAATTTATAATTACATTTTATGTCTTCACTTTCTTTAGAATTTGAGTTTTCACTAGGCTTACATACAACCCTCATATTAACCTTTAATAGCAATCTGCTACAGGCATTGAGAAATTGAGGATGGCTTCAGATGCAAGTAAAGTGAGAGTATCAGTTCTGTGTTCTATATTACGTTAAGCTAAGAAATGGCAGGTAGTCTTAGAGAAACTACATTCTCTCTATATATCTCAGCAATGTTCAAAATGTCATAGAATAGAGTGCTCCATATGCAGAGAACTTTGGAGATCTTGGCAGCATAAGGAACTGACCACCGGTCTGTCCTCCAGACAAACAATATGCAAGTAGTTAGATGCTATTTTTTTTTAGAGGGTGTATGGACCCTTTAAATATATTAACACATCTGAGAGCATCTTAAAATACCACAAGCATCCCAGAATATTTTTCCCCAGCAGATACTGTACATCATCTGCAAAATTCTGTTTGAATGGAAACCAAGAACAAATCAATAAATACATTTACTCCTGCAACTTCTTGGGGATTTTTACAGCCCTAACGAAAGCCATATAATTTTCAAACCAAAATGGGAATTAAATGCACTGAAAATCAAAACACAATGGGGACTTTTGGAGAAAAAGCAATATATCACGTCTGTCAGAGATTGCATTGGATTTAATAGATCTCACACGTCTCGTGTTAAATTAAATGTTATTTTTTTTTTTATAATAAATGCAATAGAATGCCATGAAGTAAAGTTCCCTTTTCCGTGCCGAGCATGAATAACGCTTATTCATTTCACAAGTATATTGGAGTGCACTAGTGACTAATCATAAGATTGGAACCGGCCAATAGGAAAAAGCTTGATAAGAGAAATGATTGGCTTATCTTTAAGCATAGAGAGGAAAGAAGAATAACCCAATTACCAGCTTTCATACACAGACGTAGATGTAGCCACCAACATATCTTAAAAATATCACTGTTTCTAAACAGTTACCTTGCTCCTTATATATTATTGTCATTATTTGTAAGTCTTTTACCTGCTGTCTCACTTGACATTTCTCATACAGCTATATGAATATGTCCTAGCAATGGATCACAAAGTAAACAAAAAGTCTGCAATTCTCCTATTATCAATGTCAAAAAGATCACACACGGCCTCCAAAGAACAGGCTTTGCCAATTCTGGAACCTTCTCATATAATTAATAAAGATCTTATCTACTGGGCAGGTTATGGGTAAAAATACTTTCTTACTCAACAGAAACCTAAGCTCACTTGGTTATCTACTGTGTGAAAAAAATCCAGCCTGAGGTCAACATGCTGTAGTCCACGTAGTCTAAAGCCAACGGTTCCCAGCAGGGTTGGATTAATAAAAAATATTTGTATTTGGAGCTCCTCATTACAGGGTTTTGATCTCCTCAAATAAAAATCACAATAGATATGTTGAAAAGCAAATTTAAAAAAAGGCATCTGCCCGTTTGTGAGATCGTTTTCATGCAGTTATTGAAGATGATGTGTTTTAAAGAATGTTTTAGGTTTATTAGGACCCATTCTCACCTCTGAAATTTCTTATCACCATGATTTGAACCTTCATGCTCTTTCGGACGCATTTTGGTGGTCTTTTCTACTAAATGCCATATATTTTAACCTGGATTGCACAATGGAGCATGCCTAGTGTCACGTATGGCAAATCCAAACTCCAGGGGAGTGACGGATTCCTGTATAGACATACTCTTCTGCCTTTAACAGACATCTTTTGGTCCCCAGCTTCTCAGATGTCGCCAGGACTTACCAAATGAGAATCAAGTACTCTCACTGTGGCAGGCAAGGGTGCTTAACATATACTCATAAGGAAGGGGCTGGATGTAGTCAGACAAGCCAGGTCGGAACCAGATTAACAGGAGAAGAATCTTGAGGAAAACGCAGGAACAAGCTGGGAACCTAGGAGGCAGATTCCCTAAAGGGCGAAGTGACTAACACTAGCGAAAATACGCCAGCGTGACGTCATTTAGGTTTGTTGCAGATTCATACTCTATAGCCAGGCGGATTTTCGCTCTGGCGATTGGATGTAACTCCGCAAATTCACTAGAATGCAGATTTTACTGAACGTTACCTCTTTCGCCAGCTCAGACCAGTGGAGTGCATAGGACTTCCTCAATTTTTAGTGCAAAATTTTTCTAAGCCCCAAAAAACGCTGGTGTCTTTTCCTTTTTTCTGAGTGATAGTCTGCAAAGGGTTGTACATTTTTTTTTGGGGTTACCGGGTTCCCCCCCTCCATTTTCTAACATATGGAACATAAACTATACAGTGGGCTCATGAGTAGGGATTATCGCAAAAATCGCAGGCGTCACGTCGGATGCGACGGAAACAAGGTAGGTAGATTTTGCGCAGCGCATCGGATCGCTGCGAAATCGCCTGTGAAGTCCTGCACTAACTGTCTGCTTACATAGACAGGTCAGCGGTTCAACATCAGGTAGGATGCTAGACCTAGCCAGTGGCAACATACTACAAACGTTAGTATGGTTGTCATGTTGCAAATATTTTAAAAATGTGTTAGTGGTTTCAGGTGCAGTTTTTGCAGATTAGTTATGTTCCAATGGACAAATACAATAATTAGGGATGCACCAAATCCAGCATTCGCTTCAGGATTAGGCCTTTATCAGCAGGATTCTGCCGAACCCTTCTGTCCGGCCGAATCAAATTCTAATTTGCATATGCAAATTAGAGACGGGGAGGAAAATTAGGAGACTTTTTGTCACAAAACAAGGAAGTATCCCACGGTACTATACACCACCCGCCTCCCCCCTCAACTTTTCATTTTATTTAATTAAAGTTAACAAATATACAATATATTAAGAAACTATATAAAAACAAGTATGTGATAATGTGATAGGCTTGCTTCCACGCTATAGAGAGATATGTAGTAACAGGGACAACTTTCAAATACGATATCCAGGTATGGTAACCTACAGTAACATTATTCAGAATACCTAAAGCTTCATACTTAGAGCTTCATGTATACTGCTTATGTAACAACCTGGTACAAATATGTCCTACTACATACTTCATACAGCAAGTCAGCCAATGACTGACAAAAAAGAGTTTTGGCTATATATATATATATATATATATATATATATATATATATATATATATATATATATATATATATATATATATATATATATTCCCTTACAACCCAATGTGAATAATCTTTATAGACACACCATATATCATTATTCCTGTATATACTTGAAGTTTACTAATACTATTATTCTAAAGGTTGTTATTGGTAATCAGAAAAAAATTCAGCATTTCATCATCAGTGAATATTTTTGCGAAACCACCACTGCAACAAAATGCCCATAGACCCCAACATATTTTTGCAGCGAAAAACGGCAAACGCCCATAGACTCCAATGTATTTTAAGCAGGAAAAGTGAAAAAAAAAATGTTTTGTTAATTTATGAAGTTTCCCACAATTTTGCTCATTTTTAGCAAAATGGGATTCACTCATTACTCCTTGCTATGCCACCTATGATTTATGAACTTCAGCGATTCAGTACTCATGGATATTCAGCATGTTCCAGTATCCGAAGACCTTATAACTGTGTTCCTAAATATATCATTTAACTTTCTCAGTAAGTCGGTGTCATATGCTGTACTACTCTACCTAAATTGTTGTACCTGACTTGGGTATAAGCTGTGCTGGCAGATGTTTCTGCATACAAAAATGTAACGGGGAGATTGACCAAAAGCTTTTAGATTTATAAACATCATTGGCTACTGCTGGGCTCAAAACATCTCTCTTGGCATCATGAATTTGATTTGGATACAATAATATAGAATCCCTATTTCCCATGATAAATGGATCCTGAAGCTGATGACCGAAAAATAAATTGCAAGGTATTTTGCTGCTGAAAATAAGTGATCAGATCATCACCATAATATTTATGTGTTGAAACACACATTTTCTCTCCCAGATTGCCTTTCCGCTATAATCCGTGCAAGGAAGAAGCCGTCTGCTGACAATTTTCCCTGAATACAAATTAGAAATAAGTTGAGGTTACTGCAAATGCATTTTCCCTGTCTGAGTGAAATCTGAAGATTTTTTGGATAGATCCTGTTCTCTCCTTATAGCAAGAACAACATTGAGTATTAACATTAGGCCAGCCAAGGACTCAGGTCTGGATTGGAATTCAACATAGGCTGGAGCATTTCAAGTAGGAATGCACCGGATCCAGGATTTGGTTCGGGATATGGCCTTTCCTGCAGGATTCGGTCGAATCCTTCTGCCTGGCCAAACGGAATCCGAATTTGCAAATGCAAATTAGGAGTGGAGAGGGAAATCACGTGACTGTCTCAAAAAGGAAGTAAAAAATGTTTTCCCCTTCCCACCCCTAATCTGCATATGTAAAATAGGATTCGGATTTGGTTCGGTATTCGGCCGAATCCCCCGATTCGGGGGTTCGGCTGAATCCAAAATAGTGGATTTGGTGCATCCCTAATTCTGTAATTCTTAAAAATCATCAGTTTCTTGGCTGGAGGAGTTCCAGCATCTCTGGGCAGCTGGAAGCACACAAATGTTACAATGCTGATGTATCTGGTTTCACATTAGACAGTATTTTTTATCATGCAGGTGTTAATATCAACAATCAATGTTTTTCTCTCCAAATATATGGAGTTACTATATTGTTAGAGAAAATAATTATCCTCATGCTGACATTTACAAAACATGAACTGCCTGATTATCAGTGGAGACATTCTCTATTGGACAAAGCAGAAAAGTGGTGCTTTACAAAAGAAATACATTTGAGCCCTTCTGTTTAGAAAGATCCCAATCAGTAACTTGTGAGAGGGAAGCATTCTTCATCAGCCCAGGGGTACTACATCAAAACCTGGCTCCCTAGTGTTTAAATCAGAAGGGAACTTATGCCCAGTCTCTTGCTGGATTTCATCATATACTAACTAGCAGAAGGTGGATCTGCAAGAGGTGAGGTAGGTCTCAGTATAAGAGTCAGAGGCCTAAGGTAACCAACCCTTAGTGATGCTGGGGTGAAGGGACTCCTGTGATAGTAAACCGTCAAGGCCAGTGAGAAACTGCAGTCCTATGTCCCACCAAGAATAGTGAGGTGGTTAGTATACCCCAGATGTCACCCACCGTAGTGTAGGTACCGCAGATGGAACTGGACTCAAAGAGGCTTCTACTGGATGGAATTCATTTCATTGTTGTGTCCATTCTACACCTTCACCCTATTCTGTCTTCAACCTGACTAGGTGTGAGAGTACATAATACTGCCTGATGTTGATGAATCTACTTGCTGCACCCATTTTTCACCCACATTTACAAACAAAATAAATTTGCTGTTTGAAAAAAATGTTTTATGGTTAGGAACCAGTCGTGGCCATTCTTTATACTGTCACAGTACTGAATGCTTGGGACCTGGGGTTTTCCAGATAAAGGATCTTTCCATAATTTGGATCTTCTACTAGAAAATCATGTAAACATTAAACAAACCCAATAGGCTGGTATTGCTTCCAATAGGGATTAATTATATCTTAGTTTCAGGATCAGGTGGGTTTTGCTTCTAATAATATATAACTAATATCTTAGTTTGGATCAAGTACAAGGTGCTGTTATTATTATAGAGAAAAAGGAAATCATTTTTAAAAATTTGGATAAAATGGAGTCAAACAATGTAATGTAATATAATTCAGAGCTATCTGGATAAAGGGTTTCCGGATAATGGGTCCCATTCCTGTACTAAGATAGCAACAACACCTCTCCCCTGGACACTTCCAGCAATGTAACAAAACTCTGTTGTTTAATGTGGTCAAGAAGGGATTTCCTTGACCCCCACCCAGTTTTGGGTACAGTGTACAGAAATGAAGACTAGCTAAAGAAAGAAAAATAGGCACTATTGGGCTGTAAGCACCTGTATATGTTAAGTGGAACCATAAAGAGAAAAATGTTCTTGAAGAAACGCAGCTGATCATTTTTCCAGACGAAAACTATTTCACGATTCCGTGTGACTTTTATACATTGATTTTTTCTCTGCCCATGCCTTAATAGGAAAATGATAAATACCCAAATCATATTAATTTTTAAAAGAAACATGGAAATAAAACGGATGGATAAAAATGACAAAAAAAAAAAAAGTTAGAAGAGGAAAGTGACAAATAATCTCGAAGTATTGCTCTGGCACATCTAAAAGATAAATGATATGCATGATGCCGCGCTTTCGGAAGCAAAATTTTGGGTAGGGGCCTTACGCTGAAAAATGACTGTGTCAGAAATCAATAGCTGTGCAATATGGAGCTTCAGGGGGTAAAAAAAAGTTCTGCTACCAGCTAGTAATTTGAGATTTGCGTTGTACATTTACTTCAATGAATAATTCACACAATTTTGGCTAAATAAAAGATACACCACTTGCTGTTTCCTGTGAATAATGTTCCGGCCATTTTCCTGCTGCGTTTGAGTTGGTTCTTTGTACAGTAAAGGGGGGAACAGATTTATCTTGACTTCCGATGTCGCCTGAGCTTATTGCACAGAGCTGGGAATCTTAATCATGTCCAGCATACAGCAGGCAGCTTTAAAAAGGAAAAAAGTTTTCCCAAAGAAGCCAAACTGAACCCCTACTAACTAAGCGGCCCTGATTCTCATACAACATATCTAGCAATCATTTCTTACTGAGCTCCTTATTCTGCGCTCTGGGTACAAGGGGGCACCCTCTGAACTAGTTTAGGAATCTTGGAGCATGGATGAAGCCATTATTGTAATGCACATTTTTCAAGACCACATGGATTGCCTTCTTTCATTATTGCAATACCGTTGTAGGGCATCAATAGAGCAAGCATCAGCTAAATGTCCATGAAGCACTGGGGCAACACTCACCTCCCAATTTCCCTTGACAGGACAGAGCTGCAGATTGGCTACTTACATGATATGCTGCATGCTTGAAATTAGCCCACTAGTGATATGTGGGTCAACTTGAGCCCAAGCTATACCCCAGTCTTCTCTTTCAGTATGCTACTACTGTGCATGCCTGTGGTTCCAAGTGAGTCTTAAGCCCATGGGTTACCGCGTGTCTCCAGTCAACCCGCACATCACTAGGGACCACTTATAACCTTCAGCATACACTGGACGGGTCACACTGGGTGACTGATGCCTAAATGCCTTATAGGGCAGACTAGGGTTTCCGGCGCCTCATGAATATTAAAGGGGAACTAAAGTATAAAACAGAATAATGCTAGAAATGCGGTCTTTTGTATGCTAAACATAAACATGAACTTACTTATCCAGAAGCCTAATTAAATAAATGATTTATGTTTTCAAAGTTGGCCACAGGGGGCTGTCATCTTGTTACTATGTTAAACAGCTTTGCAAGACCAAGACTATGCACATGCTCAGTGTGATCTGGGCTTCAGTTGGGAGGTTAAAGCATAGGGATCATCATCAATTATCAAAACAGCACAAGTCAAATAATATCTGCCATAGAAGCTGATATAGCAAGACTAATAATCAGAATATACAGACTGCACTGGGTCTGTGGCTATGAATCTCTGCACAGTAGCCGCTGCTCTACAGGGAAACAAACAAAGCTGCTCGAGGTCAGGGAAGTAAGGTGGGGGGGCTCCCCTCTGCTGTTTTCAAGTATGGTCGTTTCCCTGCAGAGCATAGTTTCCTATCTGCAGCAGTCAGAACAAGTAAAACAAAGGGGGTATTTCACATTGCATACAGTCAGGTTTCTTATAAAAATGGTAGACATTTTTTAATTGAAGTATATTGGAGATAGATTTCTTTTTCATTAAAGAAAGTAAAAATGGGATTTTAATTGTTTTGCCTGTACATCCCCTTTAATGAGGTAGAGAGGGGCAGATGTGCTGAAATCAGTGCTTCCTTTAAAGGAACAGGTTCCGCTTGAGTGTGGCTACACAAAGCTGAGCGGAGATCGGCTTTAAATTGCCAGTTTTTTTATTATTATTTTTAACATGTATAATAGTGCAGCATATTTTGCAGCGCTGATCTCTGCTCCCCTTGGCTCTGAGTATCCACTAATAAGAGTAAACTGTTATTTTAAATGCAGCATTTATTTATTTCAATACATCCACTTCTCTCTGCCTAATTAATAATCAGTAGGCAGAGAGAAGCATGAAGGCAACACTAGTCGACCCCGAGCCTTAAGCTAGGGCCACACTGGGCTGAAACCAGCCTGCTTAAAGGAAAACTATACCCCCAAAATGAATACTTGAGCAATAGATAGTTTATATCAAATTGAATGACATATTAAAGAATCTTACCAAACTGGAATATATATTTACATAAATATTGCCCTTTTCCATCTCTTGCCTTGAACCACCATTTCGTGACTCTATCTGTGCTGCCTCAGAGATCACCTGACCAGAAATACTACAACACTAACTGTAACAGGAAGAAGTGAGGAAGCAAAAGGCAGAACTCTGTCTGTTAATTGGCTCATGTGACCTTACATGTGGTTTGTATGTGTGCACAGTGAATCTTACGATCTCAGGGGGCGGTCCTTATTTTTTAAAATGGCAATTTTCTATTTATGATTACCCAATGGCACATACTACTAAAAAAGTATATTATTATGATAATGGTTCATTTACATGAAGCAGGGTTTTAGAAATGAGCTGTTTTACACAGTATCTTTTAATAGAGACCTACATTGTTTGGGGGGTATAGTTTTCCTTTAAACCTGCAGCCTGAATTCATCCCCTGTGTATTCACTCTGGAGCCGACCGAGTTCCAAATTTGAACAGAAGGAGGCTAATGCTTGTGGTAGGGGATGAGTTCGGCCTGTGTATTTCAGCAGGGTGATTTCACCCCCGAGTGGGCCTAGCCTTGGCAACCAATATATACACATATACAGTATGTTCCTGTAGCTGACAAGATACAGAAAGGAAACCAAAAGCAATGAAATTTATTATTCTCCTTTAGTTTCGATTTACAAGACATTGCTGCTTGCCTCTGAATAGCTGTAGGTTCCCCTCGGTTTGTGACCCTCCCAGGTGCCTAACCTAAGGAACCATTTAAACTTAGCCAGTTCAGTTTCCCTCGGGCTGCAGTGTTTGCTTGCAGATTATGAGAAATAGTTCAGAGCGCTCCCAACAATATGGATTTCCTGCACGCTGAAACAATTCATGCTGTGTAGATTGTTACCATAACACTCAAAGACACTGGCCTGAGTTTACTTTTGGCTGCGGGGATGTTTGTCCCTGTGAAATAAAATGTTGCCAATTGCACATAAACTAAAAATAAAGTACAAATGATGAAGCGTTGCTGCAAACTTCATGGCCGAAAAGGTCAGAGCAAAAGGATTTCGCTTTAGGGCTCACAGTTTCCCAACTTGTGTGATTACAATTCGCAGACACCCCTGGCTAGACAAGTCCAAGTTCACTTTGTCGAGTCTTAAAGGGATATCAGAGTTATAAGTCTTTGCTTATGACAGAAAAAAGTAATTATTATGTTATGACATTTCCTCGGGAACTGAGTGTTTCAAGCTGGGCCGCATTCATATCCACCCTGGGCCGCATTCATATCCACCCTGGGCCGCAGGTTGGACAGCCGACTTAAACGCTTTGCCTGCCAACAACATACCAGGTACTTCAGCATGCAGCCGGTCAACAAAGTAACATATACATTTCCAGGTTTAAGGTTAGGTAAACTAATGTTGCCTATTAACGCACTTTTTCAATAAGTGCCTTTAAAGGAACAGTAAAAAAAAAGTAATTCAAATATAATGTACTGTTGCCCTGCATTGGTAAAAGTTGTGTGTTACTTTAGAAACACTACTATAGTTTAAATAAACAAGCTGCTGTGTAGCCATGGGAGCAGCCATTCCAGCTGAAAAAGGAGAAAAGGCACAGGTTACTTAGCAGATGACAGATAGGCTATTTAATTGCAAACAATGGTATTCTACATAGTGCATCTGCAATCTGCTATGTAACCTGAGCCTTAAGATGGCCATGGCCAGGAAAACAAAGGGGAGCTGCCTGCTTGGCCCTGCAAACATAGATAGATTGCACTGGGACTGAGAAAGATTTTTTGACCTGGCCGATCAATTTCCTGACAGATGTCGGCCGAAAAATCATAAGATGTACCATTGTTCGAATCCCACTAACCGCACGATAATTTCGAAGGATTGGTCGGACTTCCCTAAAATCGGTCGTTCGGCAAGAAGAATCGTCGCGTCTATGGGGAGCTTAACAGATCTCCAACCAATGTCTTGTTACTTACCAATCCCTTGGCTGTTGCTCTCAGGGGCCACAAAGCGGGTGCTTATTTTTGAATTCCAGGCTTGAAAGAGTTTTAATTGCATAAAAACCAGGTGTACTGCCAAAACAGAGTCTCCTGTAGGTTGCCGGTGCACAAAGGGGCTATCAAATTACAATCACAGACCTTACTTTCATGCTTGTGTTGCTCCCAAACTATTTTTACATTTGAATGTGGCTCACGGGTAAAAACTGTTAGGAACCCCTGTCTGTTAGGAACATTCCTACTGTGAAGGGGCACCTAAAAGCACATCTCAAGTATGGAAGCAGCTGCATAGAACCTTCATGACTTCAAACTGCAATTGTATAATGAGCAGTATTTTCAAGATGCTTCTATTACCTGTAAATATGCATTTACTTTTTTTATCTGGCTGTTAATAAGCATAGAAATTAATGTATAAGCCACACATCTGTGGACGAGGCTCTCTCTGAAGCCTCCCATTAGGTTCTTGTAGCCTTATAGGAGTCAAGGTTGTAATCCGGCACTTACAAGACATTATTTATGGTAGAGCGAGTGGAGATAACATATAGTAAAAGCTTGCACAGCAGGAGGCAGAAAGAGAGCTGTATTGATGACCACTGGGTTTTTACTACATTAGACTGCATGCTTTTCATTTAATGCACAGTAATATCCAGCATATTGGATATATCCCTTAAGAAAACCAAGTTAAATTTTCAAGTGTGAATTTATTGATCCTCCACAAATGGTGCTGAGAAATGAGTGTTGGTTTCTCTGCTGGAGAGACAGAATGCCAGGCCCAAGCCCTTCTCAAATGACTCAGTAAGCAATCGAATCTCACTAAAATAATCAGATAAATAGGCGCAAGATATCATGGGAAGAACAGAGAATACACATTTGTCCTAGGTTATACACAAAGGCAAACTGTGGTCACTAAAATATGTTCTATTATTACAGTATATATACTTTTCCTAATCATGTGTATATTCACTAATACCAGCAGATGGAATATTTTGGCTGTGTACTTCCCAAACCAGTAGCCAACACAGTTTTCAGCCATAGAATAGAGAAGATCTGAAATGGATGGATGAATGTAGCAATTTGACCATTCAATGTCAAACGTATATCTTACATTTTAACAAATTGTCGCATTAAGCCCTTACACCACCTAAATTGAACAATAATTGAAACAGCATCATCCTCAGTGTCAATGGGTGGGTGGGGCTATAATGGCATCTTTACATCAGCTTTATTATTCCATTATAAGTTATATTTCTGGCACTTAGCAGCCAAAACAAAAAGTATTCCCCATTGAAGATGCCACCAATATATTCTGTTACTCAGTTACAGTTCAGCTTAAAACACTCAGCCTTACTAAATGTCATAAATGTTTATACCAGATAGAGCCAACAACAACTAAATGTTCCATTGTGATCCAACTTTTGAGAAAAAGCTCTAAAAACGAACAGCTCCTCTTACAAAAGAAATATATAAATTCTGTGGCACAATAAGATACAGAACAGATGTATTGAACGACAGGGGCTGTGTTCACTTAAGCTGAAAGGCCAGTTCAGGTGTTAGAATGTGTCATCAACTATTGAAAAAGGGATGGTGGTAGGGATGAGCCCTCTAGAGAGAAGTAGGAAACAGGAATTGAAGAATTAGTTCAAACAATTGTACTTTTCCTGAATTAAGAACAGGTTTTCTATACAGTATATACAGATTTCCAGTGGATCAGTCTGTTCTGGATTAGAAGAATGAACTTTAACTTGCTTGAAGCATACCTTGTGTAGAATTAAAATCGTACAATGTTTTGTGGAAAACCCTGCTGTGAATAAAACACAGGTGTAACCAGTTGGAAGTTGACCTGCGTGGTGCTGTCCCTTACCTTGGAAAAGGTAACTCCTTCTGCAACTGAGAGAATCCTCACAATAAATACATTTCCATTTAATCTCTTGACTAAAACACCTATTTTTATTGCTTTACTGCCTCTTCCACAGCCCAGACTGAACCCATTAATGCCTACAATCCTATAGGTTGTAGATCCTCGCAACTTTACAAGCTCTTATCTTATCTATGTTTCTGCTTGTTGTATTATCTTATTTTATACATAATAAAACAGTAGAATTACCAGTTTATTGAAAAAGATGTGAAAGAATGGAGAGGGAAAAAAGATAAAGTCACCGTAAAGGTCGGAATATAATAATGCTTTGAGACATTACAAATGGACGGACAAGCTTTCACCTAGATTACCTGCTGCGACTGGACAAGTAATTTTTAAAAATAACAGAGTGAAACATAAATGAATGAATTTCCCACTGCTGACCAACTTGAGCACTGTGGAAGTGCTTTAATCATTAATGGAGATGAAGTGGTTTATCACTGTTAAGTCACCCAGCAAGTTCCGCATTAAAGCAAGTACAGTGTAGGGTGCAAGTCCTTCATACCCACTCCCTGCTGATATACAGAAGACACAATGCTTTGAGCTAGTGCTTGACAGGAAAAATTACTGGCTGACAGGGTTGGGGTCTTTTGTAGCCTAAGTACTATCAGCATGGAGCTTGTATGTACTTCTCTGGGCTTATATGGGTTTCCTCCCGGAATTTTGGAGTCCACTTGGTGCTATATAAAGGATACATTATAAATGTCTAAACGTGGGCTTGAAAAGATCAAAATGGCAAAGGACACTTCATAGCCTATGATTAAGTGTCCTTTGGTGATATGAAACAGGCTTTTACGTTTTATATATTCATAATGTAAAACAAAATATATATTTTTATAAGAATGTTTCTTGGCTCCTGGTTTCTACTACTTGGCCCGGATTGGTTCCAGCCTACAACTAAGTATTTCTAAGTATCTGTAGCATGCACAACTGGAAAAATACAAGAGTCCTCTGCACTCAACCCATTATCAATATATTTAAGACAGCGACATTTTGTGCATACTGCTACTGAAAAATGCCTTACCCTTTAAATAAAACAGGGATTGTTGATATATTGCAATATATTTAAGCTGGCAAACTATGTCAAAGTCATCCCATATCTGGCCAGTCCTACGCTTAATTTTCATTCCCTTGTTTGTTTGGCATGCACAACTGGACCCAGCAATTCCAATTTTGGATATCTATGAGCTATCAGCTTAGCTTCCTGCAAACCTAAATAGTGTCCATACCCACTAAGAGTTAAGTTTGCTGATCATAATAACAGAGAAAATACGTTTGTACAAAATGTAATGTTTCCTATGCTAAAGGGCACTTCAACGGCTGGTACACAAAGAGCAAGAACAACTAGCTCCTCTTAAAAATGCAATCAGTGATCATCAAGGACCAAGCACCTGCAGAACATCTTTTTCTTGTTAAACTGTGTGTTTGTATGTATCAAATCAAGTCATTAGACTTTCATATGCTGATAGGTCTACTGACCCCTTGCAGTCCGGCAGCAGAGTGTTAAACCCACGAGCCCTCAGAGGAGCATGCTGCACATTAGGAATTCACCTCTGTACCATCAGTGGGCCATGAAACGCTAAATCAGTTGCAAATGAGGACATCCTTGATTGAACAGACAGACATGTCCTTCTCCGCAAGATTTGCATAATGCAAAAAGGTTGCTCCTTCCGAGAATGGTCGGGCTGTTATGGAAATATCCACACAGCTGTAGCCTCCCCACTTTCAAAACAGAAAAAAATAGTTTTGCATCCTAAAAGCTCATGCATAGAAATAACCAGACGCTCAGCTCCAAAATCAGAAGCTAAAAATGGATTTGCACTTGACTTGAACTTCTAAAAATATTGACTTTTTTTTTTTTGGTTTGGCTAGCAAAATTGAATAACAATGACCAGCTTCACTAGCCTAGAATACATGAATCTATACACATATAATAAATGGCTCAGGTTTTTTATTGCTATGAGCAGGTTGGCTTTTTGTTTTAGCAGTACTGCTCATGGCTTTCATTTTAGTATGAATGAAGAGGGCTACACCTTTAATTGAGCATAACAAAATTTTGTTCATTTGCTACACACGGCCAGAACTAGCATGGCTGGCATTTGCTCTGCACTTACTGATAGGACTGATGGCGTATCCCCTGCCGAGAGCACAGTGAGGTTATGAAATAAAAGGACAAGCTCTTGTGCGTGTGCGCGCAAGCAGTACCGGCACAGTGGGGACCTGCTTAGCTTTTCTGACTTCTGAGTACGGCATGTCTCATCAATAACTTTACTGCTGCTAGAGAGGAAGCCTGCCGCTGTTATAGAACTGAACTGTGAAAGAAAAGCACGCAATGGGCTTTGTGTTTTGAACTTCTGTTCTTCTCAGCAGCCTTCAGCCGATCTGCACTTGGCACTCGTTAGATAATTAGGCTTCATTCAAGTTAAATTCATCCAGTTATGCCTGGGTCATTGTATGTGACATCCTGACAGGCTCTAGGAACTTTATCTCTAATCATCTGCTGGGACTCTGAAAGCTGTGAAAAGCTGTTTAAACTAACCTTAAACTCAAACCAAACAATGGAATCTGCCCAATATGGTGCAGAAAGTGCGCAGATTAAAGATCTACTTTGTTGCTGACCTCACAAAATAAGTGGATCTTCTGGTGTATGGCTAGTTTAGGCAAGTCATCTTCGCACATGGGACTTTGAAATAGGATTTATTATCTGGAATGCTTGTGACTGTATGATTTTAACTTGGCCCCCTGGAAATTTTAAAATTGGGGTTGTACTGTATGTACAACATAAAAAGTGGTGCAACTGGCACATAGTTGAACTGCACACAAATCGACATGCATGTTGCAAACTGTCTCTAGAAAACCAAACAAATCTTTTGGTGTGCACAGCACTAAGGCTAGATCATAGTCTCATAATGAAAGTTATATATTGCCAGCTACCTTAATTTTTTACATTGTCAATGGACATAACCCAGTCCATTCTCTAAAAAAATGGCGTATGTGCACTCAAACTGTAAGTCTCAATTATCCAAAGAAAAAAGGAGTAATGGATTTCAAATCAGGGTATAACTGGCTTGGCTGGAGCAGCAGAGGATCTCCTGGTGGGCCCCAGCCAATTATTTTTAATAAGCACCATCGTAAGTCTTTATGACAACTATTATACTTAACAATGTCTACATCTAATTGTTCTGAAAGTGGCCAACAATGCCCCTAATAAATTACGAAATAATAATGATAGTAATAATGATAATGAAGTAACTCACTGGTTAATCCACTGTTGCATACATACAGAAAAAGCAGAGTAAATCATGTTCTTCATCTCCAGGATGCAGGATCTCAGTTTAGTTTTGAAGGTTTTCAGGCAGTAAATTGAAAGTAGGTAGGCATAATCAAAAAGAAAAGTAGCCATTCATTTGGTTGCCATAAACTCTAGTATTCACACCAAAAACAAAATGAATTTAGTCTCATCTCAAACGAGAAGCTAAAATAAGAAATGTGGACCATGTTTTTACAAATGACCTGTATTTGCAACTGAAATGAAAGAATCTCATGCTATAGGAATGGAAACAGCTTTTTGCATATAAATGATGTACTACTATACACACACACATACTGTATAATACAGTGGACTTTCCAAAATCCATTCCAAAGGGGACTTGTGTAGAAACTCATTAGCCTACAGACACACAACCTCCTGGTTCACAATGAGAGCAAGAAGGCCCAAAGCCTACAACCAAACGCCAGAGCTCATTTGAAAACAATGCATTATTTATATAATGCTAATTTGCAAACTATTTCAGTTTTGAATATTTAAATTATTAAAATGTTCTATTAATTATTCATCCAATTTTATTAGAAAATGTGGTAGCTGGGCAGTGAGGCTTAATTGTCAAGGTTTATCATGGAAAGCTAATTAGGGCTGGAGACGATGTCCTTGTTAGTTTTGTGTGAAAGACAGGCCACAGCGCTAAGATCCATACCTCAAAGTGTTTAAGGAATGCTCCTGGTAAGGCAGACTTCGGATATTAACATATGTGACTTCTACTTTAAGGGGATTCAATTATAAAATATAAAAAGTGGATTTAAGGTTAGTTTTTTTATTTGCACTCTAGAAGATTTCCCCAGACAACAGATTTCCACATATGCTTCAGCCTAAAGAATGCATCAGCCAACGAGATTCTCAGTCTGGAGCAAACAAATGGAACCAGAGAAGGCTTCATATCAGTTAATCATGGCTCCTGAGGTGCCAAGTAATTGCCATGATTGGTTATTTGAAGGTCCCTACGTGGACTGGCAGCCTACAGGAGACTCTGTTTTTTATGAAACCAAAACTTGAGTTTCCTCTGAGTCAGGATTAAAACTAAGCACCTGCTTTGAGGCCACTGGGAGCAACATCCAAGGGGTTGGTGAGCAACATCTCATTGCTCTTCACACAACCATCATCAGTTTATCCAGGTAATTTAGTCATGGTGGAGCAGTGATTCTTTAAAGTCAAAGAAAAATGTAAAGAAGAGTGCCAGTGCCCAAAAAGTCTACTCAAAGTGCGGAAAAAAATCGGGTTTGGAAAGAATATTCTCATATAATTGGGGAAGCATTATGTAAAGTATTTGTTTCAAAAGTCTTAGGGCATTGGTGATGGGGAGATTTGTCGACTGCGATAAAAATGCACGACTGGGGGTGACAAATGTCAAGAAAATGCGTTTCCAATGGAAATAACTAAAATCTTCTATGATAAAACCAAAGCATCGCTTCGTTCTTCTGAATTTTCCTGAAGTTGCCTTCGCGATATGGTGGTTTTACCGCCAGTGATTTTAGTTATTTCCAATGGAGACCTATTTTCGGGAGATTTGTTGCCCGTACATAACTAATCACGGGCGACAAATCTCCCCATTGGCCACTGCCCTTAAGTATGGAAATCTTCTTGAAATTGTAGCTTGCTTGTCTAGCAACTAGAACTAAGCACTTCTCAAGTATTAAAAGTACTCTTCATTAACTCAACAAATGCTATTTAAATTCTTTATAATGTGTAACCCCTGCCAACATGCATATGGTGATAGTGTTCTCTGCAGAAGAGAAAATAAAAACATCCAACTCATTTACCATGTGGTGTTAAATCAAGGCAGCAGGACTTGGAGCAGTGTCAGGGCCTCTGTCTGGAGGCCTGTTAGGGTATAATTTGGAGACAATACCTATATGCTCTCCAATATAGGCCTGAAGGTCAATAAGGGTGAGAAATGGGGTTGAACCTTGAACTTGATGTTCAGTAGGGCTGAATGTCTGATACACATGATTCCCTGCATCTTGTTATGGGCAAACAAATGCATCAACATATAGAAGACATTGCAACCAGCTGAACAGCATATTACCTAGTTAATACTTCAACCATTGTTTCAGAATAATTATACATAAACCAAGGAGGCAATCCTCAAATGTCAAGCCTACATAACAGTATGGAACACTGCTTTGCTTAATAAATTACTAGCACTGACTCCAGAATGGTCAGTAACCCTATTATCAAACTCTATGCAGGGTTATAAATGAAGAATTACTATAGTGCTAAGGTAATATATATTATAGACAAGAATGGTAAAATTTAAGGGAAGGGGTTTCAAAAGGAAAGTCAAGCTGTACAAGGCTTTGCGACCCTTGTTTGGAATTACAGAGTAGAGAAAGCTATAATGTACAATAGCATCATTGTCTGTCTTATGGGAGAGTTCGTTGCCTGCTGTTCTGGAAATTGCAGGCTCTAGTCAAACGATGACACCAAAGGCCTAGAATTACATGGAAATTAGCACAGATTCGCTATTATTTTTTAAGATTAAAACACAGACTATTCAATATGTGTCATGGGCAGCTACTATACCATCTCTCAAAATGGAGGAGTTACTGCATAATTAGCCCTTCAACAGGTTGCCATTTTTTTTCTTTTTTGAATAAAGAAAATGTTTTTAAGACTCTGGCAATTACTCCAAGAAACATTATTAGCTACAAAGCTTGCAGGAGTGCTAAGCAGTTTACTATTTATGAAATCTATTTTCATTATGCTACAATTTAGGGTGACTTTACAAAAATAGCAGTAAGTTGACGTCTGCTAAATGACTGCACACACATTTTTCTGAAATCAGAATCTGTTTTTTTTCTGCAATAATAAAACAGTGACTTGTACTTGATCCCAACTAAGATGTAATTAATCCTTATTGGAGACAAAACCAGCCTAATGGGTTAATTTAATGTTTACACTTAAGGTATGAAGATCCAAATTACGGAAAGATCTGTTATCTGTAAAACCCCAGGTCCCAAGCATTCTGGATAATGGGTCCCATACCTGTATAATATTAAATGTAGTTCTAAAGAAATCTTTGACATAAAGTTATAATATAACTACAGGTATGGGACCCTTTATCATGAAAACTCCAGAAAGCTCCAACTTAAGGGAAGGTCATCTCCAATAGACTGCATTTTAATCAAATAATTAAAATTTTAAAAAACATCTGTTTTTTCTACTTGATAATAAAACAATACCTTTAACGTGAATCTGGAGGTAAAACAATCATATTGGGTTTAATTAATGTTTAAATGATTTTTTTAGCAGACTTAAGCTATGGAGATCCAAATTATGGAAAGACCTCTTTTCCGGAAAACCCCCGGGTCCCGAGCATTCTGGATAACAGGTCCCACTCCTGTACCATTGACAAATACAAAACTTTTGTCGCTTATAAAAAAAACACAACCAAAAAAATAATGAAAAAATATGTGTAGGGGATCAGACAAATCCTTCCCCTGTTTTTCTGTCTGTGACATCATCCAACCCAGTTACAGGCTGGAAGGCCTGATTGGCTGGGTGCCCTTTTGCATCCTTGGGAGAGTGCCTGACTTTGAGCCAAATGTACAGGGTTTCCGACAGAGCTTATACAGGGATCCCTGCTGCAGCAGCCAGACAGATCCAGATCTGTGGAGTGTAACAGTGCTGCTTGAAAGGAGTTTCTAGGAAGAAGGAAAAGGAAAGGGCTGTGTTTGCCCCAAAATAAATACTTAAGTAACAGATAGTTTATATCAAATTGAATGACATATTAAAGAATCTTACCAAACTGGAATATATATTTACATAAATATTGCCCTTTTACATCTCTTGCCTTGAGCCACCATTTTGTGACTCTATCTGTGCTGCCTCAGAGATCACCTGACCAGAAATACTACAACTCTTACTGTAACAGGAAGAAGTGAGGAAGCAAAAGGCAGAACTCTGTCTGTTAATTGGCTCATGTGACCTTACATGTGGTTTGTATGTGTGCACAGTGAATCTTACGATCTTAGGGGGTGGCCCTTATTTTTTAAAATGGCAATTTTCTATTTATGATTACCCAATGGCACATACTACTAAAAAAGTATATTATTATGATAATGGTTGATTTACATGAAGCAGGGTTTTACACATGAGCTGTTTTACTCAGTATCTTTTAATAGAGACCTACATTGTTTGGGGGGTATAGTTTTCCTTTAAGCATCAGGGAGAGACGGTTTATATCTCCTGCCTGTAGATACTTTGGCTACTGTGTGTTTCCCCAGGGTGAGGACAGGTCTTGCTCGTGTACCTGCCATGTTGGAGCTGCTACTACTTTCAAAGGGAAAGGTACCTTAGGGCAGGTAGTGCTACCTGGGGACATAAGAGCTCTTGGGGAAGGGACATTGAACTGAACGGATTTATTGTACATTTATCCACCCGATGTGGAGTGTGGGACTGTGTTTTATTTTTCCTGGTGGAAATCCCCTTAAGTGTGCTCCTCAGTGTTCCCTAGGTGCACTGTAAATCGCAGTACCCAGTACTTCTCATACACAAAAGGGACTCAGGGCTCTGGATTGCCATGGGTTAATTGCCATTTAAAGAGACAGTAACCAATTTAGGGTTATATATGTAAGATATGTAAATACAGAGGTTTGATAAACAAGTCTGTATAAATATAAGGGGACGCATCAATGTGGAAATGTAAAAGTGTATTTTGCAATAACACACACAGTAAATAAAATAGAAAGAGGTTAAGCTCTGGGACTGAAACTCCTCTATTTATTTGCAGGTATCAGCACTGGGCAAACTGCAGACTAATAATGCAGCGAATAAGTCAGGCTGTCTAGCGCTGCATGCCTGTTCAGCAATACTGAGATTCTGCAAGAAATTGAAGCAAAGTCGAATATACAGACAATAGACGTGACTTCACCAGGATTTGTACTGTCGACACTTTACCTGCGTGTTACTGAAATCAGAAGTGAAAAGTCCCAGCCTGCAAGGGAGTGATGCCACAATTAATAAAACAAGCATCTGTTTATATAAGGCTATGGAGGACAAAATCTATTTTACATGGCATATTTATTATTCATCTTTGACTGTGGATTTACAGAAACTGATGCCAGTTTGATGGCAGGAAACCCTTTTTTTTTAACCCAAGTTCATGTTTTTTGACTCATTTAGTTACATTTTTTTTTAAAAGAAAACCTACCATTTTCAGGCCCGCCTTTTAAATTTGCATGGTTGGTGCTCATTATAAAGTGCTAGTCTATGCAGTGACCGTGATTGCCTGGAACATAATGAATTCAGCTAATGGAGGCAAACTGGCGGACGGGAGAAAATCCAGCTTTTAGAGGGCGTATTAAAGCCAGAAAGAAACTTCAAGTTAAGTTTTAGTTTCTACTTGTTTCTACTATGTGCCAATTCATTTTGGGATCCTTAGAAAACCTCACTAAAGGCAAGGTACAGAAGAATGATTGAAGTGAAATCTCATATTCTACACAGATAAGCTATATACCATGTACAGTATTTCATGTTTTAATTTATCATGCTAATTAAAGCCTAGCAAAACCTATTAAGTTACCCTTAATATAGAAATGTATTTATCTGCTTATCTGTGTTTATTTTAGGGATGCACCAAATCCACTATTTTGGTTTTGGCCGAACTCCCTGAATCCTCCGTGAAAGATTCGGCTGAATACCAAACCAAATCTGCATATGCAAATTATTGGTGGAAAGGGAAAAATTTTTACTTCCTTGTTTTGTGACAAAAAGTCACGCAATTTCCTTTCTCGCCCCTAATTTGCATATGCAAATTAGGTTTCATATTCGGTGCAGCCAGGCAAAAGGATTCGGTTGAATCCCAAATTCTGGATTCGGTGCATCCCTAGTTTATTTTATATTCAGCCTTTTTCAGCAGGATTCGGATTTGGCTGAATCCTTTTGCCCAACTGAACCGAATACTAATTTGCATATGCAAATTAGGATTCGGTATTCGGACAAATCTTTTGTGAAGGATTCGGGGGTTCAGCCGAATCCAAAATAGTGTGCCACTTTTTTCACTGCTATTAAAACAGTCCCCTAAATCTACAGTGAAACCAACCCAGCAGCAGAAACATAGTAGAACAAAAGGCTCTTGATCCTTTTAGTCAAGTTAAGTGAAAGGGAGAGATTTTTGTTCTTAAGTTTTGCCACAATCCCCCCCCCCCCACCCGCAAGTTACAGTGTGTTCTTCTTGTACCACTAGGCCTTCAAAAGAGGTTGCATGTATTAATTGTGCTAGCCTTAGTCTACATCATGTTGCGGGTGCCAACACTCCTGCACTAATGAATATTAATTGGCAAGCATGTGTCGCTGTGTATGTTTATGGGACAACGCTCCACTGCAGGACAATGCTTAACTCTGCCATCACCCTGTTTATTGACAAACAGGCAATTCACACAATGCGCTACACTGATAAGGGGAATCTATACGCTGCTAATGAGCAAGTGAACATGTTGTTCTGTGTAACAATCAGTTTTTGCTCCAATTAAAGTTTGTAAAAGGCAAATAACAAGCTTTTAGGCTTTAACCTTCTCTAAACAAAAGTTTTCCTTTTGGGCAGTGGCCGACAGGGAGATTTGCACTGTGATGCCTGAGGGCCAAATGAGCACATCTTGCAATGTTTGACCTCCTTAGTTTGGAACTAGATTTTTGTCTTTCATACCGTCTCACTCTATGGAGTCTGCTCCTCCAGCAGCATCCTGCATTGAAATCCATTTTCCAAAAAAAGCAAACTGATTTCCTGATTCCCAGGTGCCCCCACCCATGTCACTTGTGAAAAACTTCAGTCATGCTTTACTGCTTCGATTGCCCCTACCTCCACTCACCCTACCTCCACCCCCTTCCTATTGTTCAACAGAGTATAACAGCTCCGTAACACTTGCCTAGTGGTAAATATGAGAATTAATAATGCAGTTAGTTGTGGAACAAACCCAAGGCAGCAAGTTGACTGCAGTAATCTTTATTGGGAAGCAGAAATACACTGTAAATATGAGAATTACACTCAATAGTAAAACCCCCAAGTCATGACCTCTCCAGTTACTTTGAGTAGGAAAAACAATAGCTTATCTGAAAGCTGTTGCATCTTGAGGAGCTGGCTGTTTCTGAAAGCACATGACCAGGCACAATTACCTGTGATGGCTGCCTGCACACCAATATTACAACTAATAAAAAATACATTTAGTGGCTGAAGAATAACATTTTAAATGGTAGAATGAATTATTTGTAATGTAAACAGTGTAATCTAGTAATAATAACTGCACCATATAAATCACAACAGAACTGGTTTAACCCTTTGCCTGCCAAGCACGTACGCTGTACGTTCTGGCAGGCAAGGGCTTTAGCTGCCAAGCACGTACATTGTACGTTCTTGCAGTTTAACATGCTGTACTTAGCAGTGCTGACAGCCCCCTGGGCAACAAGGCTGGGGGGGCTGTCATGTCGGTCCTGCAACAGGATTGTTGCAGGATCGACCTAAAATCGCAGAAAGAAGCAGCTTACCAGCTCCTCCATCTTCCTTCTGCTTTCTGCTGCTCTGGCGATGCCCACGCACTTCCTGACTGCAGTGACTCAGCACACACGCTGCTGAAAGAGGATTAGACTCTCTCCCCTGCTCCAGCAATGGTAAGTGGACTTTATTTGCTAAATTGCACCCTACACAAACACTACACTACATTGTATAGATCTGTACACAGTTACACAATCATTTTAGTAAAGATTTTTTTTTTTTTTTTTAAATTTTTTTTGGAAAGTTATGTACACTTATTTGCACTTATTTCACACTTATATACACACTGTCACACCACTTTTAGACGTGTATACACATGTATACACAAAAAACTCACACAGAGGGATTTTTTTTTTTTACTTTTTCATTTTACTAATTTTTGTTTTTTTACCCCTAAAAACCATTTGTTTTGGCAGCATGACTATTGGGTAATCGATTTTGGCCACTAATTATGCTGTTGGATCAGTAATTTTGTTATTTCATTGATTTATACAATTTTTGTGGTTTTATTGCAATTTTATCCCTGCATTATTTTTCCTTGTGTATCTTTAGTATAGTTTTGCTGTTTGGTGCTTTGGTATAGAAAGATAGATTTTACTTTGTTTGATCCGTCAGAATATGTACTTTCCAAAAATGTATGCTGTTCTGGGGGCTTTTTACAGTTTGGGGGTCTTACAACACATAACGCAAAGTTGGGGTACTGTTTTCAGCAGCTTAGTTGGCTAGTGTGAAAATTCATATGCATGTTTTTCATTTGGGGTCCGTACACACCACATACTTTGGTAAATCTATGCATATTGGGCATCAAGTTATTCATTAGACCCCTGACGTCCATATTTAGGGTGATTTTTCTTTGTACGTAAAACATTGTGTGCGAAAAATGCGGCAAACTGCAGCATTTTTAGGCAATTTTCAGAAATGTTGTAAACACCTCGAAGTTTAGAAAAGCTTTGCAGTTTGGTAGTTTGGTGTAGAAAGACGTCTTTATCTTTGTTGGATTCGTCAGAATGTGTACTTTCCAAAAACATATGGTTTTGGGGGGTCTTTGCTGTAAGGAGGGTCTTGAGGCACATAATATGAAGTCAATGGTCTATGTTCACAGAAGGCGAATCAGCAGCGGAGAAAACTCATATGCACTATTTTTATTTGGGGTCTGCACATGCCAGCTGCCTTGGTGTATCTATGCATATTGGGCATCAAACTGTTCAGTAGTCCCTTGGCATCAATATTTATGTTATTTTACAATTGTATGCAAGAAATTGGGTGAGATAAATGCGGCCAATTGCAATATTTTTAGGCGATTTTCAAAAATGTAAAAACCGTTGTTTTTATCGCCAAATTTAGGAAAGACTTGCGACTTGGTACTTTGGAGTACAAGGACATGTATACCCAATTTGGGTTTGTGGGAATGTGTACTTTCCAAAAATATATGGTTTTCTGGGGGTGAACTTACTTTATTCTACATTTGCCCCCCCTCAAAACAATATAAATTTGTTGATTTTGCGGTATCTGAAATGACAGACCATATGGGGGTCTTCTTTTGGGGCCCCTATATGCCACATGCTTAGGTACACCTATACATATTGGGCATCAAACTGTTCAGAGGACCCTATGCTTTCATATTTGGGGTGATTTCTCTTGATACCTAAAAGTATGTGGGTAATACGATGCTGCAGGGTAGACATTTTGAGGTGATTTTTGGAAATGTCACCGAAATCACCACATTTAGGAATGATTTGCAGCTAGGTACTTTGTAGTACAAAGACATGCATACCCAATTTAGATTCGTGGGAATGTGTACTTTCCGAAAATATATGGTTTTCTGGGGTAAACTTACCCTTTTCTACTTTTGCCCCCCCCCAAACAATGTAAATGTCTTGATTTTGCAGTATCTGAAATGGCAGACCATATGGGGGTCTTCTTTTGGGGCCCCTATATGCCACGTGCTTGGGTACACCTATACATATTGGGCATGAAACTGTTCAGAGGACCCTAAGCTTTCATATTTGGGGTGATTTCTCTTGATACCTAAAAGTATGTGAGTAATACGATGCTGCAGGGTAGAAATTTTGAGGTGATTTTTGGAAATGTCACCGAAATCACCACATTTAGGAATGATTTGCAGCTTGGTACTTTGGAGTACAAAGACATGCATACCCAATTTAGATTCGTGGGAATGTGTACTTTCCGAAAATATATGGTTTTCTGGGGTGAACTTACTTTTTTCTACTTTTACCCCCCGCAAAACGATGCAAATGTGTTGATTTTGCAGTATCTGGAATTACAGAACTGATCAAATGAGGTGTCTACATTTTAGGGCCCCTATATGCCACATGTTTGGGTACACCTATATATATTGGGCATCAAATTGTTCAGCAGACCCCAGGCTTTCATATTTGGGGTGTTTTACATTGATCACTTCACAGAGTGAGTGTAATCAAATTATAGACCTGAATTCTCTGCAGGTTAGTGTTCATTAAAGAACCAATATAATATACACCAACACCGGAGGAACAGGGAAAGTCAAGGGACTTTAGGACCCTGTACACTCCAAGCTAACCAGTTAAGATGGAGTTATGCGATGGAGTTTGTGCAAAATAAATAAAACGTAACTTTTAATCACAATAAGTAAAAGCACTCACGCACCCATACAAACAATGCCAAGACTGATTACCATAAACCTCTATGGAAATCCGGGACAGTGTCCCTAAAAATACACACAATAAAAACCAGGCACAGGCTGGAACGATGGGCGCGCAGAGTAGTCAGCGTTTTCTTAGCAGCCTGACTACAAAAGTATTAAAGTGTCTGCCATGTTGCTATGGCCTTTCCCCAGAGCCCTCCCTTCCAATCATTCCCCAACCAAATTTCTACCTGGCTACGTGGGGAACAAGTGGGAGTTAATCGCCCACCGTCCACCTATGCCACCTGCCTGACGCGTTTCATCGCATATCACGGCTTCATCAGGGGCATAAGTGAGTTTGTGAGAATGTGAGAATGTGTTTTACATTGATACCTAATGATTTGTGGGAAATATGATTCTGTAGATTGGAAGCTTTGAGGTAATTTTTCAAAAAATTCACCAATTTCTATAAAACATTATAACTTTAGGAAACAATTGCAACTTGGTAGTTTAGAGTACAACGATATATTTACCCATTTTTGATTCACCAGAATCTGTTCTTTCTAATAATGGGTAGTTTTCTAGGGTAAACCTACTGTTAGTGGAATGTTTGGCCTTGAAATCAGAAGTATGCCGTTTGGGGAGCGGTGCTTTGGAAATTTGGTTGTGTACTGCGTGTAGATTTTGATCTATACAAGTGAGAAATCTCCATAAAACGATATATATTTGGTATTGCCGCGTTCAGGAGACAAAGACCTTTCCAAATAGGCTGTGTTCTCGTACATAAAGTAAATGATGTTTCTGATATATGTGATTGTTCTTTGTGAAACATGATTTTTTTCATTTTATTGGACACTTAGAAGCCAATATTTTTTTACAGAAGTAGAATTACACCAAAATTCCTGCATATTTTGAAAGTTCAGGTTGTCCTGAAAAAAACAATATATTGTTTTGCTGGGTAAACTAAAAGACCGCCCCAGGAAAGGCCCTTAAATTGAAAGAGTGCAAAATATCTAAAAACTGCTTGGCAGTAGATGTTCGCATCTAGGACAAAACGGCTGGCAGGGAAAGGGTTAAGGGCTGAGATTTATTTTGACCAGGTATTCAGGATTCCGTGAATTCAAATTCTTTGGAAAAGTGTTGAAATTTGGCAGAGCCTCAAACAGAATCCTGGATCCCTAACATGGAAGTCTAAATACTTATTCCTCCTATAGAGGAAAAAATTAGAGCTATGAGTCCCGCAATATATATGCACATTAGGCCTTTTGTGATACAAAGGGTTTAGCAGCAGCACAGACACAATTTTTAAATCATCATCCCCATTTGAATACTTTATAACCCATTTAAGAGAATAATACTCTGTTCCATGTGCGTAATATCCAAGGACATTTGCTCATTTTGGCTTGGCCCTCAAGACTTAAAAAGAAGGAAATTCAGAAGCAATCACATTAATCATCCCCACTTACATTTTATTGTGAAATGGTACTTAGGCCGTTTATACAGGTTATTGAAATCTGATTAATTTTGATTAATCTTTTAGAACAGAGTTAAGGTTCTCATTAATGATTGTTCTTTTCTAACTAAAGCATTCCAACCAAAACCTTTATCGCGCTCAAGTTTCTTGAAAGAAACGTGTCAAAACACATTCACAATTTACTAAAGTTATTTTTAATTTGGAAACTTTAAGAGCGCATATTAGGGCTCCCCATTTTTCAGGGATGGTAAAAAGTTGCATCTCAACATAATCGGAAGATCCAAAAAGTGTTTATGCCAGTTTCACTGAATAAGCGTCATGCCTCCAGCATTTGTACCCTCCAAAAATATCTTATTTTTCAATCCGGCAATACTGGAGGGTTGTGGGTCTGGAAACAGGGACTGTTGCTGATTAGACTGCTGCTTTATATAAACTCAAAATATATCTGGCCCTGTGTATCAAGGAGAGGTATTTGGTTGATTTAAGTGTAGGGATGCACCAAATCCAGGATTCAGTCTTTTTCAACAGGATCGGCCGAATCGAACCGAATGCTAATTTGCATATGCAAATTAGTTGCGGGGAGGGGAAATCGAGTGCCTTTTTGTCACAAAACAAGGAAGTAAAAATATTTTCCTCTCCCCACCCCTAATTTGCATATGCAAATTAGGATTCGGTTCTCGGTCAAATCGTTTTAGAAGGATTCGGGGGTTCGGCCAAATCCAAAATAGTGGATTCGGGGCATCCCTAGTTAGGAGAGACACAGCCTAATGGAGCTCTTAGTTTGGGCAATCAGGGACAGGGGGTTCTGCGAGTATGTGACCTTTGAAACAGTGTGCCCAGAAGACAGGGGTCCCAATCACAAGTTCTATTACTAGGAGGATGTCTGGCACAAATCTGTTTATTATAATGACACTTTTGTGTATATCTACATCAAAAGAAAGGCGACGTTCAGAAAGATTAGTATATATATATATATATATATATCTATATAGTAATATCTATATAGTAATATATATATATATATATATATATATAGTAATATATATATATATATATATAGTAAGATATATATATATATATATATATATATAGTAATATATATATATATATATATATATATATATATATATATATATTTGATGATAGATGCAGCAGTGCCAAATGAAGAGAGGAGAAGATGAAAAGTGATGAAAGTGAAGGCCAAAGTGGTCTTGGTTACATTGGTGGTAGAATCACTTGGAGCTGTGACTTGTAAGATGAGAATATCCCAGGAGAAACATCAAAGAACTCTGTCCTGCAGAATGCAGTTCAACGAACAGTCAAAATATTGCACAGAACCCTTAAACTCCTAGGCCTCTGGTAGAGGACCTGAGATTGAGGAATACATACTGTATGTTACACATAAAGGGTGAAAAGTCCACATATGATGGTACTGTTTCTTCAAATATAGTTCTGTTGTATCCCCCAATAATATACGTGTACCTAAAGCATAATTTTAAGCAGTGCAAAGAAAAAATAACCCAACCAACATGTTGAGACTGACTGATTCAGTTACAAAGAGTGCAATGAACATATTCTCATATGAGTTCCTATACATAAAATATTCCACCTTACAGAATCTCTGCAAACTTGCATTAAAGGATCAATCCCATTCTTCTAACTGCTCTACTTTACAGGAATGTGCAGCCTGTAGCATTTCCTTTCTCGTATATTTGTTTTCCTCCAATATGATATTTTGGTCCATCGGAAAATACTTTAAAGGCTTTGTTTTTGAGATTATTTCTCTGCTTCTGGGTAAAGCTAACATTTCATTTTCACAGCTGGCATATCCAATGTGCTCGGGAGTTGCTAAAAATAAGTTAATTTGGAATAAAGGTTTCATCCAGTGAAAGTATATATTTATGCCTTTGAAATGTCAAACAGATAAAAACAACACTTTCCACTTTTTTTTTTATTTATTTCGAGCAAGTGCGCTTTAAGGCTATTTGATATTCAAAAGGAATACAGCGCTCAAATGTACCAAGCGGAAGATTACAAACAAACCCGGGCAGGTTTAGCATCAGAGTGGTGGCTGCTACAGGCTTCCCGATGTGTTCAATGTACAACCTCGTTGCTTTATTTTTGCAAGCAGCAATAACCTTGGGTGAAGATAAAAAGAAATACACTATCTGCTGTAGATGTTTGCCATTGTTGCCTTGCAGTTTGCAAGTTGTGCAACAAAATTTGCAGTGACAGGGATTTCATTGTGTTGGTCAAAGTGCCTGTAAAATGTAGATGAGGGAGAGCAGAGTTTCACTGCAGCTGATTCATCTGTGCGTTCCTTTAGACTGCTGACTTGTATACATACAAATCCCTAGTACCATTATATGAACTGTGCTCTGATCACTTGTTTAATTCCATGAAAACGTCTTCTGGACATTACTCATTTAACTCAAAGCACTGCAGCAGACAACATAGATTTCCACGTTGGTCTTAAAAAACATTAAAAGTAAAACAAGGGTTAATGTTTAAATGGAAACTATCACAAATATGAAAATTTAATATAAACGTCATCATAATGAAATAAGACATTATCTAAATACAATCAATTAAAAATTCTGCATCATTTTTTGAAATAATCAAGTTTATATTCACTATCCCTCTCTCAGCATCTGTTTCTCTTGATTCTGTCTTCATGCAGCAGTTGGGTGTCAGATATTAATGGACAGTTAGGTCCAATATATATTATAAGGGGCTTCCATTTTTAGCAGATGAATTAGAGCTCACTCAAATAACTGATTGCAGTACAAACAAAATGTAACAAAATAACTGCCTTTTGCACAAATCCTGCATGTAGAGAGACAGGATTTTTGGTGATTTTTATAGAGTGAGCTCTAATGCATCTTCTAGGAAAAAGGAGCCCCCCTATAAGATATATTGGATCTAACAGTCAATGAATATGTGACACCCAACTCCTGCATGAAGAGAGAATGAAGACAAACAGATGCTGAGAGGGGAACAGTGAAAATAATCTTGATTATTTCAGAAACGGTACAGAATCTTTTGCTTAAATTTAGCAAGTTTCATATTTCAGTATGCAGAAGCTTATATTATATTTCCATTGCTGCGTCAGTTCCCCTTTAAAATATTTTTAGCAGCCTTACGTTATAAAGATCCAAATTACAGCAATAACCCCAGGTTCCAAGCATTCTGGATAATAGGTCAAATACCCGAAGGCATGTGCTTCTCTTTCCATGCAAAGAAATACACTTAAGCAATTTGCAATGAATCGGACATTTCTTCTAAAGGTTTTTTTTGTTTAAAACTAAAACAAAATGATGAGTCTCGTATCATCTAAGGCCTAAGTCACATTGGCATATTCTCTACTGGGGCTTTTTAATATTCACTGAAGTAAATGACAGGCTAAATGATTAAATGATGGTTAAGGACCATGTCACTACCTTTAGTGACATGCAACGCGGATTCTATAGCAATGGAATAAAGCCACCATTGTATAGCTATTATATCTTTGATGGTTCCAGTTGCTTTAGGTCTTTGTTGTGCTACAAATTTACTAGTAACATGCGACATGGCAAGATTAAAGAAAACATGGCAGTCATCAGAAGCAATACCATGACAAAATCACAGCCCCCTTGCCTACACAGTGAATAACCTTCCTCCAACAGCACTTCCAAATGTGCACAGTCTAACATTTACTAATTCTCCAATTTAATGCTCAAATATGCCCCAAATATTAAATTTCTGCCCCCCACACACATACAAAAAACTTTTGAATACTAGAGTTAGGACTGCCCCAAATAAACAGGGACTATCAGGGGACAATGCCATATGTTGTCTCCAAACATTAAAAGGGTGGACAACTTTCTAGAGCAGTGGCTCGCAAGCAACATGTTCTTCATCGAACCCTTGGATGTTGCTCCCAGCCTCAAATCAGATGCTTATTTTTGACTTAGTGGCTTGGAGGCAAGTTTTGGTTGCATTAAAATCAGGTGTACTGCTGCTAGTCCATATAGGAACAAGCACAGTCCTTATTTGGCATTCCCAAATGTTTCATGCTTATGTTGCTCTCCAACTTTTTTTTTTTTAAAATTTGAATGTAGCTCACAGGTAAAAAAAAAAAAAAGGTTGGGGACCCCTGCTCTAGAGGATAGTTTACAGTGTACTACTATTCCACTATCTTATGGGCCCTTAGTGATTACCTCTTAAAGGAGAACTAAAGCTTAACTAAAGAAGTAGATAGAAATGTTGTACATTATGTTTTGTGCCAGCCCAAGGCAACCACAGCCCTTTAGCAGTAAAGATCTGTGTCTCCAAAGATGACCCAGTAGCTCCCCATCTTCTTTTCTGCTGATTCACTGCACATGATCTGTTCTGCTGTCACTTACTGAGCTTAGGGACCCACTCACAATATACAGTACACATAGAATATAAATGTCACAAAATAAGGTTGATTAGTAATTAATACAGATAAATACTACATGGCAGCACAGAAACCAGTGCAATTAGCATCAGAATTTAATAATCAGCCCTGTAGCATCAGCTTATATTACAGAAAAACCTAATTTTTAGCTTGATAATTAGTGACGACCCCTAAGCTTAGCTTCTCAACAGCTGCTCAGAGCCCACTGAGCATGTGAGTGTCACAGACACTTTCCAATATGGTGACCCCCTGTGACAAATTTGAAATCCTGGATCATTGCTGCTATTGAGAAGCTGAAACTTTAGGCTGGTGCAATAATTTCAGTATATAAAATGGCATTTTTAACCATTTTCATTTTAGGGTTTAGTTCTCCTTTAAACCAAAGCATATACCTGGAGCTATATGAAACTGAAATGTATCACAACATAAAGTTGAAAATATTCTGTTTTTGTGCAAAGATGGCGTCTCTACACTCCAAGATACTTATTTTGAAAGGACTCAAATTTTCAAGTAGAAAGGTAGGGACAACCTTTGCTAGAATAGATTATATTTCTTATTACAGGTTATGAGGTCCATAGAGTTATCCATGCTGTGAAAAGTCCCATTCACGGCCCGGTTCGGTTGATAATGCCTACAATAACATCAATCATAAAATATTTATACTGATAGGAAAAAAGCCATCTATCACATGTGCAAATCAGTGCCAAGGTCCTGAATGCAATACAGTTATAAGCCAAAAATAGCAGTTTTGCACATAAACACATTTCTTGGATACAAACAATTTCAAAAGAGAGTTTTATATTATATAAAATTCATATCACACCAAACAACTAGAGTACATCCTAGTGCCACATGGTCCCAAACTCAGAGACTGGAATGCTTAACCTCTTACAGCTTAAGAAAATAGATAAAATCACAGAGTCTACAGCCAGCTTGTCAAGGTGCTACAATATAATTTAAGAAAGTTGGACACGGCTATGTAAGAACTAAAGGAAGTCACAAGCAGTGGTGTGCATGGGCTTCAATAAATCAGAGGCAGGCCTGGATTTGTGGAAAGGCCACCAAGGCCCAGGCTGGCAGGATTTTAGGGAGTGGCATGCTTCTCAACCAGAAACACTGGGGATTCACAGGAGATATGATAGTTTTTTAAACTTCCCTTGCACCAATCCCCATTGCTCAAAAATTTGTGCAAATAAAGGGGAGTAGACGGGGGCAACGAATGACAGCAGGCCTAGGGGCGCCGGCTATGTAAATTCGGCCTTGATCGAAGGGTTTTTTATGCAGGGGTATTAAGTCTTTCCTGAAGATGGAATGTCCCCAGATGTTTGATAGGTAAACCATAATCAAAGGTGGCCAAGCTGATTGGGCATCCTAGGCAACCAGGCTGGACCACACCAACCCCAGGGTGCAAGAGCGAAACTGGGGGGGGGTGTGGTGAGAAGCTGGAGGCAAGAGTCCAGACTAGGGGTAGGCAGAAGACTCTTCAAGAGGTACCTGCCGTGTGCCCTCCCACACTGTTGTGGCCTAGGCAGGTGCCTCTTCGCCCTACTCATAACTATTCCTGCATTCTAATTGCTCCTTGTATAGGAGGACTAGTGGCCCATTAAAAGCTGACATAGCTCACGTCCTGATACCAAATACTGTGCTTAGAACAGGAAAATCCTTGAGGAACCCTGTTCACATAGATGTTCTGAACTCAATGACCATTATCATACTGCTCATTGCAACCATCAGAGCCACTGACTTGTAAGAACACTTACATAATAACAGTCAGTGAGGGTGGACAGTTTCCTTGGACATACACAAACGTTTTCCGATGCAAGAAAATTATCACAAGATAACTCTGACAGGGTCTTCCACTGCCAAGGAGTTCAGGGCATCATACTATAGAGTATGTGTGTATACTCATTGACTTGCATACAAGGCTTTTCCAAAGTGGTTATCCTTTCTACATCTCCATTGCTTTAATTTCTAACTTGATCACCTTTAACCATATTTGGAAAGCATCACTGAGATATTCAGCCCTCTTTCCCCTTGCCTACGTTTCTTACATTGGAGTTTTTGTGCTCGATTCATGTAGGGAAGTTAAAATACAAATCCTGTTTTATCCAGGTGCTTCTATCATTTCATCAAGCCCTTCTGGTAACTCCCTTCAATGTTTTAGTTGTAAGGCATTCTAGAAAATCGGTTGCTGTTCAAGACATAAAACAAAATTAAAGTAAAGTAATATACTGCTTTATTCATACCCTGCCTTTAAAGGGAGAGCCATCAAAAAAAGCTGCTTTACGACGTAAGTGCAATGGCATTTTATCTTCCTGAAGCATAAAAAGCATTTGCATGCAGTAAATGTCCCACATCTGTGTGGCAAACCAACCCTGTTTTCATTTTAATGGAGCGGATGCATACTTAAACTATACGAGTTTACTTTAGTGTACATTAAAAACAGTTTAGACAGCAGCTCATTAACTTGCAATTAAATGAAGAACTACCTTAAAAATAGAGAAGAAGAAAAAAAGGCATTTGAAAGTGCATAAAATTATTTGGCAATAAAGAGCAAATTTTATTTATAGACAATTACGCCGGTTTGCTGAATAGTATAGTCAGATATTAATTTCGGGATGGGAGCTTTATGAGGCAGCAATAACAGCTTTCTGCATATGGTCCAGGTCAAGGACAGTGAGCATCGGCAAGTGGAACATGGAAGACAGCCAGAAGTCAATCATTCAGTGACGACTGGAATGTATTATTCATTTAAAGACAGTGCCCCTGGGCTATTAAACCGTAATCAACATGTAAAGCAATGCGTGCCTCTACCTGCAGCTAAAGCAAAATAAATACAAATAAAAGATTCATTTTCCAAGGATATAAAGAAAATATATTTTCAAGTTAATAATCGGCAGTTACCTGGGGGGCATTAAACTGCTTTTGCTTCTTCAATAAAACGGAGTTAATGAAAGACACAGATTCGGTGCAGCGGTTTAATCTTTAGATTGTATGGAGAAACATCTAAATATAAAGCTGCCCGCACGTGACTAGGCTGGGGATATCTAAACCATTGATGGGATATTGTGATTGTGGTTCCTCTGGGTGTTCTGCATCCAGCCACAGTCTAAAATTATCCTGGTAGGTTAATTAGCGCCTGATAAAACTCAACATAATGTGAGTCAATGTGACAAATCTCACCCTAAATAACACGAAGGTTGGACATCTCTGAAGCAGAGGTAAATATTTAAATTGTAATCTGTAGGTATCCCCTAAACCCCAAGGGATGGAGGGTCAGGGTAAAGGTCTATAGTGGCCTGCCTCACCTTAAGCTGTCACTGTCTAATACACATGAGTGAAGAAACTTGAACCAATAATAAAAAAAAAATGTAATATGTATTTAAAGGGACACTGTCATGGGAAACATTTTTTTTTCAAAATGAATCAGTTAATAGTGCTGCTCCAGCAGAATTCTGCACTGACATCCATTTCTCAAAAGAGAGAACAGATTTTTTTATATTCAATTTTGAAATCTGACATGGGGCTAGACATATTGTCAATTTCCCAGCTGCCCCAAGTCATGTGACTTGTGCTCTGATAAACTTCATTCACTCTTTACTGCTGTACTGCAAGTTGGAATGATATCACCCCCTCCCCTTTCCCCCCAGCAGCCAAACAAAAGAACAATGGTAAGGTAACCAGATAACTGCTCCCTAACACAAGATAACAGCTGGCTGGTAGATCTAAGAACAACACTCAATAGTAAAAACCCATGTCTCACTGAGACACATTCAGTTACATTGAGAAGGAAAAACAGCAGCCTGCCAGAAAGCATTTCTCTCCTGAAGTGCAGGCACAAGTCACATGACTGGGGGCAGCTGGGAAATTGACAAAATGTCTAGCCCCATGTCAGATTTCAAAATTGAATATAAAAAAATCTGTTTGCTCTTTTGAGAAATGGATTTCAGTGCAGAATTCTGCTGGAGTAGCACTATTAACTGTTGTGTTTTGAAAAAAACATGTTTTCCGATGACAGGATCCCTTTAAGCAATTTTACGCTTATAAAGGACAACAAAGCCCACACGCTAAAGGTGGCCATGCACTATAAGATTCAAATGTTTGGTGAGGACTGAACAAGGACCATATGAACTAGTCGATGCAGTCCTCGATCGGACGGAAAAATCAAACCTGCATGATCAACATGCAGCCAATTTTTTGCCATAATTTGCCCATGTATGGCTACCTTAAGAGATATCTTTGTATAATAACCAAGCAATCACTCTCTGTTCAGTAAAAGATGCATGCGTCGCTGATGTGTTACTGACTACACCGACACGACAAGCTTCTAATTAAAGATGCATGTAACATAAATCTGATGCGGGTCAAATAATCTCAGCTCCACAGCATGCGCCCAAAATACAAACTGAATCAAAACACATAATTACTAACACAACCAACTTTAAATTATAATCACAATGTCCATTAAGAAAGATACTCTTTAGATAACGGACGCACCATTTGCTCTGATATCATTTGAAGATAAAGCCCCTGAAGGCCATGGTCAATGTAGGAGGAAAATAGAAATAAAACTCTTGCTAGAAACACTATACCAGAGCTTCCCAATTACAAACCATAGGGCAGACCCTTCAAGGGTGGCATGAAGCAGTGAATGGTTGGACCCACATAAACAATAATTAGGGTCTGTAAATGTTTTCTTTCATCCAGGTCAGGGTATATCTAGTAAAAGTAAATCTAGAGCAACTTTACTTGCGGAGTATTTATTGAAGATACAGTATTTCAATAGTCCTCCAAGCAGATTCTTCAGTGCAACCAACTGATACGGGAAATAGAAAAGATATTCTAGGAACTATAAAGTACAAGCCTAGCTTGTCAATACACAGTTGCTGGGAGTCACTATAACCTTGCATGTCATACATACATGGACTGAAAGAAGCACATCCCTATTGGTTGGCTTATCACTTTGTCCCACTTTAATAGTCCTGTGTTCTAGCGCTCCCAAGGCCACACAATAGGTTCAACCTAAAGTTCTCTCATGGTGGGATACCACGGCATGTGTTGGCTTGTGCAAAATAACTAATGACTGCCAAGATATAGTCATTAAATAATCCATCACTGATTCTGGAACACCCTTTCCTTAATTAGGAGCACAGTCCCAGAATAAGAAATATCTGTCCCACCACCATAACCATTATGAGTAACATCAAAATGTACCACAGTTAACAGGCAGTCAATATTATTCAACAAGGGTCATTGTGTCCTAAGGGAAATAGCTACAGTATCTTTCTGCAGAGGTTATGAGAATACTGGTACACATCTTGCTAATCCAATGCCTATGGAAAACCATTAGCATCTAGATTAAGCCACCAACACATTCAGTTATTCCTTCTAGGGGAGTGGCACTTGCTGCTTATTTTTTATAAAAGGATTATAGCATAAGGTAGCAAATCCATGTGGAAAAAAGAAGGAACCCTTCCAGAAAATGCACAATTGGGTTGAATAGAGCAGAAAATAATTGCATCTATATAATATTATTTATAGACTTAAATCAATTTTGTTTATTGTATTTTGCAGAATTGCCCCTGAGTAATAAGGATCTAGTGGCCTTATAATATACTAGGGATGCACCGAATCAGGATTTGGTTCGGGATTCGGCCTTTTTCAGCAGGATTTGGCCGAATCCTTCTGCCAGGCCGAACTGAATCCTAATTTGCTTATGCAAATGAGGGTCGGGGAGGGAAATCGCGTGACTTTTTGTCAAAAAACCAAGGAAGTAAAAAGTTTTCCCCCTTCCCACCCCTAATTTGGATTAGGATTTGGTTCGGTATTTGGCTGAATCTTTCGCAAAGGATTCGGGGGTTCGGCCAAATCCAAAATAGTGGATTCGGTGCATTCCTATAATATACAGATAGGAGGTGACTTTTTGCTCTGGCGAACGGCTGTCACTCTGCAATTCAGTAAAGTGTGAATTTTACTGAACGTTACCGCTTTTGCCAGATTTTACTTTGCTACCTCAGACCAGGCGAACTGATAAAATGAAGCTTCAGCTTCCACAATCTGATGTCAGTGACATCATATCCTGTATGCTGAAAATGCATTCAAGTTGTAAAAAACAATGGCGACTTTTCTTTTTTTAAAGCGGGATTGCCTTCAAAAGTCCAAACTATGAAAGACATGTGTGAACAAAATGTTTTAACTAATTTGAGGGGCGTGGCACATTTATATAAGGGTGGGCCCATGTCTAGGGCATTAGAGGATCTCTACTGTCTTTATTATGGCTCATTGGACATTTGTTTTAAAAAGTGGCTACTTTAAAAATTTGCACCAATATTACTATTAAAGACATCCATACGACTTTTAGGTACCCACCCTATTCAAATTAAAATAAGCGAAAGAGAGCTAATGAAGTTTCGCTAGGCAGAAACGAACGCTAGAGAAAATTTGCTATGAAATGCTTGCACTGCCGAAGTAAAGCTAGCGAAAATTCACCAGCGTTCAGCTGTAGAGACGCAACTTCGCATTTCAGTGAATTAGTGTAGTGGTAACGAATTTGTGCCTAGTTAAGTGGCGCAAAGTGTGGCGAATTGGTCGATGGCAAAAATTTGCCATTAGTGAATTTGCCCCAAAGGCTTTATTACAGCTAAAAATGCACGCTGAACGATTAGCAGCTTCAAAAAACCTGAAAAAGGCAAGAGAAAAATAACAATATTGCCACACCATTTATTTCTAGAGAAGCAGCAAGTTATGCAGTTATTTAAATTGATTAACTACAAACGGGGTATCACAATAAAAATAGGATCAGAGGGCACTGCTCACAAGAGTTTACACCTGCAAATATTAAAGGGAAAAAGAACCTAAGATATACTAGCCATTCCTTTATACAATGCCCCTTCCTTTACCCACCTGCTGGAAACCTGGACCAAAAATTGACGTTATCAAAAGAACAATTATTCATGCAACAGATATAATTATGCAACAGATATAATTTAGTACACATTTGTCAAGAAATTTCACCTGGAAAAAGTGAGAGGGCTTAATATAGGAAAGGGGCTCTAAATGGCTTAATGTCAATATTCATCCTAATTGTTAGTGAAGCAAAAGAATAGAAACCTGGAGAGAAGAAAACAAAAGTGTTATGACCATTTGATATGGATAAGAAAAGATTATGTGCATTTAATAGCAGTCTGGAAAACTGATCATTGTCTATTAGGAAATTGTTTTGTATTATGGATACGGGGGTGGCGGATAATTCCTGCTCCTTTCCAGGTAGAAGACTGCTACATACAACACAAGTAGGTTCTTGGAGAATAGTGGAGGTAAAGGGTCTATAACACACATACTGTAAAATAATCTCTTTGGCACCTGTAGGAACGGCAGATTTTTTGATGAACATAATTAAAGACGCCAATTCAGTACATATTGGATAGTAACGGCACATCACAGTAGTTTCACATGGGAATTACTTACACCACAGGTGTCTGCCCCTTCGCATACCAGGATCTCTCAGTGTGGCCTCAAATGCATTTCACACACAATCCTGGGTCCTTACCACTAGAATGCTAACAGTCTAATTGGTGCCACTTACAATCTCCTCAGTGGAGCACATAACTGCTCTTACTAGCTCATTCTCCTAGTGTGTGTTATATAGTCATATGAGTTTGGGTGGTATGTCTTTCATTTCCCAGGAACATCTGAGTACTGGGGTGTTTTCTGAATAAATATCTTTAGTGAAGCAGTATTCAGTTGTATGAAATTATATCAAATGTGAAAAACTGACTGTGTAAAATATGTGGGTACCCTAGTAATTCTGCTAATTTGAATGCATTGTGAGAATGGTTACAGACAACCCAAAGATCACCTCCAAAGACCTGCAAGAACATCTTGCTGCTGATGGTGTATCTGTACATCGTTCTACAATTCAGTGCAATTTGCAAAAAGAACATCTGTATGGCAGAAACAGAGTCACTTGTATTCAACAGCTCATTTAGACAAGCCACAGTCATTTTGGAACAAAGTGCTTTGGACTGATGAGATACAAATGAATTATTTGGTCATATCAAAAAGCTCTTTGCATGGCAGAAGAAGAACACCGCATTCCAAGAAAAACACCTGCTACCTACTGTCAAATTTGGTGGAGGATGTGTGGCTAGTTCAGGGAATGTGGTCATTGTTTAAAGTAAAGGGTCGGATGAATTCAACCCAATATCAACAAATTCTTCAGGATAATGTCAAGCATCAGTCACAAGGTTTAAGTTACGCAGGGGTTGGATATTCCAACAAGACAATGACCCTAAATACACTTTGAAATCTATGAAGACATTTATGCAGAGGGAGAAGTACAATATTCTAGAATGGCCGTCACAGTCCCCCGACTTGAATATCATCAAAAAATATATGGGATGATTTGAAGCAGGCTGTCCATTCTCAGCAGCCATGGACAAATGGTCAAAAATACCGTCATCCAGACACTCATCAAAGGCTATAGGAAGCGTCTAGAGGCAAAAAGAGGCTCAACTAAGTATTGATGTAATATCTCTGTTGGGGTGCCCAAATGTATGCAACTGTCTAATTTTGTTATGATGTATATTGCATATTTTCTGTTAATCTAATAAACTTTGTCACTACAGATGAAGCCACTTGGATTTGTGAGTTAAATGCGTCATGACTCAGGGGTAATTGAAGAAACTGTGTTATCTTAAGTCATCTTAACTCATTTAATGCATTTAACCTTTTCATTAGCATACCAAAGCTCCATTGTTCACAATGGTGAATGCTTTAATTAGATGGGATGTTGTGACGCAGTTTTCTGTGTTAAATGAGATAAATGGGATATCTGTGTTTAGTTATTCTGTGTCAAACAGACAAACCAAAGTGGCTGCATCTGTATGTGCTGAAATACTCATGTTATATATTAAAAGGAAGCTCAGCCAATGATAAAAAAAACCCCAAAGAATAAAGAGGGGTTCCCAAACTTTTTCATATGACTGTAACAGAAGCTATATTGCCACTAATTATAAGCCCTTATTACACAGGGTGACTTTCCCAAACCTCCACCAAGGTGTTGTGACACAGTACTTGGAGGACACGTAGCAAATCTAACAAAGGACGGCACTCCGGTGAAAATGGCAAGTATATTGCAGGATCCTGCAGGTGTACATGGCGAACATGTGTGTGTGGCTTCAAATTGCACAGAAATGTGTGGATTTATGGTCTGGGCTGCAGAGGTTTGTCTGAGGAGCTAATGGTTAATTCCCTCTTGGCCAGGTAATTGTACTGCAGAGATAATTCACGACGTACAGGCACACACACATATCTGATTGCCTTTCCTTGGGCGTGAGGAGGAGACAGTTCTTCCTTAGGTGTGAGAAAGAACTACAGATTACACATAACACCCTTCGGCCAATGGAAAAAAAATCCCTCCCACAAGGCATAGGTAAACTTTCAAAATCCTCTAAAATACTATGAATAATCACATTCAACAGGTTTAGAGGGATGATGACTGGCAAGGTATTGTAAGGATGAAGTTTAGAAAATAGCCATTTAGTGGCATAGCAGGGATGTGAAATATCTAGAGCTGCTTCTAATGCATCTTTCCAGCCACCACAGTACAAATTTCAAGAGATTATTATTAGTAAATGAATGAGAATGAAAGACCACTGCATCTAATGGCAAGAGGCCAAGATGTTATCTCGTCTCTGGCGGTTCAGCGTGCGCAGATTTAAAGCTTAGCATAACCTTGATTTTATTCTAGTTTTAAATAGTCACATTTAACGATCTATAGTGCAGGGTAATAATTCCATTACTATAACGTCTAACAAGATACTGGGGTAGAGGCAGCATAATACGCCAACAAGACGTACCGCTCGAGAACATCATATATTAATGGCAGCGCTTTAATACAAAATCCATCTAAATCAAACTCTTTAATGGCATTTTCAGCAATTTGAACTGTGGATTATTGCTAAAGTGTTATGGCTTTCATATCAGAGGTGCCAGCTGTTAGCCACAAAGCACAATTATCATGCCTTGCTTTACACCTGCTGCTTCTCTAATAAGAAGCAAGGTGTCCATTAAACACGTATGGATGTAGCGCGTGCGAGGGCAAACACAATGCCTAAGAGCACCTGATTAAACCTTAATAGCATGTTATTGCCAGTAGAAATGACTCCTTTTGACACTGAGATTGGAATTCTGCAGTGAATACCATCAACATATACTCTGCTCTAAAATGCAAGAAGTGCAGCTTTTACATACAAAGAAGCCACTTTGGGTTTATTTATAAGGTGCTGCGCAAACCATTTTTGAAAACTTCAACCCGAGAAAGAGTTGTTTGCCTTTCAAATGTATATTTTATTTCAAAATCATGAGTCATATCTAAAGCTACGTCATGCAGAACCTTCGATTAAATCACTGTCAAGCCATACAAGCGTTGCTACAAGAAAGAAGAGGGATTCTCAGTGTGGCACTGTTTGTACAAAATGTTATTTGTTCTGTAGGATGGAAGCACATATGCATATTAACAAAAATAGTTATCTTAAAAAACACTACTGTCAAAACATGGGGTATCTATCAAATGTGGTTCTGTGACATGGGTACCACAAGTGGTTCTTTATCCTTATAGGTGTTGCTCCAATAAGGAAGGGCCTTTGGAAGCATAAGCACTGAGTAGGTCCTGAAGACAAGACAAATGCCAAAGTCTCTGCCTGGTTCTCTTTGGACATACATCATATCTAAGACACCATTCATTCAAGTCATGATATATAGTATCTAGTCAAGGTAAATCTAAAGCAGTTATCAAATGTTTAAGCAAATTTTAAACCCTTAAAGGTAATACCAGCACCAAAATGTATCAATGTATATAGGTATATTTTCATTTATAAAGACTGGACCCGACCCCGCAGGCTGAACCGCAACCCGCATATTTACAAAATTTGGACCACAACTGCCTTATCCGCAACCCGCCGACCACCATCAAACAGGAAGTGATTGTGCTGCACACTGGAAATGACGTCATCAAAAGTGGGCGAGGACAGAAACAAGTTTTGTAAAATATAGACAATATTACATAACATAAAAAATTTAGATGAGACCTGCAACCGACCCGCGTCTATACCCGCACCTGAAAATCCTCCCCTCATTCCGCAGGATGCCTGCTTTTTTTGTGGGTAACCCGCGGGTACCCGACCCGCTGCAGGTCATCTCCCATAGACTCCATTTTATACAAATCCAATTTTTTTAAATAAAGTCCTTTTTCTGTAATAATAAAACAGTACTTTGTACTTCATCCCAACTATAATTAATCCTTATTGGAGGCAAAACCAGTCTACTGGGTTTATTTCATGTTTACATGATTTTTTACTAACTTAAGGTATGAAGCTCCAAATTAAGTATAGATCAGTTATCTGGAAGACCCCAGGTCCCAAGCATTCTGGATAACTGGTCCTATACCTGTACCATGAAACTCATCAGTACAGTGTTCTCCATTGAGAGTAGGGTTGGCTAGCTCTCAGTAAAGAGGCCTACACAGGGATTTAGAAGCTAGAGGGATGGGGGATTTTCTATTAAAAGGAGAAACAACCCGTACCCTACATAGATCTCCCTTATTAAGGGGTTGTTTCTCCTTTAAGACTTATCTGATTGATTAGAGTAATTTGCAAAATTAAAGCACAGAATACAAATTAAACACAAATGAAAGCAAGTATAATGAGAGAGCATAAGTAAAGTGTTGCTTGAAGCTTTATGGACCATTTAAATGAACACAACAGAGTTTAAACAATGATTTTGACATTTTTCATGACAATCATTCTACCGATATAGTGGCTATAACAGATTAGGAGATAATTAAAAATAATGAGTCAATTAGGCTTTGTGCAGCAGTAGAACCAATACCAATATCATCTCTCCCTTTCTAGTCTCTGCACTGCTGGTTCCGATTCTTGGAACGATTTTAATGAATGCATATTGGAAAGTTGCTCAGAATTACATTTGTTAAAACCATCTAAACAGATACATTTTAAGACAGCTATTGGGCAAATAGGGTTGTCAACTTTTGACAATGGCAATATCAACGATTGTGGAGAAGAAGCTGGGCAATGATGTAAAGGGTGGGGCAGGGCTTGGAGGGTTGGAGTTATGACAAAAGGGAGGGGCTGAGACTTAGACAGGCCAGATTGAGAGGGGTTTGGGTGCTTAGAGAGGTGCAAGGGTGAGTTTAATTGGGAGGGATTTGGGTTGGGCTGGGCAGAACCACCAGGGATTATAAATTTAACGCCAATCATATTATCAGTAAATTTTGTAAATTTGTAATGCCAACCCTGGCTGGTATTTGTCTAGGCCAGGTGGAAAACCTATTAGTAAACAGAGGTCAGACATCTTCAGATGGGTTGGGGCAGGAGAGCAATGCCATTGCTGACAAGGGAAGACTCATAGTAATTAGCTGCATTGCCAAGTGTTACTGGACAGTTATCAATCACCTGACTGCAAACCGCCCAATGATATTCAAGATTGGCAGATGGAGCAGCTTGTCCTTGGGAGGTAGTCAGTGCCGGCCATAGATACAATATGCTGCACAGGGGGAGCCACAGTCCAAAATTGCTGATACTTTAGTGTTCCTTGAGTGAGAGAGGAGTAAGCCACCAGTTAATGCCTCAACTGACCCATATGGAGGGAAGGAGTATTGGCATGTTGACAAACAGGCACATTCTAAAATAAATCAGTTAAATAAAAGCTAATGATACAATTGCTAATACGTTACAGCAAGTGAGGCCAGTCACAAAGAAAAGGTAATGCCGTCTGATACAGAAATATTGGCTACTGATGTTTCTACAATTGCCGTACAATAAAAAGAATCTCTATAGAAAGCAGAGATGTAACAGACTATTAAATAATGTGCCCAGAGCGAAAATTTCCAACGTCCATTAAGGAACTCCTGTGACAAGTTCTCAGAGTAAATAGAAAGAACAGCAGTGACTTAACTATTCTCGTCGCACAAAGCGCTGCTACAGCAAAGCCAGACTGCCATCGGCCTCACGTGACTGCTTTTACTGGGCTAGGGGCACTCGCTATACTTAAGCAAAAGCTCTGAGTCACACAGTTATTTCAGTTGCCTTTCGTGGCTTTATGACACAAAGGAAATTGAAGTCATTGTTCAATAATCTTTGCATTTTAATTCATACTAGGATGTCACGGGACGGCACAGATTCTGATTACCGTGCACTAGTCAAGGGAAAAGAGCTTGATCCCTTCTTTTAAGGACTAACCTTCCTTTGTGGCCATGAAACCTCTGCATGTGACAATGACAAATGGATACGTGCAGTTAGGGAACACAGCGGTTGCAACATCTTGCATCTTTTGTAGCATACACAGCATCTTGGATTCCTAATCCCTAACTGACGTCAAAGCTAAAAACTAAATAAATAGGAAAGGGCTGAAGTTCTACATGGCTGGATGTATTGTGAACACTAATTCAAGGTATGTTACCTTGGTTCATGCTTAGTAGATTTCTGTCATTAGGGAATATCTGTGACTTTATTAAATAAGTGGAAAACTTTGACAATGCAGAGTTGTGCAGTGGGATTGGCGTCCGCCATGACTGGCTGCTTGACTTCTTGTCCTCTGATCTCTGGCCGTGTCCTCTGATCTCTGGCCATGTCCTATTGACTCCTTGTTCTCTGATCTCTGGTGGTCTCCTCTGATCTCTGGTGGTCTCCTCTGATCTCCGGTGGTTTCCTCTGATCTCCGGTGGTTCCCTCTGATCTCCTGTGCTGTCCTCAGATCTCCTTTTGGTGTCCTCTGACCAGAAGCATGCACACATGGAGGAAGGAATATATGTACTTCACGTGCTGCCAGAAACCAAAGGCTACTACAGTTTATATAAATAGGCTGCTGTGTAGCCATGGGGGCAGCCATTCAAGCTTGAAAAGGAGAAAAGGCACAGGATTCTTAGCAGATAACAGATAAACACTTTAATAGAAAACAAGGATATTCAACAGAGAGCATCTGTAATCTGCTATGTAACCTGTGCCTTGAATACCTGCCCTCCATTGGAGCCACTGCAAGGAAACAGTATCTTATTTACTTGAAAACACTTTTTCCTGTGTTACTGTTCCTTTAAAAACATGGTGCTTCACATTACATAAGAATACTTTAACCAGAAAACCAAGCCGAGCATTAACAGGCTGGTTCACCTTAATGTTAACTTTTAGTATGTTATAGAATGGCCTACTCTAAGCAATGTTTCAATTGGTCTTCTTTCCAGTTTTCAAAAGAGGGTCACTGTCCCATCTAAAAACGAATGCTCTAGAAATCTAGAAATTAAAAGTTATCGTCACTTTTTATTACTTAACTTTTTATTCAGCCCCTCTCCTATTTATAATTCAGGCTCTTATTTAAATCATTGCATGGTTGCTAGGATAATTGGGACCCTGTCAACCAGATTGCTGAAACAGCAAACTGGAGAGGTGCTGAATAAAAAGCTAAATAACTCACCACAAATAAAAACAAATAAAGACCAATAACAAATTATCTCAGAATATTGTCCTCTACATCATACTAAAAGTTTCAAAGGTGAAAACCCCCTTTAAAGGAGAACTAAACCCTTAATTTAAAGAACCCCTACCCTACATAGATTAAATTTCTGCAGCGGGTCGGGTACCTGCAGGTTACCCGCAAAAAAACGAGCACCCTGCGGAATGAAGGGTGGATTTTTAGGTGTGGGTATAACTACAGGTCGCGGGTCTCATCTAAAATTCTTATATTACCGTGTATACTCGAGTATAAGCGCCATTTCTTCTCTTCGGTAATCTTTGGGAAGAGAGCGGCGTAGCAGCGCATGTGCAGTTGGAGCAATCTTCTGTTTTGCGACAACTGAGATTGCACTGAAAGTAAACGGAAATTGCTTAAGTGCCGGAAGAAAACCCGAACATTACCGAAGAGAAGAAGATGGCGCCCGTGAACTCCGATGCCCTGAATCTGCAATGAGGGGTAAGTAAAGAGTTAGGGGCATTTACCAGGGGTAACAGCTAAGCTGGTGGGGAACAGGGAGGAAGTGTCTATGTAGGGTTTAGTTAACCTTTAAGCTAACACATATCATGGTATACCATATACAAACCATGTACAAATATGGTATAACAGTCATAACTACACATGTCTTATAGGAATTGTAAAACAGTAGTGCAGAGTACTGCAGACCATTAACTTTGATTAAATAATAAACTACAGTCCTGTGGGCCCAGGTATTAAATTTGCACTGGGCCACCCACACTCACACTCATTCCTGCTGTTTAGATTATTCTGTGGTTTCCCGGTGGAGCCATTGTGGAGGAAGCAGGCCCGGGGGCAGTCTAAATGATCTAAATATACTGCAGCGTTATCAGCGTTTGAGTTTACTGGGGTTAGCAGATCACAATAACACAGCTGGAAGCTGCAGGCATGGAATAAACAGGCAGGTGTTAACAAGATAAGATAACACGGTGACCCTGCTATTGTCTTGCTGTATAATGGGAGACCCAGACAGCAAGGGCACTGATGGACAAGTACAGGCCAAAGAGGCTAAATGAGTAATTCATATCAGCTGATCAAATCCTCGTGTTATCATTTCAGCTGATCTTTCATTTTATTTCCGATGCTCTTTGTAACCCTACTGTGTTCCTTCACAAGTTCCGGTATGAAAGTCAAAATGAACAATTGCCTGCGGGCCCCCTTTGTGCTTCAGTTCTGTACCCATAACTTTCAGACTAAGCACTGTCCTTTCAAAAGGATCGGATTTTGAAAATATCCTGATGTTGAATAAAAATGCATGGGATAAGGCTTGTGTATATGAAGTCTTCATCATACACCGTCTTTTAATCATCTGACTGCAGCACGTCAGGTCAACCAACCCTTTCCTAAAGTGGGAATTGTATTTAAGGTGGCCCGATATTGCCCACCTCAAGGTGGGCATATCGGAGGGAGATCCGCTCGTTTGGCGACATCGCCAAACGAGCGGATCTATCCATGTATGGCCACCTTTACAGGTTCGACAATTGACCCAACTCAATATAACTCAATTAGACAGAAATGGCAGCCAATTTACTAGTGTGGACTTATCCACCACCAAATCTCGAGTTTCCAAACTACAGGTATAGGATCTGTTATTCCGGAAACCCTATGTCCAGAAAGCGCCGAATTACAGAACCGTCGTCTCCCATAGACCCCATTTTAATCAAATAAACCCAATTTTTAAAAGTGATTTCGTTTTTCTCTGTAATAATAAAACAGTACCTTGTACTTGATCCAAACTAAGATATAATTGATCCAAACTAAGATATAATTAATCCTTATTGGAAGCAAAACCAGCCTATTGGTTTATTTTAATGTTTACATGATTTTCTAGTAGACTTAGGTCATGAAGATCCAAATTATGGAAAGATCTGTTAACCAGAAACCCCAGGTCCCGAGCATACTGGATAACAGGTCCCATACCTGTACCAGATATTCCCCCAAAGTTTGCTTTATAACAACAAACCTGCCAGTTCCTGTGAAGACTGCGGACTTCCAGTGGCCTCCAGTTTATCTGGGATTTGGGCTCCCCCCTCTAGAATTCGTACAATTTCTCGCAGCTTATCACATTCTTCCTGTAGGTGCCGCACCGTGTCCGTGCGTTGCTGCTTGGCTTTACTCGCGGGGTTCAGACTCAGGTGGATGACTTTTGTTCTGCTTGGGTCGTAGCATCCCTAAAAATAAAATGAGTTATTTTGGATTATGAGTGCAATACTTTATTAAAGGGACAATATGACTTTTACATTTGTTCTTTATTCAGTTAATTTTATTTTTAGCCCAATGAAACCTTTTTTTTTTGTCGATTGAAAAGAAAACATTCTGCTACCAGTCCTCAGATAACGGCATTGCTGCAAAGGTTCAAAAGAACAATGAATACAGCTTTAAAAGCATTCTTATCATAACCCTCTAGGAGAGGAGCAATACCTTGGAGCTGATTACCTCCACTCAAACCTTAAGGTGGCCATAGATATAGCGATCCGCTCATTTGGCAAGCCCACATTGAGGTGGGCGATATCGGGCTGATCCGATCCTGGGCCCTAGGGCACAACAATTGGATAATAATGCACTCGTTTAGGGGCGGTCGGATCGCGGGACCGCATAAACGAACCGATACGGCCGCAATTTCTTATCCTGCCTGATCAAGATCTGGCAGATCAGGGAAACCCGTCGGATGGCCCCACACGAACTCGGTGTGTCGGCAGCCGTGTATGGGGTGGGGGCCTTTATTCTAATATTGAGTGGATCCTCCAGCAGCAAGAAATGAACACCGCATGGACAGGCAGCTGCCACTTAAATAAATGGAAGAAGTCAAGAGCAGGACTGACCGTTTCTTATCGGCTCCTTCATAGCAGCAGTGATTCCTAGGGAACTTAACCCAAAACCTGAGAAACATGCTCTGTTTCCACACACATGCAAGTAATCAATAAGGGCCCCACCATGCCCTAGTACAGGTATGGGATCAGTTATCTGGAAATCTGTTACCAAGAAAGCTCCAAATTATGGAAAGGCCATCTCCCATAGACCCCATTTTATACAAATGATCCAAATTGTTAAAAACGATTTCGTTTTTCTCTGTAATAATAAAACAATACCTTGTACTTGATCCAAACTAATATACAATTATTCCTTATTGGAGGCAAAACAACCCTATTGGGTTTATTTAATGGTTGCAAGAGTTCTAGTAGACTTAAGGTATCAAAATTACGGAAAAATCCATTATCTGGAAAACCCCAGGTCCTGGGCATTCTGTATAAAAGGTCCAATACATGTATTCTGTCCCCAGCAGCATCTGGGTCTGCTGTTCCTATTTTTTCTCCTCCTGGTTGGCAGACTTCTCTTATCTGCTGCATTTGCAAAAATCTCATTTATTCTTGGGTCTATTGCTCTCAACGACGATTATGACAACAGATATTCATAACCTGGGTGTCAAAAGCAACAAAATGAAAATAAAGGATTTTGAAGCATCTTACTTTAGAAAACGTATGCAGATTTTTCCAGTTGCAGTGAAGCATGTAATGCCCTTTAAAGAGGGGCTTGTATTCCTGTTAGGGATGCACCTAGGGTTGCCACCTGTCTGGTTTTGACCCGGACAGCCAGGTATTTTGAAGGGCTGCCCGGATCAAAATTAGGAAAACCAGGCAGGTTAACCCATGATTGATATGTGATCGGCCAATCGCTGCGTTATAGCCCCGCCCAGCAAAGTCATGACCCACCCCTCCACATCACAGCCCCGCCTCCCGGCTGGTCTCCGCTGAGCGAAAATGTGGCAACCCTAGATGCACCAAATCCAGGATTCAGCCTTTTTTTTTGCAGGATCTGGATTTGGCCGAATCCTAATTTGCAGACGGGAGATCACATGACTTTTTGTCACAAAACAAGGAAGTAGAAAAATATTTTCTTTCCCTCTCCTAATTTTCATATTTAAATAGTGGATTTTGTGCATCCCTAATTCTTGTAATAGATTGCAACTAAAAATGTAAAAGGGGTCCATCACTGCCGCACTGGACCCCTCGTCTGCACTTGGGGAACACATCAGTGAACATAACCTATAATCATTTATTTATTTTTGGTTCAGTTGTATGCTGGCTAATTGTGGCCTCCCTATTACAGCATTTAATGTATTTCAGCTATGAGGGTATTCCTTGCACTGAACACCGTGGGACTCCGCTGCTTGAATCTAAAATACAAAGAGGGACCTGGATGAAATAAGTGAAAGATTTTTATTGAAGTTGGAGAATCCTAATAACATGATTCATTTCATAGCGAGAGTGGTAAATGTTTGAAGCAGCTAATAAAAGCATGAGATGGAGTGCTGCATGGCTATCGAGTTTGTATCAGAAAGTGACATTTCATTCCGCACCTCTTGAACACATCCTCTGCCAGCGCCGGATTCCATGTCTAATAATCAGCTCGTGTATCTCCCCGCGTGCTGCTGGGAGATTTAAGAAGAGTGAGTGATATTGTATTGTGTTCATCCATGCTATTCATGACATAAACGCAGTCACAGGTTTTACTGTGGCTTCTTCATATGACACTTAAATCATATTGGACAGGAATAATGTTAAGGGGGTGTTTCTTCATATGAAAGATATAATATTCTTCCCTTCCTTCTCCAAAGATGGTTTTGCCTTTGAGCTTTTTCTACGACATCTATAAAAAAATGAAAAATGAATAATAGCACATTTTTTTCCTTCCTAAGAGCCAAAGCTGATTTATTTCTGGAGATAAGGGGATAAAAGCCAGAGAAAACCACGTCCCAAGCTTCATTATATATAATTCTGCTCTCCTCCCACTCAAAGTTTAAACAGCGGCTATTATTAAACCTATTGAATACCATAGAACAGTACTGTCAAAGTTCTGTGGTACCCAGGGCCACAATTTTACTGGCCTATGTGGAGGAGGGCCGATAATGGAAGTCAGTGTTGGCCACTCCCCCTTTTAAACCACACCCACTGTAAACCACACTCATATTACCACAAGAACTTTTAAGATCATATCCACATTAACGGTGGTAGCACACCAAAAAACCAAATGGTTGGTGCTCACTGCAGTGAAATCCCTCATCACTCATATGTGAAAAATTGAAGTCATGTTAAAAACATACCTTTAAATACATATGCCTCATCCTCCCCTGTGGATAATACAACAACCCCCCAACACATGATTAAACACCTTAGGGGCCCTTAACAACAATTTCCAAATGCTGACAAACCCCTAACAGGCTTACATCCCACAGGTAGTGTAGGGCAAGCAGCACTGGGCAAGCAGAGAATGGCACACACAGGGAGGCAGGGCCGGGCCAAGGTATTTTTGCACCCTAGGCAAAGGCTTCAATTAGTGCCCCCCCCCCCACCCAGTCCTGCATTAACATTTCCCACCTCACCAGTCATACAGCCCCCTGTACCTGTACCAGCACCTATCATATTGCCTCCATTTGTACCTATACCAATGGCAGTCAATCCCTCAGATTGCCCCCAGGCAATCTGTCCCTGTGCCAGCATAAGCCAAAACATCCATCATATTTTTACCCCCAATCTGTACCTATGCCAGCGGCAACCAAAATAATCCATCATATTGCCCCAATTTGTATCTGTTCCAGCAGTAGCCAATAATCCATCATATTGCCCTCAAACATCTGTGTAACTGTTCCAGCAGCCACAATATTGCCCCATGTACCTGAGCCAGCAGCAGCCAATCCCTTATATTGCCCCCAATCTGTACCTGTGCCAGCATCAGCCAAAAAATACACACTATTGCCTCCATATATGTACTTGTGCCAGCAGCAGCCAAATATCCATTATATCATCTTTTTACATGTGCAAGTAGCAGCCAAGATATTGCCCACAAATATGTACCTGTGTCAGCAGCTGCCAAAAGGGAGCTGGGAGTGATTCTGTCTGGAACAGGGGGTTTATAAAGTTGAAAAACTATTAAAGGCCAAGCAAATCAGGGTTTAAAATAGAAAGAAAGGAAATTCCCCTTAAAAGTGTGCCCCGCCCATGATTGCACCCTAGGTGGGCACCTACTCTGCCTGCCCCTAGTTCCAGTCCTGCAGGGAGGGAAGGCAGAACAGAGCAGGAGACAAGTAAAGCACAAGGAAATCAGTCTAATATGTACTACATACAGTGACACAGTGCTGGTGCCCCATTAGCATTTTGAATGTGTGAACAGGTGAACAATTTGGGCAGTTTCAGTCTGGGTCTCAGGTGTGAACAGTACAGGCCTTTAGGGGAGTGAACAATAGAGGTGTCACAAGTGTGAACAATACAGGGGGATCACAGGTGTGATACAGGGGATTAGAGTCTGAATTTGAGGGTTAAACAATGCAGGGTGCAGTTTATCTCTACAGTGATACCTTTTAAAGTTTACATATGGTAAGCAGACATAGCATCTGGGGGGCCAAAGAAGGGGGGGTCGCGGGCCGCCGCCAGTTGGACAGCCCTGCCATAGAACATATCATCTATGGGGCCTGTATAGTGTTGGTCCTAGATTGTATGCTAACAATTATCTCTTTGACCAAAGCTCTGTGTTTGTCTACAAGGCAACACACAGCAAAGGTTAAAGAGACAAACTTTATAGAGGAGAAAAATAAAGGGATGCTAAAATTCTGTAATTGTATTCTTATCTCACCCACTTTGGCTGTGTGCCACTTAGGACAGGGGCACATTCGGGGGGATTTAGTCGTCTGGCAACTAATTGCCTCTTCTTCCGGGCGACAATCTCCCCGAACTGCCTCCCCCCTGCCTTCCGCCTGCTATTATAAGAAAACGCGAGCGCAATGGCACTCGCGGCGCTTAGATTTCCAAAGTCGCCCAAAGTGGTCTCACGAGGAAACTTCGGAAATCGAAGTGGCGCGAGTGCATTGCCGCAGGCAATTTTTAATTTAACAGGCGGAAGGCAGTTCGGGGAGATTGTCGCTGTTTGCCCATGCCCTTAGGGGGGAATTCACAAAAGTGGTGATATTGAGACAAAATGTCAGATTTGCCACCAAATTCACAGAACTCTATCTCCACTTTTGGGAATTTGTCTTTTAAACAGACACTTTTCAGATTCTGTCTTTTGCACAACATTTTAACGACATTTTTTTTGAATTTGTCTTTAGCTCTTACTAAACCTGTCAGTCATCAAACTGGAATTTCCGGGGGAGTGAGTTTATTTTACCTAGGAAATTTATACATCCTTTTTTCAGGATAACCTGGACTGTCTAAATCTGCCTACATGTTTTTGTAATTCCACTTCTGTAACAAGATACAAGGGTCTAAATACAAAAAAATGCTATTTTGCAGAATATAGGGATTTGTATCAGAAATATGTTTTATTGTCTTAAGTCAATACTTTTCCTTTAGATAATATATTCACTCAAATTGCTAATACTGACTCATTTATTAGGCCAAAACGAGTAAAAAATGCAAGTGTGAGTTTAACACTAACATTTTTTTAATATTTTATTAATGAGGCTTCTACACCTATAGGGTGAGACAGAAACTTGTGCCCAGAGTATAAAAGGCTAATCCCTATTAATATACTAATAATTCCCCAATGGGGCAACTACAAGAGGTGTGAAATAAAGATTGGGGAAACCAAAACAGAGCAGATTATTTTGGAATTGATCTGACACACGGGGAAGAGTTATACTGAACTTGACTCCATTTTTAAAATGCTGGGAGAAAATGTCGTTTTTGCACCATTTTTATGTCGTTTGAAAGACAAATTCATAAAAGTGTCTGTAAATTGTCTTTCACTAAATTATGAAAAGTGGCAGTTGAGTTGGAATTTAGGCGGATTTCTGCTTGTGAATATGGAGAAAGTATTTTACACCAGTTTACCACCACTTTTACTCCAAAAATGGGCTCTCTCCACTTTTGTGAATTCCCCCTTAGACTTGGGGTCCGACGGGACCCCGGGAAAAAAACCTGTTGGCCACCGACCAGAATTGATCCCTGCTTGCCCTCTGCAGTTGCTCCCCACCTGCCCTCTGTCATCGCTTCCCTGCTGCCCTCCCTTGATCGTGGCAAAAGTAAGTTAAGGTGAGCGTGGGGGGGGATAAGGAGCTGGTAGTGGGTGGGAGGCAGGAGCCCCAGAGGGGGTGTGGGGGCCCATGGGGTAGAAGCCATGGTAGGCCTAAAACACCCCAGACCAACCGTGCTTAAATTAGATGGCTACTCCCTGTCTTTAAAAGGGGTGGTTCACCTTTAAGTTAAAGGGGCTGTTCACCTTTGAGTTAACTTTTAGTATGTTGTAGAGACTGATAGTCTGAGACAATTTGCAGATGGTTTTCATTTTTTATTATTTGTGTTTTTTGAGTTATTTAGCTTTTTATTCAGCAGCTCTCCAGTTTGCAGTTTCAAGCAATCTGGCTAGTGGGCCCAAATTCCCCCAGAAACCATGCATCAATATGGATAACAGACTGGAATATGAATACTAGAGGACCTGAATAGAAAGACGAGTAATAAAAAGTAGCAGTAACAATACATTTGTAGCCTTACAGAGCATTTGTTTTTTAGATGGGGTCAGTGACCCCCATGTTTAAGCTGAAAAGAGTCCAAAGAAGAAGGCAAATAATTAAAAAACTATATAAAAGAAACCCAAATACAGTAAATACAAAGTAGCTTAGAATGAGCCATTCTACAACACAGCAAAAGTTAATTTAAAAGTGAACCACCCCTTTTAACATTTAGTATGATAAATAATGGCTAATTCTAATTCATTTTTTATTTTTCCCACTTATTGGAGCGATCTGGCTTCATGTGCACATGCTTTTCAATCATGAATGAAACCATTTTTGCTGATATTATTGCTATAACAAAACATCAGCAATATAATGATGTTGAGGAACATACAGGTGCAGCTACAGATGGTGTGTGCTCAGCTATATGGACTGTATATTTGTATAATGCCCAGCTGGAAGGAGAGACTTCAGAAGTAGCTGTTAATATCCAGGCAGACTCTGTTCTCTGTCGTGAATGTAACTTGGGGCTATCGGGGGAAAGTCATAGGGTGAATATGTCTCTACGTATTAAGTGTATCATTGTAAACAAAAGCAGTCTTAACACTGAGGCTTTCTGTTATCATTCCCCAATGCTGAATGTTTCCATGGCAAACCAGACTACATATGTACACCAACATATGATTAAACCCCCAAATGGTCTTACAGTAAGACCCCAGAATGCAGTTCATCCTGAGCCCAAATAATGATACAATAATAATATAATTCAAATAATTGGTAATAAAGCTAAATGACAACAACTGACAATGATTGTGGCTCCACGTTACTATGAAGATAAATCAAGTAGAATTCAATTTCTTTAATAAATTGGACTTGTTCTATATCAAACTGATTTGCACGGTCTTTCCAGGAACATTTTCCGCCTGAAGATATGCAAAGGTTTGTCTAACGATAATAACATATTAGCCAATTATACATGAAAACAATGTTAGTGATATAACACAATTAAGAATACGGTATTGGCACAGAAACCTGTTGATATTACAGAAAAATAACAACCAGTCTTTCTCCTGACGTGTTTTGGGATAATATAGATGAAAAGGACCCTGTATTTATTAGGGATGCACCAAATCCACTATTTTGGATTCAGCCAAATCCTTCATGTGAGATTCGGCCGAAAACCGAACCGAATACTAATTTGCATATGCAAATTAGGGGTGGGAAGGGGAATTTTTTTTTACTTCCTTGTTTTGCATATTCAAATTAGGCTTCAGATTCGGTTCAGCCGGGCAGAAGGTTTCGGCCAAATCCTGCTGAAAAAGGCAGAATCTTGGTCAAATCCCAAAACGAACAATGGATTCGATGCATCCCTAGTATTTATAACATCTTTTTGGGGATATTGCTGTATATGGAACTGGCCCTGGAATATGAATGAAGAAATCTGTGCAAAAATTGTGAATAATCATTAGCCTCCCCAAACACAAAAAATGTTGTGGGACAGACTGGGCCATTTATCAAGAAAAGGGGCCTAAATCGTTGTCTTTATGCATTTAGGACTCTTCACTTAGCACCTGGAACTTTCCCATACCTCCCAACATTTTGGAAATAGAAAGAGGGACAAACAAATTTGCTGCATGGAGCGTGGTGAGCATTTTTTGACCATGCCCGTTTTTATGGCACCACCCTCTAATTATCAAGTTAATTTTACACAAGTTATAAAAGTTTGAAAACATTTTTGTGTTTTTTATGCTATTGCAGTTTTGCTAATGAAGGTGAATTGCCCTTTAAATTGAAAGTCAATTTCCCTAAGAGTCCTGCTTATCTTAAATTGTTACAAAAGTATCAGTGCACCTGCCACCTGTTCTGTGCTGTGCTCTTTGCCAAATGCCAATTAAGTTAGAAACTTTATATCTTTTTCTGGCTGTTTCGTGCAGGAGATCAAAGAGAAAGTCGGGACATTTCTGTAACAATCCGAGACTGTGGGTTGAGCTGTCAAAATCGGGACTGTCCCGCAAAAAAAGAGGTATTCTTTCCCCAAGTGTTTTTGTGTTGAGCATTCCAAGGCTTCCTGTGTCTTACAATATGTAAATAAAGGCTATAATCTAAACTATATTCATTAAAAAAAATCTTATGTGACAAAAAATTAACATTAGTTCTCTAATATCACTTTCTACAGCATACTAAATTGAATTTTAAAATGGAACTAACGCTCTACATAGGTGAGACATATAGACTGCGAGGAACCTTAATGCAGGTATAGGATCTGTTATCCGAAACCCATTATATAGAAATCTCCAAATTAGTCCCTTTTAATCAAATCATTCTAATATTTAAAAATTATTTCCTTTTTCTCTGTAATAATAAAATGGTACCTTGTATATGATCCAAACTAAGATATAATTAATCCTTATTGGAATCAAAGCCAGCCTATTGTCTTATTTATTATTTAATGTTTAAATCATTTTTTAGCAGACAAAGTATTATGGAAAGAACCCCTTATCTGGAAAACCTCCGGTCCAGAGCATTCTGGATAACCGTTCCCCATTCCAGTATTAATATATTTTGTGAACCAACGTATCACGTATGCTTAAGAACACTTCTGATAAGTAAGTAAGTAAGTGAAGTTTTCATCTGACCTGTCAGCCACACTTGTTTATAAAATCAAGGGAATAAAGCATATAAATCTATAACAGCTTCCAGAAGAATTGTTTTCCTTCTGTAAAACAGACGTGATTTATATCATTACTGTTCTTATTGGAGCAGTCACACCTTCCCATTTGACAGAGAATTGCAATCTAAAGTTTCACACTTCTCTGTGCTGCTGTTTATGGCAGGAGAGGCGCAAGATGAAAATATATACAATGGAAATTAAATTTTGTTGTGCCGAGCTCAAGGTTTTTAGTCAGAGTACATTGGCTAGTAAAGCAGGACATTTTTACAGCTGTTCAGCTGCCGAATATACAGCTGCCACGGACCCTTTTTACAACATTATGTCTACCACTTGTTGGGAAGAGAACATGAAGATTTATGGGTAACAAGGTTCTAAGAGACTGGACCTGAGCCTTCCAAATGAGATTGTAGAGTGTTATTACAAGCAAAGCAAGCCTTCTGATAGACGGGGGTTTCAGGATTCAATTCCAAGCCTGCACAGAGCAGAATTAAATGTGATTCAACTGATTTCAGGTAGGTGGGAGACATATGTTTAGCCATAACACAAAACAAACACAAACGCAAAATGATTAATATAACAGGGAAGGACAAGGCAGGGAAAATAAACAAGGTAGCCACACTCTTTTCAGTTAAATGTAGCAGGATCTAAATACCGTATATACTCGAGTATAAGCCAAGTTTTTCAGCCCCCAAAATATGATGAAAAACTCTACCTCGGCTTATACTCGGGTCAAGCGCAAAAACGGTCGCCGGCGTCTAAGAATAGTCGCCGGCGCCTAAGAATAGTCGCCGGCATCCAGGAATAGTCTCGGCACCTCCGATGGGAGCAGAAACCCTCAATTTTTTGATTGAAATTTACCAGAAGCTGCTGCATTTCTCACCCTTGGCTTATACTCAAGTCAATAAGCTTTCCTAGTTTTTGGAGGTAAAATTAGGTACCTTGGCTTATACTCGGGACGGCTTATACTTGAGTATATATACGGTAAGTGGTTCCAAGAGTCCTATATTTCAAGGTTATTTATTTACACTACAGTATAATGATAGATATAACTCTGGGAATCTCAGCTAGCATTTTACAGTTGTGGGATTCATTATCTAGAAGCCCATTATCCAGAAAGCTCCAAAATACTGGAAGGCCATCTCCCATAGATTTCATTTTAATAAAATAATTCTAAAATTTAAAAATCATTTCCTTTGTCTCTGTAATAATAAAACAGTACCTTGTACTTGATCCAAACTAAGATACATTTAATCCTTATTGGCTTTAATAAATGTTTAATGCGTAATTTTTTAGTAGAATCCCAGGTCCCAAGCATTCTTTCATGATGTTTTGGAAATACAGGTAAGTGATCCCTTAACCAGTTATCCAGAAAGACAGTCTCCCAAAGACTCCATTTTATGCAAATGATCTATATTTTTTAAACCAAATGATTTCCTTTTTCTCTGTAATAATAAAACAGTACCTTGTACTTGATCCCAACTAATTTTATTTAACATTTACATGAACTTAACAAAACTTTTTTTATTTGTACATGATTTTCTAGAATAATTAAGGTACAAAGATCCAAATTACGGAAAGATCAGTTATCAAGAAAACCCCAGGTCCTAAGCATTCTGGATACCAGGTCCCATACCTGTAGGTGCAGTGATACTATTTGCAACTGCAATCTCTGGATAATGCAATACGCCCTCTATCAGCAGTGTTGGACTGGGACACCAGGGGCCCACTTAAGAACATTAGACCAAGGGCCCACTCTCATTACTATTAATCTTCTCCTCACTCAACTGCTATTCCCCTAGTCTCTATTCTTTACATACTATAATCTATTATTACATCTATTTAGCCTCTTTGTTCTCAAAGAAATAGGAAATGGCCATGAAATAGGCCAAATCTTTAGCAGCACAAGGGCCCCCTGACACCTGGGCCCACCGGAAGTTTTCCTGGTATCCCGGTGGGCCATTCGACACTGTTTATCAGTGATCACACAAACAGGACGTCAATATCAGCCTTAGCCTGGTCATTAATTGCCTATTGGCTTGTAAGGGAGAGCCCACTGATACATAAAGAGTGGTCTCTCTCAACATGCTTGCTAAAGGCTACATCAAACTGGAAGACTGGAAAATCTAATTGTGCAAGGACTGTTGCAGGGTATGGGTTTGATTAATGTCCAGTTGGTCTGCAGGGGTACCATTATGTCCCTGTATCAGAGGCCCAGCAGCCAAACATACAAAGCAGCCTATCTGCACCATCATTGGCACTCCCAGATCAGGAGAAACACTATGTCCCTGTTTGCAAAAAAGTTGAGACACTGCAAAATTTGAATAAAGAGAGAACGGGATGATTCTCCCATATTTAATTTAAAATAGTACATTGTTGAAACTAAGAAACTTTGTTAAATGTGCGCCTGCGACCTCCTAGTGACCTACTTCTGCTGGACGTGAGCCTTTTTAAAACTGCGCGTGCTGGAGTGTCCAGCTTACCTCCGTCTTTTTAGTGTATGTTTTGCCCCTGGCAAGGACTTTCAGACTGCGTTGCACCCTGCTCGCAATGGTTTTTGAAAGGTGGTTGAAGCACACACTACTTTTATTATTTGAATAGTCTGGTGCAGGTTTTTGGGGGGGTGGGTTCTTGTGGGGCAGGTAGGGGTCAAGTTTTTCTCAACCTGCCCCTCACTACTGCTGATTTAGGATTTCAGCAGCTCAACAGTTTGGGGGTCTCCTATGTCATATTTTACCTTTCATAATGCATCAAATATTTTCAGTGGGTGGCAGTTTACTCTGGACTCTTTCTATGGACTTCCCTGAAAATGTAATTGTCTGGTTCATGTTTATATATGGATTTTGCTTTGCATGGTAGAGTTGTAACTTGCATTTGTGGGTGCAGCCCTAAACTCTGTTCCCAGACAATGGTTTTGGGATGTATTCCTTCGCCCATGCAGTGATTTCCACTACAGAATCATGTCTGTTTTTAATGCAGTGCAACAAAGAGCCTGAGGATCATGGCCTTGTCTCTTGTGTACAGAGATTTCTCTGAATCTATTAATAATATAATGTACCGAAGACGATGCAATTTCAAATTTTCTTGCAAATTTATGTTGAGGAACAATATTCTTAAATTGTTGCAATATTTGCCTGCAGAGTGTTTCACTTTACTTCTAAGAGATGAAGCCTCTCTGGGAACTACCCTGTTTATGACAAAACTTTTGCAGGATTTTGTTGCCCCAGTCCCAACTTTTTTTTTTTGAAACGGGATCATGGCATCAAATTCAGAGAATAATATCAAGATGTTTAATATAGGGTTTAAAATGATTTGCAAACTTTTTATTTACATGCTAAACCTATGAAAAGAATATTTATTCTAAAGGCTGATCGGCGGGTTTAGGCAGAGTAATTTGTACACTAAAAATGAAAGATATCGCTAGCATTTGCTAGTGTGTTGACTAGTTGCTTGAAGCTACTGGAACTAATTATTTTCGTATATGGAATGAATAACAAGTCCTTATTGTTGAGCTGTTATGCATTTGTATTCTTTGCTAGTTTATGTACAGCCTTTAATAATAATACTTTATATTACTTTTCTTCTACTTTGGGTTTGTTTCAGCAACTTCAGGATGAAGAGAGAGTCAGAGTCCCAGGCAGCAGTAACAAAGTGCCCTGCATAACAAATATATTTCCCAGTTGAATTTGCAGCATTAGAAAAAAAAAGGCACAGACAAGACTAAGTCCTAATGCATATTTATAAACTACACAGCATACAAAAATAAATCAATATTCTCTCACTAAATGCATATGGCTTGAATAAGTATGAGTTAAGAACTTGCAACTGCTTCACCTACATATCTACAGAGCCTTAAAAGCCTCCAACTGCATACAAAATCTCTAATTTGTAATACGCTTGAAAAAAAGGAGGTAAAGAGTGTTGATTTTAACTGCTCAGCCGCTTCCAAGCTTCCGATTTTAGCATAAAAACATGTTAGGAGGAGAAATACAGATGATCTGTAGAAGTTATGATCTAAAAGATGCTTGTCAATTGCAAGCAGCATCCACTGATTCTGTGACCAGCACAATACATTTTATTTATAACCTAAAATTTCAATGGGATTGATGTAAAGCATCACATGGTTCTCCGAGTAGGAACTTTTATGTATTTCTTATGATATGATTGGTTCAGCTTTAGTACAGTCTTAGTGAGTTTTGAAGCTCCTTTAATAGAACATTTTTGACCACTTCTGTCCAATGTCTCCATTCTTGGTTACCAAAAAAGTTTTGAGGAATCACCTACTCTGGGCAGCATCTGAGTGGTTTGAGGAAGCTTTCACTGCTTGATAACTCAACCAAGAGTGCCCAATCTCGACAATAGGAAATTGTTTCTTTTGCTTCTGAATTTAAGAACCTTTGTTAATTTAATGTCTTTGGAATTCTGTTTAGAAACCTTATACACTGCGGTTAAATCTTTGTTCCTATGCAATGGCTCCACGTCAAGGGAATGAAGGACTTGGCTCACCTCACTCGTTTTTATGTGGACTGGACCCAGGGGATTGCACTTAAATGCAACATTTCATCATTTTTATCAACATTTCAATGTAGGATTTTTAATACAGTAAAATTAAAGATCATTTTGCAAGAAATTTTAATTATAAGTGTTTTTACTGAATTTTCTGGACTTAAAGTTTTGTGAGTTTGCCAATCAGACCAGATCTGGAAGTTGGACAGGCTCCTCTCTGTGTATATGTAAGCTGCATCTGTGACATATAATCTTGAACATTCAATATGACAAATCCTTGTAGTCTAAAGACTGATTGGTAAGATAAGAATAGAAGGGCCATCTCCATGGAACAACACAGACCTACCTGGGAGCAATTAACTGAAAGTCTAAGCCCAGAGCGCTGGTGAGAAGATTCCTCATAGAAACAAGTAACTGTTACTGATTGGCCTTACAGTCTCAGGAGTCAAGTCCTGCTTGCTTTTTTCAGTGCAGGCTGTCAATAGATCCATGGGAGTGAATTATATAACAGGCTCAGCCGGTTCAGGACAAGCCATAAAATACTCAGGAGAAGGTGGTATCACCCTAACAACACTCCTGAGCAGCCATCAGTTTCTGATCAAGTATCAACCTGTTAATAATAACCTATTTATAAAGTCAGAACTCAGTAGAAAAGATGTGTTGAGAGTGTGTAACATTTCCGACCTGTGAAAAGCTCTTTTCAGAAACAATACAAATAATAATATTTTTTCTATACATCGAGAAAATATTCCTATATTTGTTGAAGGTACTATAAATGTTGATACACTCATGTTTTGATTGCTGCTGTCACCTGGCAGATGACAAAAAATAACCATTCACCTGCCATTGCTACTAAAGATACAGAATGAGAAGAGTCATGGACAAGCAGACCTCCATGTCACTTGGGCCTCCATGTCCATCTGAAGTTAAGACCTTTCCTTTCCTCAACTGGGCAGTGGTCACATTTTCAAAGATCTACTGTCAGATAGGTTCCCAAAATTATATTATACACCACTCACCCCTCGCTGAGTACAATCTTCTGGGAATTATTGACAAGGTAGTTTATATGAAAAAACTCTGTTATAGCTTATCTCCCATTGCAGAATTCCTTCTTTGTAAAATAAGTGTTGCTTTTACATGCCTTGCATTTGAAAAGGGCTATTTAGACCCATTTAGCCTTTAAACCCTAACTAACATAGTTATTTTGCTCTGGGTGAATGGTCAAAACTTACAACACTAAGTTGGAGATAAAGCCTACTGGAATAGAGGTTGTATGGGCTTATAGTGGGGAACATGTCCAATGGGAATTGTCCCAGAATAGAACTTAAGCTTCAAAGGGAAAGCCTTTCGCACTGTTCAGGTTCGACCATTGAACAGTTTGGAACTTAGCATATTGTAGATAGATTTGTAGATAGATTTGTAAGAGCCACATGACTAGAATATATTAGGTATTACTTTTCCTGTGCCTGCCCTTATAAACAGTTATATGCATAGCTTTTCCTATCTTTCTAGTATGGTGACAGTTCCACTAACCTACTAAGTTAATTTATACCCTTTGGAAACACAAGGGTACGACTACATGGATACTATTGGCTTCAACTCCATTCTCTAAAATATGCACAGGCAGCTGATTTGAGGTCCAGAGCAACCAAGCCATGATATGCATATGATTAATAGACCACATGCTTCTCTAGAGCAGCAGAAAAAGTACAGCAACAGGAGAAAAGGAAGAATTTGAAGGTATAAATAAAAATGATTCATTCTCACAATGGGGCTGTTTCACAGTGAAATGCATCTTGAATAAATCAACATTTGATTCGGTGCATTTAAAGCATGAAAGAAGAAAATTAGAAGGAAAATATGAGCTATGAGTCAAGGCAGAGAAGAGCCAAATTCAGCAATGGTTATTTTCATTTGAGGTTTAATGCCCCTAACAGTCAATTGCTTTTGGTGCTTATCTTTCAATCGTTGCTCAGTCATGCAATGCGCTGGAAATAAATTAAAGGACACTGCCCCAGCAAAGAAGGGACGGCTAGATTTTATACAGTTATTGCTTGTGATAACCTGTGGATTGAAAAAGTTCTCTGCTGCATCATCGTTTCATTCTTTTCTTGCCTTGCATTAGCAAAAGTCTGGGATTGATATAGCTGAAGGTGTCTAGATCTCTGCAAGCTTCTAACATAAAATAAAGCAGTGCTGTAAGTAGCAAACTCTAAGGGGGGTTAGGGTGCAATGTAGAGCACTTACATCTCCAACACACTGTCTGTTCTGCTAAAGGTGGCCATACATAGACATTTATCTGGCACTCCACAAGGGGCTATGAGTGCGTAAGGCCACCTTTATAATATTTTGATCATTTGGCCACCTTTCCGACGAATCGGAACAGCCGAAAGCGAGGAGATGCTGCAGAGCAGTTCCATGAGCAATGATTCATGACAGAAGTGCCAAATTTAGCAATGGTTACTGCACATTTCAGCCAACCGACAGTAATTTAGCCTCAGGACTGATCTTCCTCAATCCAACAGCATTGCAGGACTAATCGATCTATGCTGCCCAACCAGATCAGGGAATGTATGGCCAGCTTAAATCTGCCATCATAGAGAATATTGCGGATATTAAGACCGATACCCATGACACGGCCTTACCTGGGATGAGCATTTAGGGCATGACTTATATAGTTAAGCCGTGCAATACCATGCAACATCCACGTGACGTAGATAATTAAGTTACCAGTGCACAGATAACCCCCCTGTATAATCAATTCTTGCCAACAAAACAGTCACCACAAAGGATGAAGGGAGTGGGGTTGTATAGTGGTATAGTGTATAGTGGTAATCTAATTATTTACCTTCCAAGAACCAAACAAGGAGAAGCTTCAGTTTTCCCTGTTAAGCACAAGAGATATCAAAATCAAGATTTTATGGATAAAAAAAATAGATAAAAAGTATGTCCAACAAAAGGACTATTTATTGAACTCATTTTGAACAAGGGGCCTCTGTAAAACAATATAATTGTCAGAGCTCCGCTAGGTCTATGAGCTGGCTAGCAAAATTGTTTCAGGAGATCAAGCCAGGAGTACAGATAATGTAAACAGACAGACACGGTTTTCAATATCAATTACATTTACAAATACTTTAAAGCCAGACAGTTCCAAGACAATAACATTTACACTATGCAAAAAGAGCTATTGGGTGGAGGAATCCAAACCCCTTAGGCCAGTGACCCCCAATTGTGGCTCGTGAACAACATGTTGATCACCAGCCCCTTGGATGTTGCTCCCAGTGGCCTCAAAGCAGGTGCTTATTTGTTTACTGGTTTGGAGGAAAGAAGCTTATTTGGCATTGCAGTAGATTTTTTCATGCCTGTGTTGGGGATCCCTGCCCTGGATAATAAACTTATTGGGGTGGCTATGTGAAAGAAGCAGCAGATATGTGGACACAACTCATCTTCTGCTTATTATTATTATAATAGGGTAGGTGTTATGGACAGGGGTCCCATTGCAGTCTGCATCAATCCATAAACCGTGCACCTGAATGATGTGCAAGTTATTGACTGGTAGCTTTTAGGAGGGGGGGATGCCTGTGTGATGCCCCCTCCTGACCCCACATGAACAAAAATGTATAAAAATTCAGTCAAAATTATATTTTTCATGGCAGGAGGATTCGGCTGAATCCTGCTGAAAAAGGCCAAATCCCGAACTGAATCCTGGATTCGGTGCATCCCTAAAAAATACATCTAAAACCTGTCAAGGTCATGTAGAAGTCAATGGCAGAGGTCCCTTGAACCATTTAAAGCTAATTGCCTTCATGATGTTTGACTTTTTATTGATGGGTTTCACTCAAAACTCGATCGTTTCGAGTTTTCTCCCACAGAAAACTGGATTCATTCGAGTTTTCAGATTCTTACTGCCAAACTCGTTGATTTTAGTTTTTTCTATTGGATTTGTATACCTTAAACCATTCGCGTTGGGGAGTTCATTTGAGGTCTAAAAAAACACAGCTTTATCAAGAATCATACCACAATATATACGCAAGACTCAGTCCCACACTAAATATGGCAACTGGCTAATTGGCACAAGAACAGGTGATACATTCCTAATTGGTACAACCATAGAAATGCTTCTGAATTATACTATAAAATATTTCTAAACCTTCCAAGGCTACACAAGTTAAAAATGTGATTCACTGCTAAAAATACCTGCTATGGTCATACACGTGTCCCTTTTATATTTTTTTATTCTTGTACCCTATAAAATAATTAAGAATCTTGAATTCTTTCAGCCTTTGATTCCATTTTACTCAAAAATTCAATTACCTGACAATGGTGGCTAAAACCATTAACGATAATTTTACACTGCCGTCGCTATAGGACACCGAGGCAGATCTTATCCGCCGTTCAGTCCTACAGCAAGAATATTTCTCGCTCTCTGCTGCTGAAATGAGAATATCTGCCAGTTTACGCAGTCGCTTGGAGACTCTATAAAAGGGAAGAAAGAGTTTCTTGAAATGGAAAACTCCTGTTTTCATTTACTGTTCAGACAGCGTCCGTCTGGGTGTGTGTTTAGTTGGAGGGGCTGGAAAAAATACAGTGAAATTATGAAGCACATCTCTGGGGGAGAACACTTGGAAAAAGGAAAGTTTTGTGATCTTTGAAAAGATCAATCCTGTAAAGATTAACAGCATTGGGACACTAGAAAGGTTACATTATTGTTATTAGCATATCCTGCATCCTCTCCCAGACGCACGCTGCTCTATCCTTGCACGGAGACCAATATTTCCAGCGTAAAGCTTTCATGACATCAATAATTTGAATACAGTTGCATTTAGGACACCGTCAGTAGTTACTATTGAGAGAAAATAACACTCCTGGCTGCGTCGTTGCATACAAAAAGAAATGATGGCAGTTTAGCAAAAGAACGGTTGGTTGATAAGAATAGCCTTCTGGATAAAGTACAGGGACTGGATCTTAATAGCATGGAACAAAGTGGCGAAAACACGTATCATGTGTGATATATATTTCAATGGCCTGGAGGGACTCTGCCTGAGGCAAATGTCTAGATAAAGTTTGCAGCACTGGTACATATTGCTTTACAGTAGATAAAACAGCTAGTGATGGGTGTATTTGTCAAATTAGCGAAACGCGAATTTCGACGCCCGGGTCAATTTTGACGCCAGTGTTAAAGTCAATGGGCTTCCGATTAATGTTGATGCGCAATGGTTTTGACTCGAGCCACCTTTCCAATGCTCGTCCAAAATGGTTTGATGCTTTTTGTGGCATTTTCTCAAATTTATTCACCAGCGGTGAAACACAAAAATTCGCAGCAAATCAGCGCCTGGCAAATTTATTCGCCCATCATTAAAAACAGCCATTAATAATGGTTACAGTATATAGAACTGAAGGTTTAGGTATGCATCTACCAGGAATATGGCTGGTTAAGTCCCAGCCCAAGATTCTGGAGACCTGACAGCCCAAGCACACAGAAGTGTTCTGGGGAACAGACTTGTTAAAATACGGGTAGAAGACTCTGTGAATGCTGGGGTGCCTGTGTACAGTATATAGAGGACACTACAGGGCATGCATTGATGTACACTTTCTATATATGTTAGCAAAAGAGTTCATCTTCCAAAAGTTTTAGGGGGTCTAAATAAAGACTTTTCATTGGTTCCCAGTAACTATTAGGTACATCAATGAAGGACAGACCGACAGGGACAGCACAATACTATCCTTGTGGACACACACAGCAGGGTCAAGGGTTACTGCAACTGTGATTTAACTAAGACAACTATGAGAATAAGGCAAAGCACTGCTATAAGACAGAAGATAATTACTTAGTCACCTTCTAAATCCCTAATGATTTGTACAATACATGGTCAAAAGCCCCATACAGATTTTTAACCAAAAGTATCCAGACATTTAATTTAAAATGACATGTCCTCAGCGTGTAGACTCAATGCTGAGTTTTAAACTGTTTCTGGAAGCAACAACAGAACAAGGACTATTGATTGGGACTATGGGGGGGGGGTTATGGGTGTGATCCACAATAAAACTTATCAATGCAAATGCATTGATTACAATGCAAATGGTTGTCTTAGATAACATAACACATAATCTGCATCATCTGGATTAATATATATTATAAGGGCTGTTTTCAAAGGTTTGAAATAGGTGTGGAATAGGTGTGAAGGAACTTGACCTACCCCCAAATGAACAAACCTGAAGAACTTGCTGGAGGATTGTGAGCCAGGTTTGATGGCCAATATCAGAGCCCAATGTCACTAAGGTTCTTGTGGCTGCAAATTCCTTAAACTGTGTTCCAACAGTCTCTACAGCAGCAAAGGGAGGACAAGCTTCATACTAATTCCATTGATTTTGGAATTAAGTTTTGAACAGGCCTGAGTCTGGATTATTATGGTAATGTAAAGTAATGATCACAGTACATTTCTTGACATACGCTCAATCATTTGTATATAAAATCTAAAACTTTTTGACTTGTCCATCACTATCCTTTTATCTATCTATCCAGGGTCGGACTGGGGTCCCTTCCGTCCCCCCTGCTGCACAAGTGCAAATGTTTTTTTGTTTTTTGCAGTAAGAGAAAAGAGGTGCAGGATAGCGATTTGGGCTCACAAGAGACGGGGGCCCACCAGGCCCAGTCCGACCCTGTATCCATCCCATCTATGCTTTTTTTATATTGGTCCCATTTGCCTCTCTAACTAAGTTTTTTAACAGATTATTGGACAGAAATCTATTTTTAGATGTCAACAAACCATTTGAAAAGCTGGCGATTGTGCTCGCTAGTCCAACAAATGGCATCACATCATCTATCCCATCTGTCTACTTACTACATGTTTCAATTTACATGAAACCACAATGTTAGGCATTTTATTAATACATTTATTGATTTGCTAATTACATTCAGGGAAGAGAATTCTCCCTGGAAAAGAATCCAATTCGTGCAAGGGAAACTCATTTGTACCTTTCGATTGTACAATCTGTGTGAACACAATGATGCTGAGTCGACGTTGGGGAAGAGACTGGTAATAAGGAGCATGGCTACTCCTGACATTGCACACATCTGCCTCTTATATAAAATGACCATTGTGAGTATGAGCCTGCATATGTAATTATTCATTACACTGTTCTGCAGGTGCACAGCTGACTAGGCACATGAAATACTCATCACGTTTCAAAAATAAGGGTATTATAAAGGAGATTATATTGTGAACTTTCTTCAAAAACTCACCGATATAGTTATTTATAAATCCAATACTATGATTCTACTCTGTAGATACCAAGTTGCACATGGACAATCTGCATTTAAAGTTTCACATATGGATTTCAGTGCCGGACAACCCTTCGAAAGAGTTTAATTTCTAAAATTTTCATGGGAAAACCCTTTAGGCTGAAGTTTACCCACAGGGTTTTCAAGCAGATCCCAACTACAGTCTGTATTCTGACAGTCAGAACCATATTCAGGCTGGTCCTGTCCTATGTTCCATGTTTCAGTTTCTTTGGCCTCAGATATTAAGGGCTTGTTTTGAACATCAGTATTGGGCTGCATGATGGACTGATCATTTTTTTCCATTTTATGTACATGGGTATAACCAAAGCTGGATGAACAAATACGGAAGATTTAAAATAGCATAGCAGGTGAAAACAATCTTTGAATGGAAATGTACTACCGGAATATAATTTTTTTATGTGATAGACATAAATAAAAACACGTTTAAAAATAAATAAATAGCGTGGCAGAACCATGTGCTCACATAAGGACATTGTATAGACCAGGGGCTCCCCAACCACCTTTATTCATGAGCAACATTCAAATGTAAAATGAGTTAGGGAGCAACACAACCATGAAAAAGGCTTTGGGGACACCAATAAGAGCTGTGATTAGCCATTTGGTAGCCTCTATGTAGACAGTTGACCTACAAGAGGGGTTTGTTTGGCAGTACATGCAACCAAAACCTGCCTTCAAACCAGTAAATTCAAAAACTAGCAACTGTTTTGAGGCCACTGGGAGCAACATCCAAGGGGTTGGAGTGCAACCTGTTGCTCACAAGCCACTGGACAGGGCTCATTGGTATAGACCTATCTCCTATCAAGCTCCATAGGGTTGTAAATCAGTAGAAATCTGTTTTAATAAGGATGACAGTTGCATATGGTATTTTTTTAAGCAACTTTTACATTTTAAAAATCATATGAATTTGCTCAATACAAAATTGGACCTTAGTGCATAAAAAAAAAACAATAAATTGGTTGGTCTGAGTACATCTATAAAGCATAGATATATATGTCAGGGCTGGGTTGTTATTCTTCAAAGTCTAGTGTGTATAAGGCCCTTATCAGATTTCCCTTTAAGTGCAAAATTCCAATGGGTACATGAGTGCAACGAAAAAGGTTTGTGCTGATAACACTAACCTACTGTTTTAATCAATAAAATCTACTTTTTTTGCTTTTTCTTGAGCTAAAAAGGCCAAATTACACTACTCCATGTTCGGTCCTTGCATGGTAGATAATTCGATTATGAGCCATACTCAGATTCAAACGGTAAGCTGTTGTAAACAACACTCGATGGACAGAAAAGTAAATCAGAAAGGACTGGATTCAAATATATAGTGTTCTGTGAAAATATTTTCAAACTGATTTGAAAGCAATTTTTAGTGTATTCCTGAATATACATTAGTAGCCAATTTTTGATTCTTTATATCTCTCCTGTTTATGCTCAGGGTAAAACATTGACTTTATGGAACATGTCCTCAATCCAAGCCAAACACTTGCCACACAGACGTGAGTAAAGTGAGTGAAGCGCCATAGCATACTGGCCATTTACTTTTAGATTTTTGGTAAACTCATTTCAAAACCTTGTACAGGTATGGGATCCGTTATCTGGAAACCAGTTATTCAGAATTATAGAAAGGCCATCTCCCGTAGACTGTATTTTAATCATATAATTATTTTTTTTTAAATCATTTAGTTTTCTCTGTAAGAATAAAACAGTACCTTGTACTTGATCCCAACTAAGTTATAATTAATCCTTATTGGAGGCAAAATCAGCCTATTGGGTTTATTTGATGTTAGCGTGACTTTCTAGTAGACTTAAGGTATAAAGATCCAAATTACTGAAATATCCATTACCTTAGTGTTATTTTGTGTATGTAAAGGATACTGTTCTTCCTATGAGAAATATATAACTATGAGGATACTAGCAATTACAAGGTAATCCGCAAATTAAGAATGTGATTGAATCCCGGCATTTGTTAGATATTCAGTTTGAGATTCAGTCTAATATTCAGCCAAACGAATTCAGAACCCTCGATGTTGACGTGAGCGTTTGACCACTCAAATCAACAATTTTTTTTATACTTTTTTTAAGTTTTGTTAATAGACCGGCTATTTGAATATGTAAATTAGAGCTTGAGTTTAGTTTGGTATTTAGCCATTTACTTTGTTGGTATTCATTATTTGACTTAATTAATGGTTGGTTCAACTTTGATTTACTTTTAGTATGTTAAAGAATGACTAATTCAAAGCAACTTTTCAATTGGTCTTCATTATTTATCTTTTTCTTATTTTTTTTGTTCTTCTTACTTTTTCCAGCTTTTAAATGGGGGTCACTGACCCCATCTAAAAACAAATGCTCTGTAAGGCGACAGATTTATTGTTATTGCTACTCATTACTTATATTTCTAATCAGGCCTCTCCTATGCATAGTTGCTTGTTCAAATCAATGCATGGTTGCTAAGGTAATTTGGAGCCTAACAACCAGATTGCAGCAATTGCAAACTGGAGAGATGCTGAATAAAAAGCTAAATAGAACAAAAAAAAACAAATAAAAATGAAAAACAATTGCAAGTTGTCTCAGAATATCACTCTCTATATCACACCAACAGTTAATTTAAAGATGAACAACCCATTTAAGAAATAATTAGATGTGACCCAAGACTGGCAGATCAGTGAACTAAGAGGCTGAATTATTAACAACTAATGGTCAGGATCAAGTCTATTGATGTAAAAAGAAAAAAAAATGGTGGAAAAAAAGCAATCTCCAAAAAAGAGAGATAAACAGACCACTACGATGCATCCCGTTATTCTCTTATTTCACAGTGTATACAGTACATTTAATACATTTCATAGTAAGTGGTATAATTTACAAAAAAACTGTAGTTTTGCTGGCTTTATTAGAAAACATTAGTTGTGAACATTTAAAAGGTTTCAGTACATAAATTTTATACCATTTGTTTTTGCGCAGTCATCTTACTTTGTACACAGATCTCCTTTTGAGTATTGATTTATTTTAAATAATGCAACAAAAATACATTCTGCTGTTCTAAAGCAAATCCATGTTAATGGCAAAACAACTTATCTCTTTTGAAGCATATTTGAGACACGGTGGTCTACTTTACTGTCTTTTCTTTTGCATGTTTTTTTTTTTTTTTTTTTTATTAAATCCCCAAATTTGCATTTTTTACTTTTTTGCATTAGCATTGAGTCAAAGGGACACAATTTAATGGACACTGCAATAAACGGTTATGAGATTACCATTCACTTCTAGCCGGGATTATTAACCTTAGAGACATTAAGGGGGCAAATTCACCAAGGGTCGGATATCGAGGGTTAATTAACCCTCGATATTCGACTGGGAATTAAAATCCTTCGACTTCGAATATCGAAGTCGAAGGATTTTAGCGCAAAAACTGAACTGAACAATTAAATCCTTAGAATCGAACGATTCGAAGGATTTAATCCAACGATCGAAGGAATATCCTTCGATCAAAAAAAGTTAGGCAAGCCTATGGGGACCTTCCCCATAGGCTAACATTGACTTCGGTAGCTTTTAGATGGTGAACTAGGGGGTCGAAGTTTTTTTAAAGAGACAGTACTTCGACTATCGAATGGTCGAACAATTCGATTCGAAGTCGTAGTCGAAGTAGCCCATTCGATGGTCGAAGTAGCCCAAAAAAAACTTCGAAATTCAAAGTTTTTTACCTTCGAATCCTTCACTCGAAGTTAGTGAATCGGCCCCTTAAAGTGCGTATACTGGCAAACTTTACGATTCTTCAAATCTGCTGCACAGTAATTAGACAGGCTGCAGACATAAACATGCGTGACTGCATTTCTGGAGGTTACTCTGCCATTAAAAGAAGATAATTTTTACTTGAGCCATATTACAGAAGACAGCCATTTAATGTTCATTTCCATTTTATTGAATCTAATATGGAATACATTCAGCAAATCAGTACTTATAAATGAAAGCAAAAGAGAGACCCCTGTGGTATTACCTTTATTAAATGGCAAGCTGTAATTAACAACCACAAGGATGATTAATATCACTTCATTAGCTGATACAACGGAGGCAATCCATCCTTGCGTACGGCTTTGCAGGCGTTCCCTAACAATAGGTGGGAAAGTCACCGGGGAAGAAATTTCACATACGGCAGAAGGTGTGAGTTTTCAGATAACAGGACCAGTTCCATAAGTCACTTCAGGAGGTTGAGTATGTTCTTCTTACTGGCAACAGCCCAACAACTTGGGGGGGAGTGTGGAATTTTCAGGGATCTTTTGCATCCAGCTGGATATTTTTAGTCTTGCGTGTCACATCCAACTCCTTTCCTAAAGACCAAATTTCCACCTGGAACACACTATGTGACCCTTTCTGAATAATATTATTTGCTCAGCTACTGCTATTGATCCCTAGTCACACCAAATGTTCTTTCATTTAAGCAGAGAAGCAAACAGAAAAAGATAAAGATGCATTGGTAGAATGCATTTTCAGAAGAATGGAGCATATCCAGAGAAATGGCAAATTCCCTGCTGTTTCATAAAGAGCCAAGGTTTTGAGCGGCACGTCTAGGAGGATTACCAATTTGCTTGAGTATTTAGGAGTGATGAATCTAAAAGTAAGGACAGAGAGAAAAGATGTGGATGTTGCAAGGTGTTAAAATACTGAACAAAATTGTAACTAGAGGAGCAAAGGAGCTACCTGTAAAGGTACACGTACCCTCTTTATTTGTAATGGGGAGGACTGTCCTTGAATGGGCAAGGGAGGGGTGGGTTCACTAGAGCAGAGAATACAATTGTACAATAAATACAATAATTTTTTCTCAAAATTGAAAATGGAAGCTTTAAAAGTAATTTCTCCCTAATAGCTCCCAAAGCAGCCCATCTAATATTTTTAATGCACTCTGGTAAAGGCAGCTTAGCACTTTCCCCATTGCCTAGAATGGAATGTAGAAACGTAGAATATACAATATGAAGCATGGCAGTCTATGGCAGATATGAGATTAAGACCCCTCTAATTGTAAGAAGCTGCAGAATTTTAAGAGAACCGCCTTGACACGTTTGCCAGTACAAAAACCTATTGCCATTTTCAGTCATAGCATTACATGCAGTGTATTTAAGGTCCCCATAAAGAAATAAAAAAAATTAAACTGCAACTATAGTTTATTCTTTACATTGCCTTTTTATTTTCAGAAATATAACGAGTTTATTTGCTGTTATTTATATAGCACTGGCACATTTATACTATACATCTGAATCTTGCTCTTGACTTTAGGATAGTGTTACCAACTCTGCTCATGGGCAAGTATTACAGACAACATACTGATATCAATGGTGAGATCAAACAGGGCCCTGAATGAAATTTTCCAAACAGGGAAACCCCCAAAACCTGTACAGAGAGTTAGCACAGAATTATCTAAGCACATGTGATGATCTCAGTAAAATGTTTTACACATGGCACAATGCTGGTGTTGGAGAGTGCGAGTTTAGATGATATTAATTAAGCACAGGTATTTCCCTGACCTAAGTACATTTCAGGGTAGAAACTTAGGTGTGTTGGGGCCCATTAACAATGGCCACAAGAAGCTTTAAAGCTGGGCAAAAGACAAGCACAACCAAAAGATTAAATCTGGAGCAGGCACTCAAATGAAGGCAGTCTTCCACCAATTAGCCAAAACAAAGTGAAGATTTATTGTGTCCTACACCTTACGCATATCATGTCTTCAACACTTAATTATAGGCTAAATTTACAGAGTTCAAACATCAGTATTTCAATATATGTGCACCAATCACAACATAACATCAATTATCTAGTGATCCAATCCCTGAGTTCTCCACATAGACCAGCCTCATGTCCAATTATTTCAGGTTTACTAATGAAGAAAATGAACAGCTACACCCATCTTTAGTTGGGTGCCATTTGGGTGTAGAAAGTCACACCCTATTCTGTTTGGGTGACATTTTTTATACTTTTTTTCGATGCCATTTTGGTGCACCTTTGATCAGAGTTGAATGCCATTTTGGTACACTTTTAATAGATTTATTTAGCGAAATATATTTCAAATGATTACCACTGTGATGTACCTTATAGGAGCAGTTAGTTTTTAAATAGAGTAAAGATGGATAGAAAGAAACTCTATTGAGAATGAGGGCAAGTGGGATACACCTTAGTAGACTAAAGGTTGGTAGGGGCCATGTGAATACTCCTAAATATAAAAAAGTGAAATACAATTTAATAACAACAAATACAAAGGAAAAAACTAGAAAAAATAAATAAATAATTAGTGACCTACAGTCACTGTAAAATAGACCTTAACAAAGTACTATTTTGAAACACGTTAAAATACTCATTATAAAAACAATAATTGAACTAAGATATAGACCCACTATCTAGTGTAACGCATATGGATACAATAGCGTGGTCCATATCATGGACCATTGTACTCTATTTAAAACCATTGAGGAACCTGGTAACCAAACTGAAAACCCATTTAGTTTCCAGGTAAAGTAATTTTTTGGTATTATCCACACCTCTTTGGTCTGGCGTTAATCTTTGAATACTTGTATAGAAAAGTAACCAAGGTTTCCAAGACACAATTTGAAAAATGTATGGCTTCAATAGTTTCGGTTTTGTTTTTAATGTTAATATGTTCTCTTGCCCTGTCTTTCAAACTTCTAGTAGTTTGCCCACAGTATTGGATACCACACTTCTGACATGAGATGAGGTAGACAACATGATGTGTATTGCAATTGGATGACTTTGTATCTCTTGCCCCTCATATGGGAAAAGAAGGTGTCACTAGTTCATATTAATTTACATGTAATAAATCTATTTGCTCCACACTTGAACGATCCTCTGTGTTCTAACCAAGTAAATTTTCGGGGATTATCAATCCTGCTTGGGGACAGGGAAATTTTTCAAAGATTTCGCCCTTCTTGAAAAGACAAGCACAGGCAAAAGCAAAAAAACACAAAGAACAACTTCCATTTGTGCAATACAGTCTTGTGCCCGAGTAGGACCAAAGTGCAATCATCCTATATTAAAAACTTAAGTATCTGAATGTAATATCTAATAAAAGTTAACCAATGGTAAGAAAATAACACAGTACATATAAACCATCACAGCAAAAAAATGAACAAATCTGCACAATGCATACCAACGGTCATGGGCTTGTAGACTTGTATGGCATCAATTCTAAAGCAATAAACTGTGGTACCTTTATAGCAGATGATATACAGCTGAAGTGTGCCACTACCAGAACTAGTCCATGAATAGTTGGCACCCAAAGTTAGGTGCAAGAATGGTGAGCCCCCAGCTAGGGTACTACCACTATCTGGCTTGATTAGAGGCAAGCACAGACCAACTTACACAGGAGAGAAGAGGCAAATATTTTGTATTGATAGTTCATTGGATTTTTGGATAATCATGTTCAGCAATTATGCCTCTCCTTTTCCAAGACAGTTGGGCCTTAAAGAAGAAGGAAAGTCCTTCTCTTTTAAGCATGTGCCTTTTATATCCAAGAATAGTACAAATTAAATTAATGGAGGTTGAAAACAAATGGTATAAGATGGGAGAACAGTCCATGCATGCAGAATCCATGACCATTAGACATTATTAAGAGATGTTAAAGGGATACTGTCATGGGGAAAATTTTTTTTTTCAAAATGAATCAGTTAATAGTGCTGCTCCAGCAGAATTCTGCACTGAAATTAATTTCTCAAAAGAGCAAACAGATTTTTTTTATGTTCAATTTTGAAATTTGACATGAGGCTAGACATATTGTCAATTTCCCAGCTGCCCCAAGTTATGTGACTTGTGCTCTAATAAACTTCAATCACTCTTTACTGCTGTACTGCAAGTTGGAGTGATATCACCCCCCCCAGCAGCCAAATAAAAGAACAATGGGAAGGTAACCAGATAGCAGCTCCCTAACACAAGATAACAACTGCCTGGTAGATCTAAGAACAGCACTCAATAGTAAAAACCCATGTCCCACTGAGACACATTCAGTTACATTGAGAAGGAAAAACAGCAGCCTGCCAGAAAGCATTTCTCTCCTAAAGTGCAGGCACAAGTCACAGGACCAGGGGCAGCTGGGAACTTGACAAAATGTCTCGCCCAATGTCAGATTTCAAAATTGAAAATAAAATCAGTTTGCTCTTTTGAGAAATGGATTTCAGTGCAGAATTCTGCTGGAGCAGCACTATTAACTGATTCATTTTGAAAAAAATGTTTTTTCCCATGACAGTATCCCTTTAAAAGGGGGGTTGTGGGAGCACTTCAAGGCTAAGTAAAAATATATAAATGCAATGGAAGTGTTACTGATCTGGCCAAATTAGCTATAAGCATTAAAAAAAAGAGAGGGGATTGATCAATGTACATTTCCTGATCCCTTTTTCATAAGTAATCCAGTATATGTTATGATCATAAAATTGGTGAGCCACCATACCATGTCAAAGTAAACCCCATATGGTGGTCTCTATTTACCTCTGGTCATATAATTCAAGGGCTAACACCTCCCTGCATGGTAGAATTTCTTGGGATTGGGCATTGGTTTCAGTCTGAGCGCTTAGTCCTCCCCCCGCAATTAGTTTTTAGAGGAGAGAAACTACCTAGACCATAGCATTGGTTCCACAGGCTTAATGCTCAACTGCTTGAGGCTTTTAAGTGAGAAAGACTGTGCCGACCAACAGGAGATGTGACTAGCTATGGAATATGTTTAAATTCAATTTACAATAAAATATGAATTCATTTTTTTTTTCAGTGGGTGCTGCTCATCAGTTATGGACATAAAAATAATAACAAAAGGCTATGCATTATACAGTATTTCAGATTTCAAGGCTTTGAATGGGAAGAACAGATTTCTCTTTAAAGATTCCCCTCTCTGAACTGTAAATGCAGTTCTGTTTTTCTCACCAACCAGCTGTGAACTAATTACAAGAACTTCCAACTAGTCAAGCTTCCTCTCAAAGCATATGGATCCAATTAACTCAAACTGTTGCTGATTTTAATCAATCTTTCTTCAAGCAGCTCAACTTAAAGATTCTCTTTCAACGTAGAAAGCATGCCAAGGAATAGTGAGGCAATAAAACAATGCTATAGCAACAAAAGATTATGAAGGCACAAGACTATATGCATTCTGCTGTTGTCATTATTCCAGAAAGGCAAGCACAACAAATCTGTCCCTGGGAAATAATTGTTTGACTTGCTTTATTATGCTAAATTTCATTCTTTACATTTGAAGAAAAAAACTGCAAGATACATTAAAGATCCAAATCAGTTCCTTGAAAGACATTTTATGTGCTTGTCACTCACGAACCATGATAAGTGCAAGATAAGGGGAGGAAGGTGACATTATTATTTGAGGTGGCTACCAACAGAAGGCTTTGCATTATTATACATGAATGTACTGTAGTTGAACTCTTTTTGGGGACGCTAAATTGGCCATACATGGGCCAATAAAAGTTGTTGATAGACCATGTATGAAGCCCTCCAAAGAGTCAACCTGACCGATATCTGGCTGAAAATTGGGCAGATGTCAATCACGGCAGTTTAAAAATTACATTGTAGGGTGTGCATGCAAGCAAACAAGATGGCTGCATAATGCGCTAGCTCCATGTACTACCTCCTGAACTCCCCACTATTAGCCTACCAAAGCCTTTCCACCAGCATACTGGGGACTTCAATAAGCAGCCAGCACTCTACCAGATATGGGCAAGTGAGACAAGGACTCCAAGGACAGCAACATAGTAAAGCTCACCTCGGCTGCTCCCAGTTGCCATGGACGTCCTGAGATGATACAATTTCACCTCTAAAGAGAGTATAATTGCTGCAAAGCGAAACAAGCATGATATCGCTTTCAAGAATGATACTCTACAGATATATCATTGCCTCTCTCCAACTACTCTGGATAAAAGGAGGGCCCTTAAACCGATCACAGCAGTGCTCAGAGATCAACATATTTCATATTGTTTGGGATTCCCATTCCAGTTGGTGGCAACCCGTAATGGTACACAGTATGATATCTGGTACCCATCAGAGGGCCTGAGCTTGTTAAAGAGGCTGGGATTCAAAAATGGCTCAACAACGATAAACGCCAACCTCAGCCCCCACATGGGAATGGCCTCTGAATACCACATCGCCAACTGTCTCCTTGTCTTCAACTGAATAATCAAAACATGCCCCATCTCCCAAACTGTAGAGGCACAGCTGAGGAAAAGGGTAACCTTTCACCTATCCTTCCCTACAGGCCAAAATGTTGGCTCCCAATGACATACAATCTCCCCCAACTGTCTCCTCTGCCTTCCCATCGCCTAAAATGTAAATCGCTGGCCAAATGGCACTCAGCGTGATTCGATGTCACTCGGTGCTCTTCGTTTTGCGAAGTTGCCCGAAGTTTCCTCGTGAGGCAACTGGGCAACTTCTGGAAGGCAGTTCGGGGAGATTAGATGCCCTGAAGAAGAGATTTGTCGCCGGGTGACTAATCTCCCTGAATCTGCCTGTGTGCCCTGACCCTAAGAGCACAGTTTAAAGACCTCTCCCTAAATTGTTATACAAATTGGAAACTCTACATGTACAAATACCCTTTAAGGGTCTTAAAGCAATGCAATCTAAAATAAATAAAATTTATGAGCTTCCAAATCACACACTCTCTCAGAAGATATTAACATCTCAATCCACACAGGGGGCCTAGGTGCTACCTTTGCACTTAGATACTACTTTGCGGTCCACCTACTCCACAAGCAGTGGCATATTTGGACAGAACACACTGTGGGAAGTGGGTAACATTGGTAAATGATACAGTATCTCCATACACCATCTCCTCTTTATTATGGGAAACCGAAATGTTTACTAACATAAAACATATATTACTTAACTCTATAAAGCTAACCCTCTCCATTAGAAATGACTTTATAAAACAGTACAACATTTCTTGTAAGACTCACCCCTAATTTTGGTAACCCACATTTCTCCCCAGGCCTGCTCAAAAACCTTTGTGCAGCCCTGGCAGAGGAAAGGACTAACAACTGAGAGTCTTCTATAACCCACTGACTCTGAAAACTATACTAATTTTGAGTTCTTACGACTAAATAAGGCCTGGGCAACACAATGCACAAATCAGTATCTTAAAATCAGGCACTTTACCCTGTAAGGCACCGCTTGAAAGTAACATGGCAACCCGAGATGCAGGACAGGACTTATTTTGGATATCTATGGAATACTTAACACATGCCTAATAGCTTCCCTCTCCAAACATCCTTATAAGACGTCCTGGGAACAAATGCTACGTAAAGAACTGTCCCTTCCTAAATGGATCTTAGTATGGGAGAATCTCAGAAAGGCCTCAGCATGATTTACCCATAAAGAAATAAACTATAACATACTCATGCAATGGTACATGACTGTGTATTCATCTTTTCTTTCAAACCAATAACATGTAGGCAAGTTTTGATAAAAAAATTAACAATTTTTAAACAGTTAAAAAAAAAATTACATTGAGGTGAGAAACGCATTAGCTTGTTGATGTGGTTCTTGTCCCAATAGCCATTAACCCCATCATTGTTATCTGATCATTTGGCCAGAGGGCCAAATATTATTTGGCAAACTTACCAAAACATTTGATCTTTCATGGTATGGTCACCTTAAGCCTGTCAAGTTCTTGTTTATTCTTCACCTATGGTCAAAACTACTTCAGTGCTGGATGAAATTAGTAGGACTATTAAAAAGAACCAGCATCACTACTGCCTGATAACCTACCTTCTACAAGAACATCCCTTTTTTTTTACTAGTTGGAATCCTTCCAAATACTAGTGGAAGCACAAAAAGGGAAAAAATGGTTGCTCATTTAAATGCAATTTAATGTGTCCTGATACTCTGCACCAGTATAAGCTCTACCTCCATCCACTAAACATATAGTATAACCTATGATTCACACTCGGCAGATTTAAGCAGTATAAATAAATACTGATGAAGGTTGCTACCAGGAACATCGCTAGAAAAAAATCTTAAAAAAGATAATGAAAATTATCGTGGCCACAGATATCACAATAGAAAATTTCATCTGAAAGAAAATAATAGCTTGCATTTCCTCATTCTGGCACTTCAGTAATGAGTAGGGTCCACGAGGATGCCTTAATTTCAGTTAGCCGAAAGGCTGAGACTGTGATAACAGACTGAGGCTTCCATTAGCAGCTAAGACTGGTGATGTGAATAATTTCAAAGCAACAGCATTCCCGTCATGAAGGGAAATCAATGCTCCTGCAAGAAAGTGTCAAGTGTTGGACAGGCGGAAGAGAGGAAGGTGTGAGAAGAACCTCTGGTCATAAGAAGTCTCAGTGTACGGTAAAGGTTTCATTTTCTTCAGATATTACATACACACTATATATAGCCAGAAAAAAAGTCTTTGTGAAAGGCCAAATAAATTATCTTACTATCTGTGTTTTAACTTGCTTGTTACCTATAAATCTGGATTTCACATTACCTGGGACTTTTTTAGTACATTTGCCCAGGGCCCTCTTCTACCCTCAGGGACTCTCAGAAACAATTAGGAATTGCATTACTGTCCAACTATTTTAATATATTTATTTGTGCTAAATTTCGCATAGTGAGCAAGAACCCCAACTTGTTCCTTGATTTAAATTGTTAATTTTGTAGAGTAATGGCCAACCCTTTCCTTTGTTGGCCTGAGCCCCCATCTATAACTCCCTGATACATTGTTTGTGCCCCATTATAAAATAAGATTGTGATCTGATCAGGATCTAGAATTCGTTTTTGTTGGAATATGAAAATCTTGGTGTGATATTTATGCTCATTTTTGACTTATACAGTGCTTAGCAGGTTTCTGAAGGTGGTTCCTCCTTACATTACTAATCAGCAAACAGTGTAGCTACTTAATGGTCTCAGTTGCATTTTTAATGAGATGATAAAGGACAGCACTGATCTTTATGTGAAGCCATCCCAGCAGTATTGAGATTTTACCAATACCCACACTTATAGCTGGTGACATTTTCTACAGCCTTGATGTTCTCAATTAAAGAATCTATCACTGTCTCTGTTATCATTCTACCTACATACACACTTGTGGCATCAATAACTTGGATTCTGCAATTCCTATATCTATACTCCCTCGCTTTGCACTTGGGAATGCTCAATCACATAGGCTGAGAAATGCAAGGAAATAAGTGAAATGGATTGTCGTCAGTTTTTGATATATCAGTCTAATTAGCAGCAACAACCTCTGGTTCATCATTTCCAGCCCTTACCTTCATTTTCAAGATGTGTCCAGAGGTCATTGCTGGGAGATCTTTACATCTTTAAATTACTCTCTCAGCTTGAAATTTTCCTATTTCAACCGGCTTTTTTAGTTTAAGCTATCCGAACAAATACAAATCTCACGTTTTTCTGGGAATTTTACTGTATTAAACAGTTTATAATAGTTTTACATATCACCTTTCAAATAAAAATGGCCCCATTTCACAGAGTATACTAAAGCCATAAAAGGTTGAGCTACAAAAAGCCAAAAGGCACAAGGATACTTACCTATAACAGCACAACAAAGCCTCGGCACAAAAATCTAATAGCAGATATATTGAATGATAACCAAAATTTGTCATCTGTCTTCAAAAGTGGGCAACAAATTCCCTGGCGTCAATGTACAAACATAGCTATTGAAATGGTTAATCAAAGCCTTCAAAATGATTTTTACGAAATATTTCTTCCCAGATGAAATACATGACTCTGTTATATAAGATTCAGAAAGCTCTGTATTTTTTGTAAATATTGAATTGGGTCAACAGAAAGGAACTTGTAACTACAACTAAGTTGCTTCCCTAAAAGATCAGTCCTGAAATACACAGGTGGGTTTATAAACTAGTTTATAGATGTTCTTTCATCAAGTCCCATTAAATGCATGAGATATTTAAGAACTCCAGCCAACAGAGCTATTAATACGATTAGAAAAAAGAGATTTTGCTGTTGGAGGTGACCTTTGACATTCCCTTTTGGAAACTCATGCTGTTTTATGGCAAAACTGCTTCAGTAAACTGTAAGTTGTAAAAGAATTGATCTAGTAAAGTAAGCAGTTAATTATTTCTGCTAAATGTTTCAGTTTGAATCACCAAAGAGGCATATCAAGAGGAACGAAGAGTAAGGGTAAGCATGAAAAACAAGAAGCTAAAGTTGATCGAGTAACCACAACCAAGCTCAGGAGTAAAACAACAAAAATGTATTCACTCATTTTTTTGTTCATTGCGTAGGGAATGTCTATGGTGGAATGCTTATCTAAGAAGTGTCAGGATAATTCAGTTACCGGAGACCATTTGAGGTGACAAGTTCCATGGATCCTGAACTCACAAAGAGAACCCTGATCAAAGAAATCATAGGGTTTTTAATAACTTGTAAAAAGCATAGATATGTCGCTCCACAGCACATAAAAACAAACAACTACGCTTAGAGTCAAACAGGTGGCTTTGCCCCCAAAGCCAGGGTAGCTGCAACCAAAGATAGCTTGAGAACAGAATCCATCAAAGTCAGGAGGGTTCATGGGGGAATCTGCATACACAGAATTGAATTCTCTTTCGGTAGCTAGGGAACCCCTTTATACTTGAGTTTAGCTTAAGCAATTTCCCCTATTTTTGGACACGTAAGTGGTCCTTTGATTTACCCAGACAGCTATTGCCCTTTTCCTTGGTCTATTGTCATTGGATCAAATTTGTTGCTTGCCCAGTAGATGGCAATGATAAAAGTTTAAAAAGGAGAGCACACATGGGCTCAAGGCTCTTCATCATCTTTCACATCAGTCCTTGCTCCAGTCTAGCTTACAATGTAAGGTCCCTATAACATTAACACAAGCTATGGTCCGTTTGTATCAGAAGCCTTTCCTTAATGTTTTTATAGAGTTCTTAACTAAAACCTCTCCTATCTGGCTAAGCCATAATACTGTATACTGTGTGTACAACTGAAAGAAAGACAAAGGATAAGGTGGAGGCAAACAGCGAGCTGAGAGTGGATGGGTGTGGGGCTTGAAATTACAGGTTAAGTTAAGCAGCAAGAAATATTGGATGGTCGAACCAAATGAAAATTAAAAAATGTATACCCCTTTTCTACAGGCTAAAGGAACAGTAACATCAAAAAAGGAAAGTGTTGTAAAGTAATGAACATATAATGTACTGTTGCCCTGCACTGGTAAAACTGGTGTGCTTGCTACAGAAACACTACTATAGCTTATATAAATAAGCAGCTGTGTAGCAATGGGGGCAGCCATTCAAAGGAGAAAAGGCTCAGGTTACACAGCAGATAAGCTCTGTAGAACATAATGGTGTTATCGGTTATCCACTAATTAACCTGTGCCATATAGCCTTTTTTCAATTTCCACCATTACTACACAGCAGCTTGTTAATATGAACTATAGTAGTGTTTGTGAAGCAAACACATCAGTTTTACCAGTGCAGGGCAACAATGCATTATATTTTCATTACTTTAAAACACTTTCATTTATTGGTGTTACTGTTCCTTTAAGCAGAACAAATAAGTTCAAATCAAATGGGTGGTTTCAACTGGGTGTTTACTTATAATTAAATAGGCAGTTAAGAAGGGTAGTATATCCTATTGTACAGTATGAATTAATAGGACTTGTGCCGAACAAGTTTGACACAAGTCCAATTCATTGACTTTAGCACGCACCCTGTCTAGATGTCTGTAAAGTAGAAGTTCCAGAAAGTCCTATTTATCACTGATGTGCTCCTTTCCTCTTTCCAAAAAAGACATGGGAACACTTTTCAACTATATTCTAACTACCATGACACATGCAAATATAACTGGTTTATTTTGCATATAGTACAAACTATGGCACAAGCTTGGTGGTGGTAACAGTAGATTAAGGATTGTTGAGATCTTTTGATTTAGATTCTAGTCAATTACAAGACATGAGAGAATAATTAACCTTAATAATGGGAACCTCTAGATCACTGATCCCCAACCAGTTCCTTGTGAGCAACATGTTGCTCACCAACCCTTGGATGCTGCTTCCAGTGGCCTCAGGAGCCACTGGAAGCCCAGGAGCTTATTTTTGAATTCCAGGCTTGGAGGAAAGTTTTGGTTGCATATAAACCTGACAAACAGAGCTTCCTATAGGCTGACAGTCCACATAGGGGGTATCAAATGGCCAATCACTGCCCTTATTTTGCACCATTCAGGAAAATCTGGTATGGATGTGTTGCTCTCCACCTATTTTTACAATTGAATGTGGCTCACTGGCTAAAAAGGTTGGGGACCTCCACTCTAGACATTATAACCTTGTTGAAAGATTGAAACTATTGATGTTAGTAACAGGTTGAAAGAAATGTTGCTCAGGTTGAGACTATTGTTACAAACAAGTTGTATTCATGCCTATGTAAATATTAAGATGTGCAAATACCTATGTTAAGATGATCATCGACGCAAACAGAAAAATATAGCGACAACAAAAGTAAACAGCAATCAAATTGCAATGCTATGTAGGACAATATGATGACAACGAGAGCATCTATGAATACCTGAAGGTTCAAGCTTTCCAGCCTCATTTCTAATATTTTGTTCTCTTCCTCTAATCTACCACGTTCAGCTTCAAGCTCCTCTATTTTCAATCTGCAGGAAGAAAAAAAAACACTATTAACATAATATTCTGTGATATAATTTAGTGTGAACATTTTAACAGAAGGGTGGTTGTTAAAAAGCCATCGTAAGCCTATATTGCTTAAGAAACCCACCCAAATTGACTAGGATAATAAGTAAAAATGTATAATTATGAGGGCATGTCACTTATATTTCACAATAACATTTGTACCTATATTTACTTAAATGACCAGTTTTGCTGCTATCACCTTCTTAGTCATGTTTGCATTAGAAAATATCTTTCATGAATATTCAGCTCTTATATTTAAAATGCTATATAAATGGTTTGTGGTCTTAATTTGCATTAGACTGTTGACTGGAAAACTATACGATCAGTGTTTGGCTTTACAGCAGTTCATGAAGTACTTCATCGAAGCCATCAGCCTATGAAGCAAGAAAATGAGCCAAAGCAAGCAGTGAAATGAAGAAATTAAATGAGCCAGAAATGGTAGCAGAGATTGGAAGACTATGCAAGAATTCTAGAGACAAATATTAACGAAACAGTGATAAGAATCATGCAAAGAAATGACAGAGCTTAGACTAATGTGCCGCAGAGCTTGGCAGGAACATGGCCCCCGGATTATTGCTCTTAAACAGGGCCAGAGGCAGGCTCACTAGGAACTTTGGAGGTCAAAGAGAACCTATGTTTTTGGAGTGTAATCATATTTAAAAACTGGTTGGCCAGCCCTCTATACATAATCTCTCACATTATCCATATAGTTTTTTTTTATTGGCCTTTATTAGTTACAGTTTGCCAAGCCACATACAGCCAGTGACTGTTTGCTTCTGGTCAAAAGTTTTTGTTTTTTTAAATAGTTTTTTCCCTATTATAGTGTTATGTATATTGCAGCACATTTTCATGATCTATCCTCTACTTAAATGAAAGGCTTGGTGCACTTGGGGGTGCCAAATGTTAGGCACCCTCAAGTGATTGTATTGACTTACCTGAAACCCCGGGCCGGTGCTCCTATCAGCAGAAAACTGCACCGGCCTGGGGGGGTTATACCAGTGAGAGCCATGGAGCGATCTTCTTCCGTGTTCTTTCTTCAAATTTCCCGGGGCAGACGCATGCGCAGTTGAATGAAATAGCCGACTTTTTAGTTAAAGTTTGGCTTTTCCTTCTACTGCACATCTGCAACGGCGAGAAGAAAGAGAAAGATGGAAGAAGATTGCTCCGTGGTGCTCACTGGAATAACCAAGGTCCAGTGCAGTTTTCTGCCCATAGGAGCACCGGCCCGGGGTTTCAGGTAAGTCAATACAATCACTTGGCACCCCCAAGAGCACCAAGCCTTTCCTTCGCCTTTAAACAGAGCCCCCTAGTTACACAACTATGTAAGTTGTGAGCAACTTTAGGGGTTTTTCCAATAAAATGATTACCTAAAAACTTGACATTGTATACAGGCTTAGAAAAACAGATTGTTTTTGGTTGAAGGCTTTGTCACATAGAGATAGAGCAATCAATCAGCTGACTTAAGCTGGCCATAGACGCAAAAATGTGATCATACAAATGGAGGATTTGTACGATTTTCGGACAGTGTGTGGAGAGTCCTGACATTTTTCGTCTGGTGGAGATCTGTTGTTTGGTCGATCAGACAGGTTAAAAGATTTCTGTCGGCTGCCAATAATATCTCTGCATGTATTGCTGATCATACGATTTTCAGAGGGAGACTGTCACTAGCTTTTGTCGGACATAAAACTTTCGTACGATTATTGTCAGGGGCAGAACATCGGCAGAAAATGGAGTTATAGCGTGGAACATGAGATGTCATGGGGAGAAGAGCAAACTAAAAGGGCAAGGTCACATGTGGAGTTTTTATGTGGAGTTTTTAAAAATGTCCGTAAATACGCACAAAAAAAGCCCTATTGATAATAATAGAATACACAGTATAGCAATTCCCACAGAGTGCTTGCGAGCCAACATCCAGCACGCAACGCCAGTATTTGCATTTTTCAGTAGAAACGCCAAGGAATGCAATATTATTGAACTCTATGGGATCCGCATGTTTGGAAATATACTTTGCTGAAATACCCTGCATATTTTAAATATGGCAGGCAAACTCTCACGAGATGGATTGCGCATATGCATATTTGCATCGTTGTATGCTGGTGAGGTAATTTTGTTGTGTATTGACAATCAGTACAGCTATATTTTGCATGTAAATTGCTTTTTTTCACAAACGCTTACTAAAATTCTTCCAAATGGAATTGTGGGGAACAAGGAAAAACAGAAATGCATGTTGGGAAAAGAAAACTACAGGCTGAAAAATGAATATTATCATGCATGTTTGGTTTTTGTGCATTTACACTCGACCATGCGTTTTTAAAAATGCAACGTTAAAACACCATGTGTGACCTCACCCTAAGGCTATGGGAACACAGGATGATGGCTTAGACTGTTGTTAGCCAGTTTACTTTGTGGACTGAAGAGCCTGAACGTTAGTATATAAAGCCTGGATTTGGTACATACCTAATTTAGATTGGTTTAAGCGTGTGTATAGTCTGGGTAAGGCAGTGACATAAATGGCCTGTTTCATATATTTGGAGGCATAAACTAGGGAGCAGCAGAACTAGTAATTGCGGGTAAAAAAAGCTATCAATACTATCTTGTATCAGTTATGTTTTTCATGACAGATGCTTCTTAAAAAAATCTGGATCTACAGCCAATACATTCTCTTTAAAAGTCTTCCTAATCAGATCATGAGTAAATATACAAGCAATATGGCTCATTTATCATTCATTACCACCAGCAAAATTCAACAAAACATATTCTAAAACTGTATTAGCTTCTATGCCAAGAACGTCTTTAGATGGCATGTGTTTGGACCAGTTTAATACCCTGATATCAAAATATTGGCACTTAAAAAAAAGGGGGGGGAAATGTATGGAGTGTTGAGGGACAAAATGGCAAATTTATCGGCAGCCCTTAATGCGATTACAGAACAAACTCCTTGAAAAGGAAATAAAATCTAAAATATAGCCATTACAAAATGATGCTCTGAAGAAACAGAAGCCTACACAAAGCACAAACACTGGGTAATAATGAAAACAGCGCACCAAATTAGGCTAATAATCATGCTAATGATAATAATACCCAAGCTAAGTGATTATTACTGGCCATTCAGTTCTTTGTTTATTTTTGAGCTAAAGGCACAAAGGTGCTTCTGCTAAGCAAACGGCACATAAAACAGATCCGGCACACAGAATGAGCGGCATTATAGTGGACGGCACTAGTTATGTTTGGATGCAGAGTTAATAATTAATAAAAAAGCATTAATAAATGACAATGTTTAAATGTTACTGAAAAGAGACATCTTCTAACAGCATTATAAAAAAAAACAAAAAAAAAAAACACCAGATGGGTTCTTTCTATTTTCGTTTGCCAAAAGCCATCTGTAGCATTAAATATTTCTTCTCAATGTATGTGGTTAGCGCTGCTCAGTTGTCAAGCATATGCCACCAATCCTGCCTTCATAAATGCATCGCAGGCATCATGATAGAGGACCAGATATTATTACAAGTAAAATATGTGCCCGCAGGCCAGAGCTCCTTGGCATGATGCATGTGCCAACCTGACATTCTCTGCTATGAGTTAATACTTCAAGCCCTTACATGTGACTGTACCCGTGCATCTACTGACAAGTTATTGGTCTTTTGGGATGTGCCATTTACTCTCTTATACAGGGCTCTGGGTACACAGGGAAACGTTCATTGTGCCCAGAAGGTCACTTCCTAAAGTACAGGTATGGGACCCATTATATGGAAACCCGTTATCCAGAAAGCTCTGAATTACAGAATGGCCATCTCCCATAGAATCCATTTTATCCAATTACTTAAAATTCTTTAAGAATAATTTACTTTTTCTTTGAAATGAAACAGTACCCTGTACAGGAAAGGCGACCTGTTGTACAAAATGGTTGGGTCTCGAGGGGTTCCAGATAACAGATCTTTCTGTAATTTGGATCTTCATACTATAAGTCTACTAGAAAATCATTGAAATATTAAATAAACACAATAGGCTGGTTTTGCTTCCAATAAGGTTTAATTATCTTAGTTGAGATCAAGTACAACAGGGGTGTCCAAACTTTTGGCTCACAGGGCCACATTGGAAAAAAGAAAAAATGTCTGGGGCCACACATGAAATACACAAACACGTTTGATTTGTAAAAGTAAAGGAAATACACAGAAAAGAACTACAATGCCAGTTGGATAACCAGCTATACACTGAAATATGGGACACCTGGATATTAAATAGACTTATTATTATATATTTATTACTAACTGGGCAATGGGCAGAGTCCCCCCTCCTCCTATATCCTTTGCGACATGACGTTTCCTCGGGAACCAAGCTGGGCCACATTCATATGCATCCCGGGCCGCATGTGGCCCTCGGGCCACAGTTTGGACACCCCTGAAGTACAAGGTATTGTTTTATTATTACAGAGAAAAAAGGAAGTCATTTAAAAATTTTGGATTATTTGATTATAATGGAGTCTATGGGAAACAGCCTTTCCGTAATTCAGGGCTCTCTGAATAATGAGAACGAATCCCATAGCTGTACTTGATCCAAACTAAAATATAATTAATCCTTACCGGAATTAAAACCAGTCTATTGGGATTATTTAATTATTTTCTAGTAGACTTAAGCTATGAAGATCCAAATTATGGAAAGATCCATTATCCGGAAACCTCATGTCCTGAGCATTCTGGATAACAATCCCATCCTGTATAAATAGACTTTCTTCACATATTATTTGAACCTATTTATTAAAAACTATTTATAGGGCTCATTTATGTTCACAAATGCAGTGAGCAAAATGCAATTTCAAGTGCAGTTGCCATGTTTGTTTCCCCACAATGCAGCTTCCCCTCCCCCATAATTTCAGTGCATTGCAAGGAGGCGATGCACAATTGTACCGGATGAAATTGCATCTATTCTCCAATATAATGCAATCATGCACATATTTTCTGTCTGGAATACTTTCTGGTGTCCAATGGGCTAGTAACTTCTGCAACTGATACTTTAATCGCAGGTGTTCTGCGCCTAATTAAAGGAACCCTGGATCTGTGGCCTGGTCCGGAGTAGCTCTAGGGTTAATAGGAGCAGTAGAGCTTGATTCAGAATGGAAGGAATGAGCTGTGCAGAGCCCACAGGACCGAGCTTATGGCACAATGCATGTAGTTAAAGGGGACCCGTCACCCAAAACAATTATTCAAAATCCTATTTTATCGCATTAGTCAAGCAAAATGAACTTTAATTACACTGTATAAATTATTTGAATCTTGTTTCCTTCAGTCTGGGAATTCAAAATGATAACAAGCAGGCAGCAGCCATTTTGTGCACACTGTTTTTAAGGAAAGCCTTGTATCATCTCAGAATCATGTTTGTGCACCAGAATGGGGGAGCCCATGTTCATTCTCATGCCCTTGCTACACAATTTAATGGTTAAGAGAACTGGGGGAATGTGTGGAGAGCAGTGACATCTAGTAAGCGCTGAATGGAAAGTGAAAGTAATTGTCTGCCCCGCCTCTATGCCCATGGCATAGAGGAGGGGCAGACAATATTAGATTGACAGCTGAGATTTTTAAATGAGGTTACAACAGCTATGAATGCTTTAATAAAAAATAGAAATTGGATTTCATGTTTAATTTGAAAAGGACTTTTATTATACAGATTTTTGTGTCTGGGTGACAGGTCCACTTTAAGAGTGGAAACTTGACATTCTCTGCTATGAGTAACTACTTCAAGTCTGGACATGAAATAGTGCCCATACACCTAAAGGACTAATTATAATATAGAAAGAGGGTAATTCATTTCATATTCTATACAGATCAATGATACATCACTGGATGGTTACAAGGGTACATCTTTAGAACTTAAAGGGCATATAAAGGCAAAAAAATAAAATCCCATTTTTACTTTCTTAAATGAAAAAGAAACCTATCTCCAATATCCTTGAATTAAAAAATGTGTACCGTTTTTATAAGAAACCTGACTGTATGCAGTGAAATTCTCCCTTCATTTACTGCTGTGGATAGGAATTGTCAGATGGTCCCTAACTGCTGAGCAGGGAAACAATCATACTTATGAACAGCAGGGGGAGCCCCCACCTTACTTCCCAGCCATGCAGAACTCAAGCAGCTTTGTTTATGATGATCCCTAAGCAGCCCAGACCACACTGAGCATGTGCACAGTCTTAGTCTTGCAAAGATGTATAACAAAGTTACAAGATGGTGACCCCCTGTAGCCAACTTTGAACGCATAATTATTTGTTTGATTAGGCTTGTGGTGCAGTACATTCATGTTTATATTTAGTATACAAAATACAGCATTTCTAGCCTTTTTCTATTTTAGACTTGACATGCCCTTTAATGGTAAGCCTTCAGTCTTGTACTATTCACGCAATACACGGCTCATGGTACACAGAAGGTTCATTATCTCTGTGAAACTGGAGTAACCAGAAGACAAAGAATTCTTGCAAACCCTTTCACAGTTTGATTCAATGGCATAAGTAACATACATGTCAAAAAAATACAATTTCTCATAGAGAGAAAGCATTTTCTAGGTCAGGACATCCCATATAGGGTTGCTGCCTGGCCCTTATTTTACTATGTTGCTTCATGCTGATGTTGTTAAAAGGGAAACATAAAAGTATAGGATGGCCGTTATTTTATTTTTAAATAAAGTGGCAATCGTAATCCTACGCAGGCTGTATTATATAAATGTCATTGATGGCTGCCACTCCTACCCATATATTCAGCTAGAATAATTCAGAATTTTAGAACTAAGGGATAATAATAACAAGGTAAAGGAACATGCGTTTTAATACAGTTACCCCTAGTCAATGTTATCTTGCCTTCACACTCCCATACCAACATCCCTTTGAGATTTCATACTTCAAAAAAACGGACATGGGTAGCACATTTCCTATAGAATACAACGAGAAGCCTTTGGAGAGGGGCTGATTGACAGCTGCTGTTTCCTAGTGGAAACACCCTACTAATGCCGGCATTTTACCTGTAGCCCAACATTAACCCAAGGTTAGGAAACATGAGGCTAAAAATGTAACAACACATGATTTGAAAGTAAAGGATCATTGTCAGCTTAATGTCACTACTTCTCAACACAATAATTAATTTTCAGGGTATATTTGTGTAACTTAACGGCCCTTATATGTCACGCCGATGACCTCTCGCAAACGTATGTGATTGCTTGGCCTTGCTGTTCCTAAAGTGATGCAGAGGGTTTCTAAGGCTTTGCTTCTACCTACTGTATGTAAGGGGTGAAAAAATTGAAATCCTGCAAATGTGTTTAAAGTTGAATATTCAAAAGTGGGACTCAAAGCAGCCTTAATGGTTTCTACAGAAGGAATAGTGGCATTAAGTGATGAAAAAATGTCATGGGATTGTATGCCAGCTAAAGCTTTCTTAACCATGTTAGGACTTTATCTGGCAGCAGGGCTGAATGAGTGTTTAAATCAATTTTTGTATCGTAACTGAATTAGAAGAAATGATTGTAATACCCACAGCTGCAAACTGAGTTTAGTCGTCCCACTGTCCAACTATGTACTGGATTTTCCAATAAGAATTTTTAACTGGTTATATATGAATTCCAACTATTATTTTTCTAGCTTTTAAAAGTTATAACAAGTTTTTTTCTTTTCTTTTGCAACAGTCATTTTTTTATTGTGAGCTTTTTTGGGTAGGGAACGCTGTTTAATGTATACACCCATTTATTGTGCAGCGCTGTGAAATATGTTGGCACTTGATAAATACATGTTAATAATAATAACTTCATTTGACTTTTCAACAGTCCTGTAAGCCATAGCAACCAATAATCTATTGTATAACTATGGGTTAAGTCAATGGTTTATTAAGTTTATATTATAGGAATACATATTAAACCAAATATAGTGGAACTTGCAGGACTTTCCTGTAGATAATGTGGTACAATGGCTGCACTTCGACCTCAGTGCTAGGACTCTAACCAGGTCAATGTCTGCATGAGGTTTGTCATTTTTTTCCCCCCACCTTTGCCTGGAATTCTCCCACAGTCCAAAAGCACAGTAGTTAGTTGCCCTTCTGCAAGAAAAGTATAGAATTGTCCGGAACTCCATTCTTCCACCCTGTCACGTCCCTATGCTCGTGTTGAAAAAGGTAAGATAATGGATGGGGAGGGGGGATTTTCTTGGTTGGGGAACGGGTTTTTTCTTAACTATAGAGGAAGAAGCCCCCCTGTTTCCAGGGCCCCTACATAAGCGCGGGGCTGATTCCTCAATAGTTACGCCAGTGAGTTACTGACTTCTTGTCAAGACCAGAGGACAAAGCGTCTTGTAAATGACCACTAGGGGCAAATGGTGTTAAAGTTTCATATACAAAACAAGGAGGGGGCTGGCTTGGAAACAGAACAAGTAGCCACTGGCTCATTAAGGCAAGGAGGGGGCTGGCTTGGAAACAGAACAAGAAGCCACTGGCTCATTAAGGCAAAAAAAGGTTGTCAGGCAGGCAAGGAGCAAGGGTCAAAGCAGTTACAAGTCAGGAGCCCTACCTTAGCCAAAGTAATCAATAGAACTGGGACATCGTGAACTCACTGGCCAAGAACATTGCCATCAGTGGGCTTTAAAAGGTTTGAATCATGCTGGAATCACGTCTGGTATCTAGTGGGCATTCACCAGTTCTTGGAGTGTCAAAGCTGCATCATGAAACAACACCGGCTCAGTGATGTCACCTCCGAGTGGCAGTTCAGCACGTCTGTGACACTTCTAATAAAATAGGACATGGCTTGTTCATGAGCCTGCGGCCGGGACATTCGATTGTAAACTCCACTGAGGAAGGGCCTGATTGTGAATTATTGTTCTCTGGTAGCTGCAGTTTATAATCTTAGTGCCTTATAAATAATTAATTAAAAATGCACCAACACAGAGATGAGAAAAGTGCAGCCCTCCATCATACTGGAATATTACTGTAGTGCACAAAAGCAGCGTGTGTGTGTGTGTTCCTACCCCAAATGTTTCATAGATGCTTTGTTAGTTTCATTCCATTCTATTCGCCCAGCGGAGAAATCCTCCTAATGTAAAATAAATGATGATCTATGGCCATAAAGAGCTGTTCTGCACACTGACTTGGTTACTTAGCTTCGGCAGAAGATACAGACACGTTCCCAGCCCTACCTGCCCAGCTGGGTTTGTGCAATGCAATCTGACTGCCTACAGAGCCCAAAAGAAGATAATTCTGAGAACAGAGGGAAACATGTTATAAAAACTGATTGCAAGGACGAGACCAATAATTCTCCGCTCTGCAGGAGGGATCCACCGAAGCTCTTCAGCAATAAACAGGTAAACAGCTTTGGCTAAGGACAGCTGGTAATAAAAGCCAAGGCAGGCACTACTAGTGGAGCACATTTTATCTTAACCAGACAGTATTATTAAAATAATGAAGCTGCTCCTTTATTCTACCCCCTCAAACCATACACATTGCTTTTTTGTAAAAATCTGTTTCCCTACTAAAACAATTATAACGATAGTTGGAGCACATTAAAGCAGACATATATAGTGACAAAAATTTGGACACTTTTAAATATGCAAGGAATGTGCTTTAAAAGTTGCATTTTGGGTTGATTTATTGAAAATGTCTGCAAAACCCGTTAAAGTCCTATGATCTGTTCCACTTCTTGCTGCCTTCTGTGCCAGGCTGGCGGCACTCAGCACACTGCACTGTATTATAGGCAGCTAGGCTGACCTGATAGAGAACTGAAGCCTGTCTTTGCTTGTGTCACTGCAGGGCTGTGATTGGCTGCCGCCCTCCAACTGTGCTCCTGTCAGGGAGAAGTCCACCCCTCATTTGAAACACAGACAGGGAATGTGTCAAACTATATGGAGCTCCAATAAAGGGGACATTTTTAAAGATTTTCATTTTCAGCCCAAAGTAAAACCAGCACCATATAGGACCTGATAGGGAACAGAAGCCTATATTTGGTTGTGTGACTGCCTGCCTGTGATTGGCAGACCAAAGTAAAAACCAGCACCATATATTATGCATTGTTGCCTACAAGACTTGGCTTTTAATTAGTTATGATATAACAACTGAACTGCAATCACGCCGGGCTGTAAATGATCACTATTTCATCATCATAGTAGAAAGAAACAGACAGATGAGCAGTCCTTGCCTACATGAGCTTGCAGTCCATAATGATAAAAGAAATTATCACAAGTTGTTCATGATAATAGGATAGTATCTGAGAACTCAGCATGCTTCATTTATAACTGTAGGGCATTTGCCTCGTATTTTGCCCAGGAACTAGGGTCCTAGGAGCACGTTGAGCAGAAAGGCCTATGATTCTCCCATGAATACAGTGCTGCCTGTGTTTGGTTGTATTCAAGGGGGTTTACTGGCATCAAAAATCATCTCATCAATAATTTAGCAAAGTTGGAGTTGTTATTCATGCAGTCTTGCTAGTAGAAACCATCATCATCATTTATTTATATAGCGCCGACAAGATACGCAGTGCTTTAACCCTAGATCTTCTTTCATTTTCTTTTAACTTTCTTGGGAATTGATTACTTTGCCTTTAAATTCTGCTCCGGGATTACTCAGAAAGCCATGTAATGTGTTGATGTTATTAGACTCCATTAAAATGATACTTTAATGAGGGTTTTCCATTTTATGACATTGGTTTATTAACAGACTGTAAAATTGCACATTTAAAATTCGGATTTGATCACTGCAGCTATCAAGAACAGAACTCACTATCAAGAGGGATAATAAAATCATTAGGAGAGTACTGCCATGCTTTAAAGGGCCACTATAACTTTCTTTTTATGCTTCCAGTGATTTATCTTATTGGAAATAAAGTTAAATGCATATTTACTTTAATTTTGCTTTATTTTTAGCCATCCATGGAGATATTCGGGGGTCACCTTGTAACTGAAGCTGTGCCTATGATACCACTGCTTCCGCATTACCTTCCATACAGCTTCTGTAGTGTTCATATATCATATATAAAGAAGCTATCAGAGGGACAGCTAGAACAAAGAACTCCATGGGCCCTTAAATTGGCTATACAGGGCCTGATCCATACAGTATCCAATTGATTAACCAGCAGGCCTGGTATCACACAATGGCCATACACATGCATGGCAACTTTCTATTTTTGTATTCTATTGCTGTAAAGCTTTTCTTCATTTTAATTCCCCCAACCAATGGAATTTTGTCCACAATGAACCAGAATCAGAGCATTACTGATCTGGTGGCGTTGTGTCTGGTGATATATGCCTAGGTGGTTGGACAGTAGGGTCGAAACAGGCCAAACTGCCTGACCAAATCTGAGCATGTAAAGCCAGCTTTAGTCTAGTACAGGGATCACCTTTTTTTTTTTTTTTACCTGTGAGTCACATTCAAATGTAAAATAAAGTTGGAAAGCAACACAAGCATTCAAAAAAACTCCTGGTCTGTGATTGACTACTGGTAGCCCGTATGAGGACTGGCAGCCTACAGGAGGCTCTGTTTGGCAGTACACCTGGTTTTTATCCAACCAAAACTTGCCTCCAAAATAGAAATTGAAAAATGTTCCCAGTGGGCTCAAAGCAAGGGCTTACATACAAGGGGTTGATGAGCAACATGATGGCGATGAGCAACTGATTAGGGATCGCTGCTCTAGTGGAAAGAGATGACTAAACTCAAATTGATCACTTAAACAAGGCAACCCTTTCTGAAGTGTCTGGTTTCTTTGGCACAATCCTGAACTCCATTGTTTCTTTAATAAAGTCAACTATCATCTTTATCTAAGCCAGTGAATGCATGTAAATGTCTGCCACCTTATCCACCACAATTTCCAGAATTGGCATTGTCAGGATGCAGTCTATGGCAATCGCTGCAATTTCTGGCTCTGAAATAGGTGCTAATTGACACAAAGAATATAAATATGTATTGATTAGCAAATAATACAGATAAATATTACATGGCAGCACAAAAACATGTACAACTAGCATCAGCATTGAATAATTAACCTTGTAGCATGATCTTATATTACAGGCAAACCTGGTTTTGTGCTTAATAATTAGCAACAACCTATAAGATTTGTTTCTCAACGGCTGCTCAGAGCCGACTGAGCATGTGAGTGTCACTTTCCAAGATGGTGAACATGCCCCCCCCCGTGACAAGTTTGAATCCCTGGATAATTGAGGAGCTGAAACTTTGGGCTGGTGCAAAAAGTTTAATATATAAACATATAAACATTTACATTTTTAGCCATATTTATTTTTAGGGTTTAGTTCTCCTTTAAATCCATATGCCTACTCCTCCCCTGTGGATGGCACAGCTCCCCCAGCACAACCAAACATGTATTTCCAAATGCTAACTAAACAATGGCCTTGATTGGCACTGCCTAGGAATTTTTTTAAGCTTGTGTTGCTCCCCAACTCTTTTCACATTTGAATGTCGCTTACTGGTACAATAGGTTAGGGATCCCTGCACCTATACCATCACATTACAATATCAGTCGGAATCCTTGTCAACTGACATGTTATAATGATCTGTTTAAATGGAGCAACAGAATGGCACTTTGTGAGTCATATCAGCAAAGGTCTAGATTAAGTTTGCTCCATCTTTAACATTTCACAGCTGACACATCTATGCAGGAAAATCTGAAGGCACAGAAGCCATAAAGATGACAAACATTGCCTGCCTTGAGGCTGTGGTAGGATAATTAATGGAACAGAAGCATTTCCATTAAAACATATTTGCCCGGCAATCGCTCCAAGAAAACACATAGGGACTATTTAAAAACATAGTTCTAAACAAGCGATTCCCACTTTATTTCATACTCAGATTAATTGTTGAGACAATTCTGCGGCCTACCTGAGAGCGCTCATTGCCTCGTTTGTAAAAGAGATGTTTTGATCTGATGAGCCCATCTGAGACTTCAAGACTTTCAGCTCTGCTGTTAACTGCAGAAAGAAAAACATGGCAAAGATGAGTATTAATATCAGTTCCTCTGCATGTATTCTGTATGTGCTAACAAGGAGATAGATTTAAAGCGAGCACATACAAATTTTAATGCAATTCAAACACACAAGTAGATCATTATTTATGCACAACTGAATATCCCTATACATATATATATATATATAGTCACCATTATTTAATAAAGATAGCTAAACAGTATGCATGTTTGTGTAATAGTCATAACTAAATATCCGTTACTAGTGCAGAATACATACAGTAAATTCCTATGTATTAATTGCAAATTTTATAAATAAGAAGTAGAAGTAGTTAATGCTGAAAATATGAAGAAACCACAATGAAAACCTGGCAATGCTCAACCATTGGCAGCAGGCCGCATGCTAGGAAACAGTGATGAGAAAACTTGTCAACCCGTGCCCGACCCAGCCTGTGGGTCTGCTTTGATTTATACATAAGTACCCGGAGCACCCCCAAATCTGAAATCATGGAGGGGGCAGGGCAAGGGTAAACGGGCATTTATAAATAGACTCCGCCAGAAGAAGAATCGGAACACAGTTAGATCGCGGGTGGAAAGGGCGCAGGAAGCGCTTAACTAAAAGCCGCAGTCCTGTGGGTTTCAGGCAGGCCTGCACAACACTAGTAAGAAACTATTGATTGGCACACACTGATTCCCATGTGCACAGTCTTCGGCACATGGGATTCGTACATACACAGGCACTTTAGTAAGCAACATACAAAGGAGGCCAGAAAAACTTCTTAAAGATCGGGTCAAGGTCCTCCAACAACAACGTGACAACAGTCACATTCGGTTTTGACAGCTATCAAGGCAGCCAGTTACCTAGAAATTATCCAAGCCATTAACAGAACCTGCCAAAACCTGCAGTGAATTCCACAGCCTCACTGTCCTCGCCGTGAAGAACCACCTTCACTGCTTTGAAGTCTCATAATTTAAATCAGGAGTGTCCATGCTTTGCTAATGCGAGGTCTACTTTAAGCGATGATGCGTCATTAGGATCTACATCCATAAAAGCAGTTAGCACTCTGTTCCATGGAAAAATTCTTAAATATTAATAAATAAAAATTATGAAAAAATGTATATTGCTATATTTAACAACTATTTCTTATGTAACTAGGGATGCACCGAATCCAGGATTCGGTTCGGGATTCGGCCAGGATTTGGCCTTTTTCAGCAGGATTCGGCCGAATCCTTCTGCCCAGCCGAACCCGAATTTGCATATGCAAATTAGGGGCGGGAGGGAAATTGCATGACTTTTTGTCAGAAAACAAGGAAGTAAAAAATGTTTTCCCCTTCCCGGATTCGGTATTCGGCCGAATCTTTCATGAAGGATTCAGGGGTTCGGCCAAATCCAAAAAAGTGGATTCGGTGCATCCCTATATGTAACCCTAACATAAATATCTGAATGAAAAGCATGAAAGAGAAGTGGGATTTAGACAAGCTGTTTGTTGACAGTGTCTTGAGATCAACTTATCACCAGCTAAATGTCTACTGGTAAATCCTTAAATACCTTTTGGACACCCCTGGTTTAAATCTTTCATCCCTCTAGTTCTAGTTAAGTTGCACATCTCTGCACCCTCTCCAGCTCATTTATATCCTTCTTAAAGACTGGAGCCCAAAACTGCACTGCATACTCAAGGTGAGTCCTTCCCAGAGATCTATAAAGAGGGAAAATTAGGTTTTAATTCTTTGAGTTAATGCCCCTTTTTAATGTAAGACAGTAATTTATTTTCTTTAGTTGTCACCGAGAGACACTGCCTACAGTTACACAGCTTGTTATCCAAAAAATCCCCACAACACACTACTATTTATGAATAACAAGAAGGTATAACAAGGATTTATGCATAACTTTGCGATTAACAACAGTGAAGCTCAATACCAGTTTTCTGCTCATTTCACCTGCTAGGTCAGGACACAAGGAGATTATGTAACCTATCCAGGATCACAAGGATTCAAAACAGGGTCTACAGCATGAGATGCCACATCAAAGCATGATCATTTAACCTAAAGTCCAATGCCTCCTCCAGTACCATCAGGCTGAGGGTAGTTTGGAAGCACAAATTAGAAACAAGCTCTTGGAGACATGCAGCATTTCTTTAGGTTCTATAGAAAAATGTACTTCGGTTTAAAGTTTGGAATATATCTATGCATGGGAATGAAAGGTGCTGTGGAACAGTAACTCGCAGGGTGACTTTATATTAAAGCATGTCTGGGTCTGTAGATCAACAGCAGAGGGAGTGTTGAAGGCTGAGTATTCCCTGTGGAAGAAGAGGGCTCTACATTACAAACAAGCACAGGGGACAGGGTACAAACATCTTATTTAGGGTAAGGGCACACGCTGAGATTCAGGGAGATTTAGTCGCCCGGCGACAAATCGCCTCTTCTTCGGGCGACTAATCTCCCTGAAAAGCCTTCCCGCTGGCTAGAATATAAATCACTGGCGGGATGGCACTCGGATCGCTTTGTTTTCTGAAGTTGCATTACAAGGAAATTTTGGGTGACTTCGGAAAACGAAGCGATCCGAGTGCCAGCCCACCAGTAATTTTAGCTGGCGGGATGGCAGTTCGGGGAGATTAGTCGCCCGGGCGACTAAATCTCCCTGAATCTTCACGTGTGTCTCTGCCCTTTGAGCTCATGTTGCAGTCTCAGCCAGGCAGCACTGAGGAGCACACCAACATGGGAGCGCTTTCACACATTACTGTTTATTCAGAGACTGATAAGATTATCATAGCAAAAAATGTTTCTCTCAATTTTCTGATTAAGCAGCTTATCTGCGACTCCGTTCGGTCTATCAAAGGCAGCTGAGAGGAAAGGAAAGACAAGCTATTCACACAAGTGCAGAGCTGCAAATGCAAAGCATGGATTTCCAGCTCAGCTTCTGAGATGTTTTTCTCCTTCTCTTCACGTTAGATGTGCACCCAGCACTGAAATTAAATAGCCAGACACTATCTGAAACTCAAAAGGTTTGAACTAGTAAGCTGGACAAGCACGACTCACAATGAAAGCAAATATATGTCAATATTAATTTCCAGTTCCAACATGTGTGTATTTCTTTATTTTAAATAAAATTTGTATTTTCCCTAATAATATCAAAAGAATATCGTCCTGGAGGTTTATATGCCCCAATTTTAATATTGACTTGTATAATATGAATGTATATATGCAGATTATTACAAGTTACATACATACATGTATGGGATCCATTATAGAAAAACGCTTACCTGAAAAATGACAGGCCCCAAGTATTTAAAATACATGTATGGTACCTCTACAGATACAGGTATCAAGAATGCTCGGGTTCTGGGGTTTTAATTTGGATCTCCATACTTTATGTATGTATGTATAACTTTATTTGTAAAGCAATGTTAAGGAGCCACAGTGCTGTATAGTGCATAAAAGTACAATATATATAAAAGTATACACAGGGAAGACAAATCACATAATAAATATATACAGAATCATAGGACAAAGAGCTTAAGAGCTATGTGGTAAGAGACATAGTGGGAAAGAGGTCCCTGCCCCAGCTTACAGTCTAATTGGATGGGAAGCTAACATGCAGGTACAAATTGGAGATAAAAAAAGTGCACAAGGTAAGGCATAGCCAGTAGTGACAGGACTAGGCTGATGTTCTAGTCATCCAAAAGGAAGATGAGAGGTGGCAGTGGATGGTGTGAAGAGAAGGTGTCTCTGAGAAGAGCAGAGAAGACGACAAGGAATGTACAGTGAGACAAGAGAAGAAATGTAATGAGGAGCAGAGTGAAGGGCTTTGAATGTTAGTAGAAGGGTTTTATATGTTATCCTTTGCTTAATAAGCAGCCATGCTAAGGATTTTAGTTGAGCAGGTTCCCTTTTAGGAGAGAGCAGAAGGATCCTGGTAGCAGAGTTTAAGATTGATTGGAGGGGAGAGAGATGGGAGCCAGTTAGGAGGAGATCTCCATTAAAGATTAATTATATCTTAGTTGGGATCCAGTACACAGTATGGTTTTATTATTAAAGAGAAAAAGGAAATATTTAAAATTCTGAATTCTTTGGTTAAGATGAAGTCTGCTGTAGAAGACCTTCCTGTAATTCTAACCTTTCTGGTTATCAGGATTTTTAGATAATGGATCCCATACCTGTAATAGATGTCATACCTTTATTTGTCAATGTCATTTTGTTTAGTGTTTACAATAGTAAAATTAAGGTATGGAGATCCAAACTACTTAAAGATCGCTTATCGATAATATCCTATATTAAAGGCAAACTGCCACAGAAAAGTAGTTTGGGGGTCTGGTACAAAGGTAAAACAAATTACTTTGCAGCATGGTCAAAACCAAGTTGGCAGCATATTATAAATTCCAATTTCTTTTAATTGTTCATTATAAGTCGTTTCTTGAAAGTGCATTGACGAATGATCTGAATTTTCTGGATGTGAGAATTTCTTCATTATGTTTTTAATATTTGCACAGGTACAGCGCCCCACCGCCCCAAACAATTTATTTTTATAGACAAGACAGATACATACTGTTGTCCCCAGCCTGCAAAACAAACCCTTGGTTTGAACAAGATCTTTTCCGCATAATTTCCATACTAGATTAAAGAATGTTTGCCACCTACTGGCTGTTGCTTGTTGTGTTCTGCTAAACATTATGTACATTAGAGAACAATATGATTAATACATGAGAGGAACCATCAGGAGTCCTTATTAAATTCTGCAAAGCCCCACTGGAAGTCAATGAAATTTCCAGAGTTTATGGTAAGTATAAAGTTAGTGTCATGCCTATTTTATGTAATCATTTATCCGGTGCTTAAAAATGAATACGCTGCACAACTAAGCAAAGCCATTACGGAAATAAAAGCTTATTTAAGAGAACTATATTAATACTTTATGTCACGCCGTGTACCACTGGCTCTAGAACCTGCTGCTTTTGGTACCCTTCGTTTAGACTCTACTAATATTTACTTAATGTCTGGCCACACATGAATGTATCTCACATCTATAACATTAAATGCCTGGCTACGTGGCTGGCCAGGATTCCTAATCAACATAACAAACACAGATTTATCATATAAAGCACAAAAAAAAAAAAACACACAGAGTACTCTGCCTAGACAGTGTGCAATGTTCCATTGAATGTCAATACAGGTATGGGATCCGTTATCCAGAAACCCGTTATTCAGAAAGCTCCAAATTATGGGAAAGCCATCTCCCATATTCTTAAATTTTAGCAAATAATTGTATTTTTCAAAAATGTCCTTTTTATATGTAATAATAAAAGTGGCTTGTACTTGCCAGTATGCCAGTAATTAAATTGTATGTATCCATATTGGTGACAAGACTATTCTATTGGGTTCATTTCATGATTAAATGATTTTAGCAGACTTAAAGGAGAACTAAACCCTTAATTAAAAACCCTACCCCCCTACCCTACATAGATCCCCTTCCCTGCTTCCCCCAGCCTAGCTGTTACCCCTGGTAAATACACCCCTCTCCAGATTCAGGGCATCAGAGATCATGGGCGCCATCTTCTTCACTTTGGTAATCTAAGGAAGAGAGCAGCATATCGGCGCATGCACCGAAAGTAACGAAAATTGCTGAAGCGCTGGAAGAAGACCCGAAGATTACCAAAGAGAAGAAGATGGCACCCATGAACTCCGATGAATCTGCACCGAGGGGTAAGTAAAGAGTAAGGGGCATTTACCAGGGGTAACACTTAGGTTTGGGGGAGCAGGGAGGCAGTAGGTTTTTTTTTAATTATGGGTTTAGTTCTCATTAAAGGCTGATCTAAATTATGGAAAGATCCCTTATCTGGAAAACCCCCAAAAATTGCATTTTCCCTTGGCTTGTTCTTGTTGTAACCTATAAAGGGGTCATTTAAATACAGGCATCTAGAACCTTTCCATGTTATAGAACAGATATGAGTTTTAACCTCTCACTTGCATGTTGCTAGGTTTTTTTTCTTATAATTCTACACCTTATTTTACAATCAGAATCCTAATATACTATCTTGACAATCAAATATTCAGTAGGGTCAGGGCTTATGCGTTTATATTCTGATTTGGTCTCTAAGCCCATATTCCAGCCTGTCCCTGCCCAAAGCATTGTGGGGAAAAAACACTGGTTCACAGCAGAATACTTTTGTATCCCTAAGCCCAGGGGTCCCTGTACGTCAATGGCCTAGAAATGGTAAAAGCTTCTTTCTAGGTTTCTGAGAAATCAATACTAGTACACACTTTACCAGAATCTATATATTCCCATGTGCTGGAGCACTAATGAACTAACTCCAAACTTAGATTATTGATTTAGTTTGCAGTTGATCTAGCAAAATATTACTAAACTTATTAAACATATTTCTAAACTTTTTTCAGGCAAGTGGAAGTGTTATCCAAAGTTGTTTTGTTTCTGTGCATAACTGCCATTGACCTCTACTGGTGCATACTGGTATCCCAACTCAAAAACAGATACCATCTGAAAATATCTAAAATATCTAAAGTGTGTGCAAGCAATTGTTTAACGGAGATCGAAAGTCTTGTCTAGAAATGCTGTAATTTATATGCTGAACTTATTGTCCCAGTCCCATGGTTCTACGTTGTCCACAGGTGCTCACCATCCATGAGTTTGTGTGCCCTTCTTTGGATTGTCAATGACACGGATGTTCAGTGTTCCCTAAGCAGCTATCGAACTGATCAAGCATTTTATGTATCACTCAATCCTGTCCAATCTTCCATGGTAACATTCTGAGAAAGTTCCCCTTATCATTCTGGACTCATGAGACCCAGGTTTGAAGTAGCCAGAGACACGACAGAAGAGAAAGGGACGTGCAAGAAAGGTGAGCATGTGTATCACAGATTTGCTAGGAGTGTAGGGAGGGGGGCAGAAAGAGTTAAAAGCATATTCCATTCCCATTCTGCTAAAGTATTATAGAAAATAGCCACAACCTGTCAGATATTTCGACACAGCCTCACGGAAGCACAGATGAATTAGCTAGCAAGGTATCCATCACAATAACCAATCAACGGCTAGATCCTTGTGGGCTGCTGTGAGAATAGGCTGAAAAATGTGCACGGAGGAGGTGTAGAGTTCAGAACGAGTGACAAAGCAAAAGACTTGAGAGTGATGAATACCTCCACTGTGCATGCATATAATTATGTATATACATCTGAAGGTCTACTAGAGGTCCCCAAACAGATCATCTTCGCTTTATAGCCGAGTGCCTGCAGGTGTTACGGAACAAATATTTGCTTATAAACATATGTACAATTGCTCGGTGAGTGATTGCCTTCAAGCTGCTTGTTCATTTTCTGCAATGAATGTGAAAATGTCGCTTGGCATGGGGGTGAATGACAAACACTCCCTTCTGTCTGTGCATGAGAGGGCTTTTTGTCATATGTGATGGACCATAACCCAAACAGACGACATAAATTGTGCATGTACATTAAATGAGGGAACAGGGAAATCCTCTCTGGCAACAGACACTTACAGTAATATTACTGAACTAAGCATGTTAAATGTTATGGATGAAGCACTTTTTTTTGTTTAATTCTATGCAAACTGTTCTCAGTTCATTTAATGACAAATGCCTACAGATCAGCTTACAAACAAAGATCTTCCAAGCACAACAACAATCATCATCAAAAAGGGGAGAAAACGGCTTCACAAAAAAATTACTGTCTGACAAAGCTGAAAATGTTGCATCATTGTAATATCACTATGTCTTGTGGGCCGTCTATCACACGGTGCTTTTTTCCCCACTAAAGTTGCTCTTTAAATAGGAAACAATTGCCTCATGTCTACATGACCAAAAGTATCCCTATCAAGACATTCCGTCTAAAATGACATATATTTAGTTGAACCATTCACTGGTGAGTTCCAGACTGTCTACAAATTCCAGAAGCAGTATGCTACCTTCCTAACAAACCTAAAATCACTGTGTGCAATGCCAAGTATTTGTTGGTGTGCTGTAAAGGTCACCACCATGGTATTTTACAATCCAGAAGTTTAATAGAAGAGAATAATACCTGCCTGAATACATAATGCTTATAGTAACCATCGGTGGAAGAGACATAGTCTGGGGTTGTTTTCCATGGCTTGGGCTAGGGCCACAAAAAATTACTTGCTTTCTTCTTTGTGGCAACAGTTTGGAGAACCCTTATTTCCCTTTTAGCAGAATAACTAAGTTTCAATGCTTGATGGCAACAAATAATCATCTAGGACTGTTTTCCGTGGTTTGGAGATGTGTTCCTGAAAGCAAACCTTAAGGCTCCGGACTAGAATGACATTCTTGACAATTCTATGCTTCCTACTTCATGTTTTGAAAAGGCTTTTTCAAATGAATGAATCCTAGCAGAAGGCAAGGTCTATACAAAATGGGTTTGCGGAGACAAAGTAGAAGAACGTGACTGGTCTGCAGTAAGCCCTTAAATCAAACTCAACTGGATAACTGTGGGATGAAATAGAATGTCAACTGAAAGCCAGGCCCAATAACAACCATCAATGTCTAATCTCACTAACACTCTTCTGGATGAATGGAAGCCAATCCCACCAACAGCCTTCATAAACCTAGAAGAAAGCCTTTCCAGAAGAGTTGAAGCTGTTACAACAGAAAGGGGTGAAACAACTTTATATTAATATCCTTACTTTGAGGATAAGATGTGGAACCAGCACGTATCTGGTTACATTTGCCAATATAGTTTAAATACTGTTGCGTTCTCCCAGATGATTCAAGATAAATGATTAGTGCGCTACCACAACCGAATAGCTTTTTGTGCACCCAACACCTCTCATTTGTTGTATGGTAGAATGCTGACTCATGCTGAATTGATTTTTTAATATTCTGGGAATCACAGACACATGTTCCATTAACATAATTTTCCTCTAGTAATGCCAAGTGTTCCTGATACCAGCCTAGGACTTATTGCATGAGTAAGTTTTTTGACTAAGGAAAAAAAAGCTCAGCACATGAGAAAAAATAAGTTCTTGTAAACAAATGTGTAACAGGTTTTAGGAAACAGGGTGCTAACTAGTAACCAGTACCTTGGAATGTAACAGATCTTCTCCCACCAAAATGGTGGGGAATGATTTTGTTCAAACTCAAATTAGTAAATGCTCAAACACTATCTTAGTTAAGATGGTAGAGGTAGTATTGCCTGACGTGGTGAATCAATCTCCAGTGCTAAGTGAAGCTCATAATGGTCCTTAATTCCAAGAATCTAACCCTAAACCTAACAGAGTCCCTATCCTGGTGGCCTTGTCACTGCAGGGTAATAACCCTCCTAAGTCTCCTTATTGGAGCCTCTGGCTGCTCTTCTAACTAACCACCAGATCCTATCGTTCACTCCTAGAGTGACTATAACAAACCTGTCCATGCACTTCAACTATATTCGAACGTGGAGACTGGAATATTAATACGAGAGGCCTGAATAGAAAGAAGAGCAATAAAAAGTAGCAAAACAATAAATGTATAGCATTACAGAGCATTTGTTTCTAGATGGGGTCAGTGACTACCATATGAAAGCTAGAAAAAGTCAGACGAAGAAGGCAAATAATTAACACACGCTAAGATTCAGGGAGACTGTCGATACATTGCCTCTTCTTTGGGGTGACTAATCTCCCCAAATGGCTAGAATGTAAATTGCCGGCGGGACGGCAATCGGTGCGTTTAGTTTTCCAAAGTTGCTTCACGAGGAAACTTCGGGTGACTTTGGAAATCAAAGCATTGAGAGTGCCACCCCAACAGCGATTTCAATTCTAGCCGGCAGGAAGCAGTTCGGGGGGGGGGGGGTTAGTCGCCCCGAAGAAGAGACAATTCATCGCCGGGTGACAATCTCCACGAATCTGAGCGTGTGTCTTTGCCCTTAAATTCCTACAAACTTCATTTTTGAACCCTTTAAAGGCTTAGAGTAGGCACCAAGGCATGATGACAAGAAGAGATTACAGTGAGCTAAGTTACTGCTGTCAAATGAATATAATATTTTCAGGATTTTACACACAAACATTAACCTTCTCTGAGCAAATAAAGAATTCTTCATGATTCCAATTACTCCGTAAATGTGGCTAAGCAAGGTTATTACTGGCTCGTTAATATGAAACCTTAGTAAAGCCTGTCAAATGATACATTGCATTGAGCATCCTGTAATGAAACAGATTTAGAAGGTGCCATTGTATGCTTTACAAAGTAACATGCCGACACAGCCAAACAATGGTGAATAAAATCTGCCTTCTGTGTACGGCTGACCTTCATTTGAAATACATAATAACAGTTGAGGGCAATCTCACTTCTCAGACTGCTTCCTATGCAGAACTACTCTTGAAATATGAAGACAGGAAAATGCAAACGGCTGTCAGCCTATTGTGAAGTCCTAAGACCATTAGAAGCATTAGCTAGTGCCAAAACAACTGTGTCGCTTCTCAATAGTCGGGTTATCAAGCAGCCCATTTGCGCAGCTTACTGAACAAGGGACTTGCGTAAGGTTCCTCAAACATTTAGACAGGGAGGGAAAAAAAGGCAAATGTTGAAAAAAAACTTGTGATTTGATGATGAAGTAGCTGGCATTAAAAGGTGAATGCAGAGGTTGAAAATGAGTACAAATCACAATGTGATTAAGGAAAGTTATTTAAATACATAAATATTTAAACTCTATTAAAAAAAAAAAGTCAGCTGTGGGGGAGGTGGATAGTATAAATGACTGGCAAGCAAGACCCATGCACACTCACAATTTTCTCTGTTTGAATACTGCTGAATGATAATTAAGAATCATATCGGACTCTAAATTCTAGCAGTGATAAGGATGATGAACAGTAGAAAATATATTATGCTGTTCAACACAAGAGTGAAAAAAATGGGTGCCACTGTCCAAAAGTCTCAGTAATGGGGATTTTTGAGCGGAGTATATTGCATATAAGAAATGTCAACCAAGTTCCTTGTGAAGGTCTAATGAATTGGCTGTTGGCAATGGTGTCGAAGGATTGGATTTAAGTAATGGAATCATCCATCAGCTATATCCAAAGCTGGCTCATTGGAACTATAGAAGACATACAGAAGTGTGTAAGGAGCCAAATCTAAAGACATGCTTGGGTTTTAGAGAGAGCCTGCTAAAAAATGTGTTTAAGATTAAGAAAACTAGCTTTCAGTGTCTTGGGATGCTTCAGGGTCACTTCTAACCAATGTCTGGTAGTGTCTCCGGAAAATTATACAAATAAAGGCCAGATGCAGCCAGTCACTCCATGTCTGGTATTCCCATTCACTTGGAAAGTGGGGAAATTATTAGAATTGTGTCCCTCTCCCTTGGAAAACAAAATGCTTCAAGTCTCCCTGTGTGCCTTTACCCGTAATGTGGTCACATCAAATCAGTAATGTGGTTGTAGGGGTCCGTATTTGAGAAGGGATAAAAGATAAGCTGGTTTTAGTACTTAACGTTAGATAACTAAGGGTCACGGTTCAATTATGGTTCTTTATATGCTTAATAGTATGAGAACGTATTTCATATAAAACAGGACTGTTGCTGTCAAGCCATATTTTATTTGCTGGTGCAGAACAAGCAGATTTTCACTGTATGTGGTTATCCACTCTTTAATCCATTTTGCTTCAAGCTCTAAGAATTTAAATATTAATATTCTAACTTTTGAAAGACTCCGATGACCAGAGCCCCATCACACCGTGTTTGAGAAAAAAACAGGTCTCCGAATGTAAATTTGAAATATTCTGCAGCAGTAGAAACATTACCGATGATCTTAAATATTTTACGAGCAGGTAGCATTTCCGTCACCTGTCAAGATGAGTTGAGCTGTGCTCTCTTTTGCTTGGAGAGGACCAATTATAGCAGGATCCACAACAAACACTTTCTTCTCTTTAAGGCAGTTTATTTACACACAGGGGTGACCATTTTTACATACAAAAACATAAATCATAAAAATAAATCCTGCCAGCTGGGCATTACCTTCACACATTTGATGAGTTCCCTCATTAAACTGGGCCCATTGTGGACTACCAGCAAAAAGCCATAAGTTGGGAACACCCTGCAAGCACAATACTTGCTTTGGGGGGATTTCTCAGCCTCCTGGCTTTCCTCAGTCTCTCAGACTGTTGGTCACAGCTTATTCTGTACCTTGCAGTTGCAGTCAGTCCCTCTGGGAGTTCCTAACCCAGACAGGTATCCTTCCTGTTCAGAGAGAGCTTTCGGACAATCTCACTAGAATTAAATACTTTTCCACAGGACAGCCTTACTGTGGAAAGTGAGCTCCAACATATGAGCTGGACTTACAGAATGGAGTATCTGGCCTGCTTGTTCCTTCCACAACACTTCAGCTTCCAGGACCAGCCTACTAAAGTCTTTAAACAGAGAAACCCCTTTCCTGGAGCTTACATCTCCTACTGAGGAGAAAAAGGCAAAATACACCTTTCTACACATCTCTTTGGTCACTCTACCACACATAATATAGAATACTTTGCTCTGCTTGGTTTGGAAGTTGTTCCCCCGACTCAATGGATAACTCAACAATTCTTTATCTCTCAGTTCTATCGTTCCTTTACCATACGATTTTACTCATTGACTGGCCAAATATTACTGTCCTTTATCAATGCTGAAGGCAACAGTAGACAAAAAGTACAACTTAAAAAAAAAAAGTCTAATCATGTTAACAGTAGAACATAAAATGACTCTAAAATCGAATACATGACTAATGTTCCCTTTGTGTCCTAAACATAAAGCTATGGGGATAATTCTGTGAATCTGACTTGACTGCTATTTGCAATGGGATTTCTTTCTCGTTGTTCTTTGCTAAACTTAATATTAAGTGCAATACAAAAGAGGAGAGCGACATTTTAAGTTGAACACATAAAAAGACAGAAGGCTATTGTCGTAAAGAAAAAGCCTATTAAAGAGTACAAATTGCATCCCAGGGCCTATTATAGTATATTGATGCCCTGTGATATATTAAATGTGGCTGGCAAATAATAAGAAAATCTGTCGGAATCTGGGACACATTTAAACTTGGCAAAAATGGAGGATATTGTATAAGGCAGTTGAGATTAATGAAAATTGTCTGGTGTGTAAAAGAAAATAAATAAATAGATTGCAACAGTTACTGCATTACTTGGTCTGATTTGGCCAAAAGGTGGAAAAGCCAGTGCGTATTGAATAGTGGGAAAAAAAGGAACTTACATTTCATTATTTTTAATTCTAATATTAATCTGTGGCACTTTAGCCCATCATAAAATGATTCTAATCTAAAACAATTGAGCAAACCCTGAAGGCACCAATTATAAAATTATCTACTGGTTGAAAACCCTTGGTTTCGCTCATGCTTGGCTTCTATAGATACCCTGACTCAGTTTTCACAAGAAAACTTTGACAAACTATAGACGCAAATTCTCCCCCACTGGTATAAGAAGTTGTCCATACTGAAATTCTATAGTTGCTAGAATGTGTTTGCCTCTATTTTGCAGACAGGGGCAGATAATTACCTACATACCATCTGATATAATGTAAACATCATGACTTTCTGCAGGTCCAAGATGGTCTTCTTGGCCATTGCAGGCCTAAATAGATACTGTATCCTTAGAGTAGATGTACACAGGTTGAGGATCAGAAGTGGTGTGCACAGAAGCAGAACTATCCCAAGTGCAGAGATACTGGTGAGCAAAAACCTGCAGGCTTTGAACACTGTGCAAAGAGTCACAAACAGTAATGGTCACCCATCTATTGTGCTGCTCATCAGTAAGTGAAGAGGAGATGTAGCTCCACTTCTCCTAATCTACCAATCATACACTGCATCTGCAGATTTTTAAACATGGCAGATCTACAAGCTGGCTAATATCCAGAGTACATATAGGATGTTTATGAGGGTCTATATTTTGAATTACTGCAAACACATGCTGAGAACTGGTGTAATTCAAGTGCATGGGCTTAGAAGAAACGAGTAAAAAGTGGAGTAAGTTCTGCAAAAACCCTTCTAGTCCCACTCATTTGTTCCAAGTCCGCCTGCCTCCATATTCAGGCTATGAAGGGAAGTTGGTGGCACTCAGCACACTATACTGTCGAATAGGAACCAATAAGCAGCTAGGAAACTGAAGCCTGCTTTTGCTTGTGTGACTGCAGGGATGTGATTGGCTGTCCCTTCTGTGCGTCTGTAAGGAAGTTAGGACACACCCACCTTGCTATGGACCAATGACAAGGTCCATAGCAGATCTATAGGGAGCTTCAATAAAAGGGCCATGTTTCAAGATAATATTAACTTTCTGCCCAAAGTGTATATATGCCCATCACCATATATTACTCAATATTGCCTACAATGTTAGGATGGGGTTTTTAGTTATGCTATGCTTTATTTAATGTGAAGTTGTATATCTATTACCTTACCTTTAAATCTATACACATCAAGAGAATAAGAAGAGTGGCATATGATCCAAAGGAAAACTGGAATGTGGAAGACCCAAAATTGCCACCTTATTCTAGAGACTTGCATTTGGAGATATTTTTACTGATTTCCTGTAATTGTACAGTTTATGCGAAGGAGCTAAATCTTTAGGAAAGAACTGCCATTTCCAACTGCTTTTGACACATTCCTAAAAAGCCCTGGCTGTTAAAAAAAAAAAAAATGTAGCAGCTAATTGGGTCAAATCTTTCGAGAATCCATATTCCAGCCTCAGCTAATTGGTTTGCAAGAACAAAGCCTACTATTTTTATAACAGAAAAAAATGGCTGTTTTGGGCTAAGCAAACATAAACCAGCAGCCAAGGTCAGGCAAACACAAGATTAAACAAGCCAGCCTTTCTAACATCTTTCCCAGGCAGACAACGTTTCCCATTTTTTTCCGTTAAAGAGAGCAATTTTTCAAGTTTATATAGAATGTCACCATTTCATTCTGAAATATAATCTTTATGAGAGAAGGGTTGCTGTCCCCATTTTCAATCTCTGAAGCTAATATAGAAATTTATATTCCTTGCTCCCACCATGCTCTCTTAAATTAAGAGGCGTAATTACCAACAGCGCCTGCTGCAAAGGAAAAAAACACCAAGGGAGAAGAAGCTGTCACAGCCAGACGCATAAAGATACCAATCCCCCCTCCTCTTCCGATATCCCTCTTACTGGAGGTGGCTAGTGATGCGGCAGCTGCTATCTCTTCCATTAGCAACAATTGTTTGCAAGTAAAATCTCAAGCCTGACATCTATTGAAGAGATATAAACCAAAATAAACTTTAATACAAGTCGACTTGAATAGAAACAACTTTAACATGCCAATTGGAAAATGCAATGGGCCTTCCTTGGACCATGAAGAGGAAACATAGATGAGACCTTGTAATAAAAAGCTTGATGATCTGAGGTTAATAAGGCCTATCCACAAATTGCATGGAAGTGGCACTGTAGAATGATTCCTAGGCTTTTTGGAGGATTAGAAAATGAACATATTTGCTGGCTTTGAAGGCAGAGGGGTTATTACGAAATCGAGGAGCATGCAAACTGAAAAAAACCCAGAAGCAACCCAATTGTTATTACTTTTATATAGCACAGAAATGAATAAACCATTCCCCAAAACAGACAGGTCAATTGGCTTCTAATTAACACTTTACAAGCGAACTTGTATCCTACTAATATAGATAATCTTTTACATATAATTTTAGTATCCCCCTCGTTATTCTTTTCATGTGTTGTTTCAATAATAACCCCACACTTCTACCTAATGATCTGATGGACTGTCCCCCATATGCAGCTGAGCCACCCAGAGAGCCAGACATCAGTGGAATATGCAAAAGACGTTCTCTGCACTATCTTTTTGGTTTGTCAAAAATGCATCAAATCCTCTCTTGGGTATACCGCTATCCCAATATCTGGTAAAAATTAAAGAATGAGGAGAGCACTTCTCAATAGCAAAAAACGCTGTGGTTGTATTTATTTATTACACATATGTAGTAACCCTAAATAAACACAACCACAGCGTTTTTTTGCTATTGAGAAATGCTCTCCTCATTCTTTAATTTTTGGTCAGTGGAATATCTAAGAAGGTGGCCAACACAGAAAAGTCTTAAATCTAACGCTGCAAACTTAGTTTCACATTGCCTTTAACTAAAATATATATTTCATGAAATAAACCATAAGCTATGAGAGTTACGCTCAATGCCATTATGAGTGGAAGTATTAGACATGCTAAGCAAAACTTTTTAAGCTTTAACGGTTTGCACTAGTGATATGCAGGCTGGCCCAATACCCGTTGGTGGGGTGGGTTTGGGCCAACTTTACTGCTCTGCTTGTGGGTCGCAGGTGTGCTTGGGTTGTGCTCTTCTGCAAGAGACCTTCCTGTTTAATAGGCTTGCACCTGCCCCACCTCTTTTGTGACATCATCGGTGGGGCGCCACACGGGTCTATACACACCTGGGGGGGGAAACCGGATGCAGGTCCGTGTCGAGTTTTTCTCATCCGCACTAGTGATGTGCAGGCTGGCCCAATACACGTTGGTGGGGTGAGTTTGGGCCAACTTTACTGCTCTGCTTGTGGGTCGCAGGCGTGGTTGGGTTGTGCTCTTCTGCCTGAGACCTTCCTGTTTAATAGGCTTGCGCCTGCCCCGACTCTTTTGTGACATCATCGGTGGGGCACAACACGGGTCTACACACACCTGGGGGGAACCGGATGCAGGTCTGGGTCGAGTTTTTCTCATCCGCACATCACTAGTTTGTACTACCTTTGTCTTAATGGCAAACATATTTTGTTATTTAGCCTCCAATCTGTATCTCTAGACATTAACTGTACATTGCAGGGTAATCAAAAAGCACATGACTACAGCACATTATGGCAAAAACTACTGTACAGGCTCCATATTGTTTTCAGTCGGAAACTTTTTAAACTCTGGAAGAACATATTTCACTCTAGTCAGTTGCTGCCTACAAAATAGGCACCATCGCTGGATGACAATATACCAGAAATGACAAGTCACAGGAAAGATATCCTTTAAAATGTTGGTTAATTATATCATCTGACATAATCGGTACTTAGTATTCCACTATTCTGTGGATGATTCGGCTGAATTCCCAACTGAATCCAAACCCTAATTTTCATATGCAAATCAGGGCCGGAAAAAGAACCGTGCGCTGCAAGGTTAAACTTCCTTGTTTGTGAGACAAAAAGTCAGGTGATTTTAAGGATTCGGTTTGGCCAGGTACTTGGATTTGGCCGAATCTGAATCCTGTTGAAAACGGTTGAATCCTGAACCAAATCCTGGATTCCATGCAGCCCTAGTCCTAAGTGATGTCATTTGTGTCACGACATGCTGAAAAGTTTGTAACATATAAGGATAGCTATTGTAAAATGAGTGACTTCGAATATCTTTATATTGCTTTTAAGATTTTTGTTTTACTATACTTTATGTAAAAGAGCAACGTTCCTTTCAAGGACAAATTGAAAATAAAAAATATAGGCTTTTATAAAAAAACAACTTCTGAATCCACCTTAAACCAAAAATATGTATTACTAAAAGCATTTCCATGATACAAAAATTACAATTTTAGAACATAGTTCCTAGATTTGCAAGGTTCAGGATCTTCCCTCTCTGTGTCAGTTCTTTTGCTGGCAGCACTGAATGCGAAGCACACACTGTAACGTGATCAACATTCCAATTCCATCAGCAGAGGTTCTGTTTACCTTGGAGAGAGGGAGAGTGACAGATCGCAGAGCTATGAACCCCAAAACAGACTGCAAGAACAGATTTGTCTCCTAGAACTTGAAGAAATCTTCTGCATAAAGGAATGTGTCCCTTTGTGGTGAGAGGAAACGATTTGGAAATGAAAACTGTCAAAACTAAAGATAATAAATTGATTCATATTTTTCCAAAAATCTTCTGGCACCCTTTATCTGGCCAATAAGAATCTATCAACCTCACTGTTCGTATAAAATAAATAAATGTCAAGTTGAGAAGTCCACGATGAGACAAATGCCCTCTTATGGACACAGACCAGTGTCCTACATGAAACATGCCACAGAAACCAACCATCGACAGACCAATACAATGAGGCAAGGATCGATTAGTTGCTAGATGAGTAGTTAGTAATCAAAAGAAACACACCCCACAATCATTTTTCAATGCTTGTGAACTTCAAAAACAAGTTTTAATTAGTTATTTTTAAAGGACAGGTATGGGACCTTTATCTGGACAAGTGACGGAGAAGAGTTCTTCCAAAAACCAGTTTTTTTATTTTTTTTTTATAGTGGTGCATCATTTTTAATTTAAGCATCTTGGAAAAGGTGTATTTTTTTCTCATGGAACTTGAATTCATATATTTTCACTAAATGTTGGGCACAGCCATTCTTCTTTGAAATCTATTGGGTTTAGGGATGTACCAGATGTAGGATACCATTCAACAAGTCACTGTAGATAACTTCTAGCACTTTTTGCATGATTAGTGCATGATAAGTGTTCATACTAACCAAATCTGAACCTTTAAAGCAATCTGACTTTACTTTCTGGCCTATTTTTTCGATAGAGGCTGTGAATTTGGGACTTTTCTGAAATTGGAATGTGCAAATTCAATTTCAGGATTTGGTTTACTAATTGGTCAAATCTATTGGGACAAATCCAAAAAGAATTGATTCAACGCATCCCTAACTGCAGTCAAATGTTAATTTGCATGGATTAAGGGGTTCTAAGAAGGCAGAATTTTGAATGCAGCCTTATACGTTTTGTTAGCTTTTATTATAATGATGTGAATAACGCTAATTGTAGAGGTATCAAGAAGGGGGCTGCAGCCATCATAGCTCAGACTGACAACCACGGACTGTAAATACTAGCACAACAGTCCAGTTAGAATTCTGGAGTTTTTTAGAGTCAGGGTAGGTCTCATTTCTGGGAAAATGAAAAAGCAGAGATTTAAAGCACCATAACAGGTCATTTATTGATATACGGGGCAGAAACAAGGCTTTATTTGCTATCAGTTAGCTAAAATATCCCACGCTTGGGCACCACTACCATTCAGCATTGATTTATTACTGATATTATGTTTTCACAAAAACATTTTCTTGATTATTGTTTACTAGGTGGGAATGACTTAACAACTTAACAAGATTTTTTCTGACATTGCCACAAAAGTCAGTTGTTTGTATACCGACAGAACCATAGGCTGAATGGCAAACACTTGTTTCATGCAGAAACATGAGCCAAGTCAAATGATTATCTCTGGTTTCTTGACGAACAGAGATTATGTTACCTCACTGGGGCCAACCTGCTGAATGGCTGGAGATGGCATCTAACTCTGGCAAACAATAAAACGTGAAACATAAAATCTCAGGGAAATGCTTTAAGAGATTAATCTGCAACTGTTCAAACATAGGAGATTTGACAGCCTTGTTTATGTTTTTTTTCCCTCTGTGACTATGCATCAGATTGAATGTTCCATTACAATGAAGTTGATTAATATCTGTAGGCTGTTTCTTTGAAGTCAAATTTGGATTTCATTATTGCAAACCAGCTAGCTTTTAACAGCCAATGGGAAAAGGGACTGTAGAAATCAATGTGGTAATATATTTAGGGATCATTAAACATGGATGCCATTAAGTTTTTCCAAGAAGCCATAATCTCAGCAGCGCCGGAACTACAGCAGCATTGGAATCTTAAAAAGCAGCATGGATTGGCATAAAGCACAATATGTCAGGGTTATATCCCAAACTGGGCTCTTTAGTTAATTTATATGATAGATGACACTAATGGAGAATGGGATCTACTGCTCTACTACAATGACAGCCTGAAAGCTGGAAAATCATCCAAATGTAACTAAATTATACGTTATTGTACAAACAATCGAGCAACGCCGAGGAAATAATACCCCGAGGAAATAATACCCACTGTGCAGTGCAGCTAAGAGCACTTAAGAGGTGGAAATTTAAGGGGGGCGACTGGAGATGCAGGTAAATCTCTGCTAATATATTATCATGGCACAGTTTATAGGATTCCAATGGTCAGCTGAGACCACGTTTGGGCAATTTAACAAATTGCTTCTCTTCATAATAAACCTGCTTTTGGAAGCAAAGTGATGCTCTCCAACGTCTGCAAGGTTCCTTGGAAAATTTAAGTTTTTACCAACTATCTTGTTCTCGGGGCTTGGGCTCCAGTGAAAAATGTAAAGGCTCAGGGTGTTCTACTGGCCCCATTCCATTATCTCTGGCTGCTTCCCAATGGGTGGGTTCAGCTGCCCAGGACCATCATATGTGCAGTACAGGTGTCTGTGACTAAAATCTACAGAAAATTATACTGCCCATGCCATGGTCCTGGACAGCCAAAAGGACAATTGTAATGTGATTAAAGATGGTGGTGTGGATCTCTTTAAGATCCTGGGGATCAGAGGGAAATGTACATGGAGAGCAAATTTAAATGTTAGAAGTTTTTGCATCAACTGCTAAATATATGTGGGTAAAAAAACAGTTAAATCAACTATAATATTGTATGTGGCAATATAATCAATGTCCTCTCTAAACGGTGTGCACATTACAAAAGTAAAATAGTGTAGTATGTTTCCAGTTTTACTGTCCTCCCCATAGGCACAGTTCTGGGCAGCCACAAAAGACTAATACAGATGGTGGCATGGTGCTCACAAACCCTTTGCCCTTTAGCAATAGGAAATCCTAACCCGAACTATCATATTTCCCTACAGTCGCCATTGTTATGTCACGTTTCAGCTAATATGATAGATATAAAACCTGGAATGATGTGAATTTCATACAAGTGGCACCAGGAATATACAATAGGCCGGTGCATCTGTGCACTATTTCCATGCAGTTTACTGATCTGTGCACATTATTTGGCTGCATAACTGTAGATTCTGGCAAATGCCAGAAGCTGCTGTAAGATGCCATAGACAATCACTATATATATATTGGGCCTGTGTGTATGTTGGGAGGGGGGTGTTTGGACCTCTGGGTACTTGAAATGCCTCCGCTGAAACAAAGCTCTGCACCTGTTTATGGCAGGAAAAATAACACTGAAATTAGAGGAGGTGATTCCCGTTTACTGCCTAACCTATCACATTAAAACTACAGGTATAGGACCTGTTATCCAGAATGCTTGGGAGCTGGGGTTTTCTGGATAACTTGTCTTTCCTTAATTTGTATCTTCATACCTTTAAATAAACCCAATGGGCTTGTTTTGACTTCAATAAGGATTAATTATATCTTAGTTTGGATCAAGTGCAAGGTCCTGTTTTATTATTACAGAGAATAAAATAAAATGGAGTCTATGGGAGATGACCTTTCCATAAGTCTAAGCTTTCTGGATAACAGGTTTCCCATACCTGTAGTAGCAATAGCACTTAGGAGCAGCTAAACTGGGATCCAGTAACTAATTGGGCTAGAAGAGCGAATTTCCGGGGGAGGGGGGCAGCAGCAATTGGTGCTGCCTCAGGCTGCCTCTGGGGGGTAAATGATATATTTGGGATACATTTTTGTCCGCATTTGGAGTATAATGCATTATCTACTGGCTCAACGAGGAAGAGCGCAGCCCTTGCAAGCCTTACTTCTAGTCTTTAGGCACAGATGCTGCAAGTAAATATACAATAAGAACTTCAAAAATGTCAGACTATTTTCCAATGCTAGTCATGAGTTGTGAGTAGCAATGTGTTCTAATTAAGCCATACAGATGTACGGTATTCCCAGTGTTTAATATATTGTTATTTGTCACAGCATTCACTTTAAGTACAAGTCCTACTATATTATTTTCTCTCTCTTCTGTCCTCATCAAGTTACTTGAATTCCTCTCATTCTAAATACACACAGGATACACTCCCTGCAATATATCTCCCAACACAGTCATATAAGATCTCTTTGGCTATATTTATTCCTCCCTCTGCTACCATTGGAAAGCATACTGGCACCTTAACAGCTCACTTGCAGCTGGCACATATCACAATAACATATTCCTACGCACAAAGGCAATGATAGTTACAATAATAATATGTAATAATAGTATTTATATGAACACCAAGAAGAGTTGTGGGAATTATGCATAGGAGATTGCATAAACTGTGTCTATTAAAGGGTAATTGGTTTAGACAGGTTATATACAGTATTAATAGTCCACTAAAGATCATGACCAATAAGTATAAAAAGAAAGTATCAATATATCCATCTTCTGGAGGCAGAGAACCAGGGAAAGAAATTTTCGATAACCTAATAATTTAGTTATTTTTGATAAAGAGTCTTAATTTTTAATTTCGGTGGCCCGTTAAAAGAAGATACATTATACCTAGTGGGAGTGCAATTAAAGCAATCCCCCCCCATGTAAAATAAGTAATGGCATCTCCCAGTACTGCCTGTGCTCGCAAGCCTGACAGTCTTTACACTCTACTTGCATTTGGCACTTTTTTTGCCGGGTGTATGAAAGAGATTAGCAAATGTATTCCTAATTTATAAACATTAAGCCGATTCATGAAATTCAAGTAGTCCTGAAGATATGAAGCGCCATATCAGAGGTGATTCGCATGTAACCAATCAGAATATTGCTGTTACATATTGGCAGATTGACATTAATAACAAACATAACCAGACCCAATGGCTGCTGGGAGAGAGCAAGGCAGTACTGAGCCCAAATTCAGAATTCTATTTCAATGCATGTATAAAAAAAAAACAGAATTTTTGGTGGGGTTGGGGTCCTGTTAAAGATTTTTTTTTATTGCCTTCTAGTTACATCACTGTCACCTTTAGTGGCTCAGGCTTACGGCAAAGAAAAGTGTAAATGTTAATTGCAAATTAAAACAAAATACAGATATGAGACCGGTTATCTAGAATGCTTGGGAAATTGGGTTTTTCAGATAAGGGTTCCATCTGTAATTTTGTTTCCAAGCTTTAAATTGATTTAAAGGAGAAGGAAAGGCTTGGTGCCAAATCTGTAATTTTGTTTCCAAGCTTTAAATTGATTTAAAGGAGAAGGAAAGGCTTGGTGCCAAATGTTAAGCACCCCCAAGTGATTGTATTGACTTACCTTAAACCCCGGGCCGGTGCTCCTATCAGCAGAAAACTGCACCGGCCTGGGGTTATACCAGTGAGCATCACAAAGCGATCCTCCTCCGGCTTCTTCTTTCTTCGAATTTCCCGGGGCAAACGCATGCCCAGTTGAATGAAATAGCTGACAGTTAAAGTTTGGCTTTTCGATCTACAGCGTGGCAGCAGCTGTGCATAGAAAGAGGAAGACGGAAAAGGATGGTATAACACCGGGCCGGTGCAGTTTTCTGCTGATAGGAGCACCGGCTCGGGGTTTCAGGTAAGTCAATACAATCACTTGGGGGTGACATTTGGCACCCCCAAGTGCACAAAGACTTTCCTTCTCCTTTAAGTATTATTTAAACATTAAATAAACTTAACTGATTTGTTTTGCCAATAAGGATTAATTATATCTTATTTGGGATCAAGAACAATGTACTGTTTTATTATTACAGAGGGGAAAAAAAATCATTTTTAACTATTTTAATTATTTTATTACAATGTAGTCTGCGGGAGGCAGCCATCCTATAATTCAGAGATTTCTGGGTAACAGGTTTCCAGATAACAGATCGCATCCCTGTAGCACAATTTCCTCCTGCAAATCTAATGATACACCAGCTTGGACCAGGATACTGAACATAAAACTATACACAAGAACATCCTGCAAAATACATTTGGGCTTTGATTTTCAATTAGGCCTACCAAGTAAGGCAGAGCCAGTTCTAATAAGTTCTAAATGATTAAAAGGTTTGTATACATGTTTTTTTTAAAGCTTTACTCAGAAAACAATCACAGAAAGCAATAGAAACCCCTGTGGCAGACTTCCCTGTGTTTACATTAGCCACCAGCAACTACCTGAGTATAAAAAGAAATATGTGACTGTCCCTTTGGGAAATACAGCTGAAAATGAATACCAAAAGATTGGATTTGCACTAATTTAATTATCTGTCTCAGCATGTTGCTATCTGTGCAGATCTGCATCTTTTTCTTCCCTTAGCAATGAGCAGTTGCTTTGGCTCAAGCAAGTCAAACCTTTCACAGTCATATTCTCCAGTCCTGGAATAGAAAAAGGGGTGATTCTGGGGCAAATGGAACCTGTGCAAGCAGCCCAGTGCTTCCCTCATTACCCCTTGTACAGTGTTTGGAATAAATCAGAGAAATTGGTGCCAAAGGGACTGGGATTAAAGCATTTTATACAAAGGGCATGATTCACTAAACATCAGTGAAAAATCATCACCTATTGCATAGAACTACCATTGTGGATATAATTTGCAATTGAGTGTATTTTTCACCCGTGAGCAACTTTCAGACGTAAAAAGATTTGGGGAGCAACACAACAAAAATGTTCCTGCGTGGTGCAAATTAAGGGCTGTGATTGACTATTGGTAGCCCCTATGTGGACTAACGGAGGCTCTGTTTGGCAGGACACCTGTTTTTTATACAACCAAAACTTGCCTCCAAGCCTGGAATTCAAAAATAAGCACCTGCTTTGAGTGCACCGAGAACAACATCCAAGGGGTTGGGAAGCAACACGTTGCTCACGAGCTAATGTTTGGGGGGATCACTGATCGAGACTAAGAAATATTCAGAGACAATTTGCAATCAGTCTTTTTTTTTATTATTATTTGTGCTTTTTTATTATTTGACTTCTTGTTCAGAAGCTCTCCAGTTTGGAAGTTCAGTGGCTATCTGGTTGCTAGGGTCCAAATTACCTACATAACCAAGAGTTGTTGAAATGAGAGGTTGGAATATGAATAGGAGAAGATATGAATAGAAAGTTAAGTTATAAAAAACAACAACATTGTAGTCTCACAGAGCAATAGTTGTTTTGGCTGCTGGGATCAGTGATCCCCATTTGAAAGATGAAAGCTTCAGCTTTGAAAAGTCAAACACATATTTTCTGCGGTGTGTTGATGCTCAGTGTAGCACTATGGGCACTAACACCCCTACGGATCATTCAATCCTGATGGAAGTCACATGCAGTAATTCTGACAATTATTTTTCGATCAACCAAATCATTCTGCATGCAACATAAATTGCTCCCTAATAAATCTTCCCTTTAGTATTCAAAGTGCTATTTTTATTAATAAAGCTTAAAAGCCTGGTTTTGTATGCTATGCACATGGTAAATGCACACTGGGTCAGACTGCTGCATATACCCCAGAATATGTGTGTCTGCATGTACAATACAAAAGGACCCTTAGCACACCTTCCTAATGATAAAATACATTTTAAAGTATTAACCTTGGGTATCCACAATGCTTTGCTGGGTATGATTATCAGGCCATATGACAATTCAGGGATGCTTCTACTAATTGTAATTGCTGGGGCTGCAGTGCTTCCATTTAATTTGAATGCAATCAATTTGCAATCAGCACTGTCCACAAAGTGCATTTTTAACCAGTGATTCTGATTTTATTCATATTTTACGACAGTTATTCCATATTGCTGCTGGATATGACAAACTATTAGCTAATGTTCAGAAGGAGGCAAGGCCATTGGCATAAGGAGGCAGTCTGCTTCAAGGTGCTGTATTTTATCTATAAGAAAGCAATATGAATTCAGAGCAGGATGGTCATGAGCCTTTGCAGCAATGCCCTTTTCCAAGGATCTGTCTGCTCCTTGATGTTGTCTGCACTGTTGGATCTGACTATTAAAACAATGCAATAAAAGCAAGCATAGTGGGAAATTAAGTCTTGGCTTGAAATGCGCTAACTACAGGTACATTGCTTAAAAAGTCAGAAGCAGCAGTGCAAAAAGGGACAGACAATGACCGAGTTAGTCAGAACGGTATTAGTGAGAGGGGGGCTTACAAGAACACTTTTTCCTCCTGGTAGGAGTCATTCAAGCCCTCCTTTACCTTGTTCTATGTTGAAGTGATGTTTTCTGGGACTTGAAGTTACTTTGCTTTCCAGGGAGGAAAAAGAAAAGGGGCTTGAAGGCTCAGCATGTGTCACTTCAACATAAAACATGGTGAGGAAGGGGTTGCATGAGGGGAGTGGGGAAATGGTCCCTGAGGGTCAGAGGAAGACTATATATGAATCCCTTCAAAGAAATTACAATTAAATATATTATTTTATGATCTATATATATATATATATATATATATATATATATATATATATATATATTTTTTTTTTTTTTTTAATATATATATAATTTATTCTTTTTTTGGCAGCCCAACTGAAAGGATTTTTCCACCCCTTTGAAAAAGCACCATGAAGCCATGGAGCAGCAACTGTTCCCATATGGTGGACCAATTAGCTGACATACTACACAATTGTGGGTCAAATCATATCAAAATGAAATCATACACAACACTCCTTGGAGGGCTACATCTGGCCCACGGGCCTCTATCTGAAAAGCCCTGCCATGGAAGAACTCTCCAAGAATATGTTTTGGGGTTTTTTTTTTTTTCCTTCAGTCAAAATTTCTGTCTTTAGACATTCCACTGAAACCATCAGAAGCCCAAGAAGAAAGTAACAGTCCATTATCAGCTCTGTGCAGCAGACTCAAACTGTAAATTGACATTTGTGAGGATTATTTGTTGATTAAGTTTACTAGCCTGCCTCTATTCGTTGGTTCTAATGATCATTTCAGGAGTTATTTGTGAAAAACAATTAGCAAGGGAACGGATTATTGACATAAGCAGTTTAGCAGATGCATTTATCAAGGTGCTCCTCAGCACAGGAGCTAAATAAAACAACAAACAATCAAGGTGTCTTGTGTTTGCTCCTTAATCAGCTTCTACTTAATACAAAGGTTCAAACAAATATGAAAAAAAATAGCTTTGCCCCCAATATTTTGCTGTAGCATAATGTTAACAAGCCAGGAGCCTGAGGTTGGTGCTGCAGCACTCTTATTCAAACACTGAACAACTAATCCAGCTGCAGGAGGTCCCACTAGTCCCTTTGCAGGCAGGACAACATTTTGAGAAGGACTCGTGGTGCCTACAGTGAATAACAAAGATGGGAATAAGCCTCTGCACTAGATGCACTGTTAAGAAGAGGAGCAGCATGGAGGTTAAAGAGGGAACAATGCTGGACCTTCATAGGGTTCAGGAGAGGGGAAAATCCTCATGCATGCATTCTCAGATTGTGTTGAGCTTTGATAATGCCAGAAGGTAAGCTCCACCTGGAAATGTTCCAGTGCTCAGTAGTGCTTAGCCACAGGAGCTTCACTAAGCAGTTACAATCAATAAGATCTTAGCATGTTTAAAATCTCCAGTAATCAGCACACAGGCCAGAATCTTAAAGCAAAATTAATGAGACTTAAGTCATTCTTAATTCTTTCACCAACAAAAATTCAATCTGCTAAATATCCTGATAAGTGCACTGCTGATAAATGAGACCTGTTCAGTTTAAAGATTAATTTACACACACTATGTTTGTTTGTTTGTTTCCTTACCTCTATTGCCTAAGAATATGTGGATTCTTATGGTTCATGGGCATGCGTTTTTCTGTGCTACAATGCTATTTTAGCAGACCAGCACCATAAAACATTTCCGAAAGAGTAGGGCAGTTAATAAATATACTACCATGCTCACAGACTACATACTACAGGCATGTGACCTATTATCTGGAAACCGGTCATCCAGAAAGCTCTGAATTACGGAAAGGATCCAAGTGCCCATTCAATATGAATCCAAAAAAATAAATCATGACTTTTCGTCACAAAAACAAGTTATTCTGTATGTGTGGTTCGCTTTCCCCATTTACCCTCTAATTTACATATCTAAATCAGGGTTCAGATTCGGTATTTAACCGAATCTTTCGCATAGGATTTGGGGTTTGGCCGAATCCTAAACTCAGTGGAAACCAGTTATCCAGAAAACTTCTAAATATGGGACGGCCATCGCCAGTATACTAGATTTGAATCAAATAATTACATTTTTTTTCTAAATAACTTCCTTTTTCTCTGCAATGAAAAAAACAGTACCTTGTTTTTGATCCCAACAAAATAAGAATTAATCCTTATTGGAAGAAAAGCAGTCATATTAGAATAGCTTTTTATCTTTTTTTTAGTAGAATTAAAGTATGGAGATGACCCCTTATCCGGAAACCCCGAGAATTTGAGATAACATGACCTAATCCTGTACCTTAATGTCCTAGATATTCTTAAAATGATGGGCAATGTTTCCCTAAACCTGTAACTTTTTTATGAAGATAAAAGGAGACCCAGACCAAAGGCTGCATCTCCAAAGGGAATGAAAAAAGTCTGGAACTATGCATGCAATGACCTTTATGCTTGTGTACTGCAGCCAGTGGGGAAGCATCTAAATTATCCCTTCTGCTTCTGATTTACTTGAATGAGAAAAATCTAAAATGGGCAGTAGTGTACTTTTCAAAAATAAGACATTTTGGGGGTGCCAGTATTGGTGATGTCAAGAGTTTGGCACTCAATCAAATAGACGAGACAGGGGTGGTTACAAGATGATGTCAATGTATGCATGTGTACAAATATAGAAATATATTGCGTACTTTACAGGAAAGATAGCGGCACGTTTACAATCATTCTCAATAGGCGCATCGTAAAGAATAGTTTGACAACCAGAAAGCAGATGTAAATCATTTCCAGAATTATGTCTGCGAGTACAGCTAACACATTATGGGTTATCCGTCATATTCTATCAGGAACATTCAATTAAGGCCATCCAAGAAAACCTGATTCATCAGACTGATTAACTGCCCACATACCCCAAGGGCTTTGTACAATTCAATGCCTACGTGAAAACAAACAGAATCCAAGCCTACGCCATTCAAGTTCACTTCTTACTGACAGCAATGATCAAAAGCTTTTTAGCAGACAACAACACAACAGAGTTTCTTCAAAATATACAATAAATCAGTTTGCTTAGGCTCCGAACTCTAGAATAAACGGGGACATTTAGGCAACAAAATGATAGTTTAGCTGTTATTGGAATGCAAACTGCAACAGAAAAGCAGAAAAGGAGGAGGTGCAATTTATAGTTGAGAAATGATGAGCAAAGATGATATATTTACTAACAACGGGCAAATTGTACATGTAAAAGATCCAGTAACCGGAACCCCATTATCCGGAAAGGCCATCTCCCATAGACTCTATTATATTTTAATCCAAATTTTTTAAAATTATTTCCTTTTTCTCTGTAATTATAAAACAGTACCTTGGACTTGATCCCAACTAAGATATAATTAATCCTTATTGAAAGCAAAACCAGCCTATTGGGTTTATTTAATGTTTACTTGATTTTCTAGTAGACTTAAGGTATGAAGATCCAAATTATGGAGAGATCCATTATCTGGGAAATGCCAGGTCCCGAGCATTCTGGATAACGGGTCCCATACCTGTACCAGTGCCATAAACCTCAGCAGCCAATCAACAATGAGCTTTAAACTGCATGCATTTTGGAGAAGAGCAACAGCAGCTGCCACAGATACCAAGCAGAAGTGGGGGATTTCTGACATATGACCTGGCAATGTCCCCTTATCCAGTGTTTCTGGAGAACTGCCACTTCACATCTCTCTCAACGCATCTGACCCTCCCAAATCTATTGTCCTCTTAATGCTGTCAACTTGGTGTCTTTGACTGAGCAGTTACAGCCAAGTTTTAGAGCCTCCTCATTAGAGCATTACTGTATAATGCGAAAAAGTGTGTTATCTTGAGATGGATGGGCCCTAAAATACCTTTGATAAAGATGTGGCAAAAGCTGGTAAACGCCCCTCTCCCAATGATTACGTTTACCATTTGATTCGAGTTTTCCGTCTGAAATAAACTCGAATGTCAGGAAGGCTATTAGCATTTCCAAATGGCTCAACAGACCTCTGCCATTGACTTGTCCATGAGTTCGGCAGGTTTTAGGTGGCGAATATTTGAATTAGAACTGTTTCCATGGTCGAGTGTGATAAATATTACATTGGAATTTACATTCAGATAGGGTTATTAAAATCCGGATGTGTGAATTTTGACACCAGAATGTGAAATATGTATGATGTAATATGGGGCACAACTGATCTACCCAACAGTAACCCCCCTTTGTTTCCTTTCCTAAACAACAATAAAAATAAATGTTTAATAAAACAAACTTTAATTAACCAACTGCAAACTACACAATAAAATCCAATATCTCATTGGTTGCTGTAGGTGGAGTGTTGGTAAATGTAAAAAAAGAGTCATAGATTGGTCTATTCTATAGCAAACTGAAGTACAGAAAAAGGATCATCAGTTACTTGTAACCTTAACCAAAACTACTTTCTCCCCAGAATAGACAGTCACCAAAATCACATTGTGTCAAATAGAAACGGGCCCACAAACACAATTTAGTTGCTCAATGTGAACCTACAAAAAGTAGACCTTTGTGGTAAGGCAGAGCATGAGAATATCATAGTCTGTTCTGGACTAATTTGATAGATCAGTGTAAAGGGTCAAGGAAGGAAGGGTGAGCGATGTCCATGCACCTATCCTGCAATGCTGGACAATGGTTGGCTTCATATTTACCCAGTAATATGTGCGTTTACTTGCCATTTTTAGGTGGAAGGCGAATCAGGAAGGTTATCAAAACTTTTTAGGACTTCTTGGTTTGTGCATTCCCCTGCTGTGCCCTTTTTTTTAACATTCTAGTCCAAGGGAAGACAAGTTTTGGAAACCTATGTGGCAGGAATGCAGGTGAGGCTGCATGTTGCGTCTTATCTCTATTTGCCCTTAGTAACTGTCTTGTAGTTAAAGTTGTTGTACCGTGTTAGCCAGTAAAAATGTTATAGGGAAACCCTTTTGAAATAAAAATTTGACCTATGAGCTGAATGTTGTATATATATACCAGAGAACACCACAGCTTCATTGTAATCAGCTTGAAAAAGGAACTAAAATGTTCTGAAAGCTTGCTATGATTACATTAGTCAATAAAGGTATCACCTTTATACCACTTTTGTTATTTTTTATTTTAAAAGGGTTTCCCTATAACTGTCTTGTATTAATTAAAATGTGCCTAAAGGTCCTCCCTTCAGTAAGTTATGTCTCATTATACTTAGCTATTATACTGGCTCTACAGTGGCTTTTGAAGGCAAAATACTTGTATGAAACAACCATGCACCCAAAGTGCCCAACAATTCTTTGTACACGATTAATGGTAAATATAGCTAGAGTATAATAATGTATGTGCACCTGTGTCTTTACTAACAAACGTTATCCTACCGCTTTAATTGAATGGGGTAAAATGTATAATGAAGTAATAGAATTCTTAATGAATCAGATGAAAGTTGAGAGTAGGACTGGCCAGACCAGGGATGACTTTGACGTAGTTGGCCATCTTAAATATATTGCAATATATGGACAAACAATCCCGGTTTTGTTTAAAAGGTAAGGCATTTTTCAGTAGATTAAGGCACACAATGTCAATGTCTTAAATATATTGTTAATGAGTTGAGTGCAGAGGACTCTTGTATTTGTCTAATTGAATGTGGTAGCAAAATCCAGTTGAAGGGAGCAGAAAGTAAAGGCACTGAAAATTTGGAAAATAAAAGCACCACAGTTCAATGAAACTTTAACGAGCATGATTACAGCAGGCTCATTTCTGTAATTGAACTTTTAAATAGTTTATTTCTTTTTAATTTGAGGAGAATCGAGTGTTGAATCCCTTGGGTCTAACTAGCATTTAAAAATAGCTGTAATGTTATGTTTTTTCCTCCCCTAAAATAATTACAAGCTCTTACCGGATGCATTCCAAATGTATAACATATAAAAATAGAATATGTTGATGCTTTCGTAAGAAGTAAAAGAGGAATAGATTTAAGTGTTTATTACAGTATATTAGCCCATAGCAACCAATCAGCAGGTAGCAATAACGGTTTGCAAGCTTCCTCTTGGTTGCTATGACTCACCAAAGATGGGCATGTTAAAGGGGTGGTTCACATCTACGTTAACTTTTAGTATCTTATAGAATTGCCAATTCTAAGCAAGTTTTCGTTGTTCTTCATTATTTATAGTTTTTAAATTATTTGCCTACTTCCCCTGACTCTTTCTAGATTTCAAATGGGGGTCACTGACCCCATCTAAAAAATTAATGCTATGTAAGGCTACAAATGTATTGCTATTGCTACTTTGTATTACTCTTTCTATTCAGACCCTCTCCTATTCATATTGCAGTCTCTTATTCAAATGAATACATGGTTGATAGGGTAATTTGGGCCCTAGCAACCAGATTGCTGAAATTTCAAACTGGAGAGCTGCCGAAAAAAAAGCTAAATAAGTCAAAAACCAAAAGTAATAATGAAAACCAGCTGAAAATTGTCTCAGAATATATATATCTTTTCTACATCATACTCAAAGATAACTCAAAGGTGAACACTCCATTTAATATATCAAGCTTCCCTTCATAACAAGATCAAGTAACACTAGAATCTTGGGCTGCCATGGCTCTTACTGGATACAACAGACTCTGTATTATGTAATGCATCTTGATCCTTGAAATCATCCATTAAAAAGAACTAGTTGCATTGTTTAGAAACGCTATCAATTACACCACTATTTTTACACCACCTTAGACATCGCCAAAACCCATTCAAGTAAAGAAGAATCAGATGGCAAGAAAACACTACGAAAGGAGTTGTAGGCCAAACAGTCAATAACTAAATTCAATGCACAATTCCTATTGTGGAGTTTTATCAACAGCATTAACCAACTTGCAGGTCATGAATGATGCATTGTAACAGTGTACAAACTGTCTATTTCCAATATCAGAAGGATGATTACAAATAATTGGCCATTTGTGGTCACTGTTTTATCTTGCCTATTTGTGGAAAAATCAAAACCTATAATGGGCTATTGACCGAAGTCAATTAGATCCAAGACCTAAGTGGGCAGAGCCTCAGGGACCATTTATTCCATCCAGTAACTGTACCTCCACAGTATTATAAGCCAAGTCCAAGAAACACTACTTCCAACCGAACCCCCTCTCTAGCTTCAGTTATTACACTTGGGTTGATCATTATCCAATTAGTTGCCCTCTGATTCTCTATCCATATGAAATACTTTGACAAACCAATGGCACAACCATTATCAGAATTTAGTCCTCTGCTTTACGTCCAGCAGGGTTTTCAATTAGACATCATGCAGTAATAATCCAGGCTATTAAAAACTAAGCTGTCAGGTCTAATTTGGCCCAATATGGTAGCCCATTAGCAAAGCAATCAGTCAGCCCATTAGCAAAGTGATTAGTTGGCCCATTAGCAAAGTAATCATCCACAGGTGAAAAGATAGTTTTGATGAAAGAACTTAAGTCTGGTAGATTTATCTGTCCACAAAAATCTTATCATACAACTGTATGCAACAGCATGTAAACTTGTGTAAATATGACAAATATTGGTCTCTGGGCTTCCCTTCATTTGTGAAAGATACTTCCTTTTTGTTAAGAGGGGTTTAAATCTTAATGAACTTCGGGAATTCATGTTTCCCAGTCCTAAATTCCCAAAAATACACACTTCTCTTTGTACATATCCCCTAACGTATCCATTGTCTTTCCACACTCCTCCCCTTAAACGGAGAATGATAATACATCCTTTGTCACATAACCTTTCTGGACTGTGAAGAAGTAGACATGGCATGACAGAAAATAGTCACAGAAAAGGGTGTAACTTCCATAGCTATTAGATTTATCAGAATCACCAATGGCAAATATAGGCTGTAACAAGATTAGCCAGCTTAAGATGGCCATAGACTCAAAGATGTCAAAAATGGCACTAACGGCATGGCTATATCAGGGAAATCCGAACATTCGCCGTATGGTCAAACGATCGGATTAAGATACGCCAAGGGGCTCAGACGGGTCGGTCGGGTAAAAATCAAACCTTCCCGATCGATATCGTGGCCAGATATCGTTCGGAAAGACCCGTCGGAAGCCCCCATACACGGGCAGATAAGCTGTCAAATTGGTCCAAACGACCGATATCGGCAGCTTTATCTGCCCGTGTATGGCCACCTTTACTAGTGACTTATTTAACCCTTTGCATTCTGTAGCATATGGCACTGAATCACCCACTCAAATAAAGTGAAACCAATACAGGTACTACTAGATAAATATGAGTAGCATACAAGTCCATAACACATGGGCAGTAAGGAAAAACAAAAAAATTATTGTGGACATGTTGGGCCAGATACAATTCAATGAGAAAAAGGTTTATCACATGAGAAGTCATAGACGAGATTCAATTTGAGATGCAATTTATCACATGAACACTTTATTTAAAACTGGAACTGAATTTGGAGACAATTTTTTTCTCCTCAAATCGAATCTGGTCCATTATGAGAAAAGCCAGTTTATTTGAGAAGACATGCTTAGAAGAGTTGAAGGCTAAAGAGGAAGACGAAGATCAGCAACAAGATGGATAGCTACAATCACAACAATCATGAAGATGATAGGAAATTATGGAGAAGTAGTATCTATATGGTCATGAGGAGTCATTAAAAACTTTTAAATTAATTAGAAAACGTCACTAATATTTTCACATGTACCCAGTAAAATGTAGTCTACGGTAGAGTCCTGCACGAGTCCGATTGGAAGGACTCGTGCCAGACCCAGACCTGCTGACACCTAACCCGATCCAGACGCATCCCCCTACTCAGAGCCACTACCCAACCTGTACCCTCTAAGTTAAACTTACATTCCAACCAGGAAACTGGAAGTGACCTCACCATAGACCAGAAGCAACATTACTGTAGACCAGAAGCAACGTCACTGTGGTGCCGACTTATCTGTAAAGGTACCAAAAAATAGCCTACAGCATTAGAGAGAGTGGACGGGACCAGTCCCGCAGATTTGTCAGGTATCCAGGCGGCTTAACTGCAGACTACTCACATGGTCAGGGAATCAGGTATTTGTTACCCAGAACCTGACTGCTTTGTGGGTATTGCACGGGTACCCAACCTGGTGCAGGACACTAGTCTACAATTCACAAAACTCCCTTACATTCTACAAACAAAATAACCAGATCATTTTACCATATAAATATGTTTTACCCAATAAAAGACAATGCTGTTGAAGCTCCTGCTTTGAGATGGAGATTGCGGAATGAAGCTCGCCATGCTATGCCCAAAAGCATTAACATGTTTACTTATTTATATTTTTTTATTCAGTGACTCCTCTGGGTGTTTTTCAAATGTGTGGAAACTTCATAAGCACATTAACCAAAGGTCACCTGGCAGAAACTGCTTTATTGTGATAATTATAATTCCTACATAATTGCAACTGCTATTTCTTGGAGAACAGCGAATCTATTTTCTTATTGTTTCCCTTGGAGGATTCAGGCAATTGGATGATTTTGTATAGAAGCCATCAAACCCTACGCCAGCTACTCGTGCCCCTGTCTAATTAGGGTGAAGTATGTTCATGTTACAGCAGTGCAGCCTACAGACATCGAGTGTTGCCGTATTAATTGTATTTAGGGAAAGAAGCATGAGTTGCTCTTATCCAAGGTAATTAGTGATGGATTTGTTAATTAATATCAGAAAGTCAAACTGCTTTTGTCTTGTCTAGCGTAATTAGCTAAAGTAGCTGAAACTTTCTTCTAATGGTAAACTGACTTAACAGGAGTGATTCAGTCATGAGATAGAATACAATATTCTCATTATGTGAGAGCACTTGCAGCCTTCTGCAAATGAGACTTCTGCTTAACTAAAGTAATAAAGCTTCCTTTTTTTAATTATGATATCCAGGCACAAGCTGCATTTTCTAGAGACTTGAATGTCTCAGAAACAGAACTCTCGAACCTCCTGATACTCTGTCAATGCACTATAAGGACCTGTGGCATATGCTGCTTATTTACGGCTAATTTCATAAACAATGCTTGCTGTCAACTGTCAGCTGCTAATACTGTTGTTTCCCAGAGAAGAACAATGTGTAAAAAAATGTGCTTCCCAGTGAAGATCTCCAGAGCTGTGGAGTGGAAAGCAATTTTGGGTATTTGGAGTCGGAGTCGCCAAAAATGTACCGACTCATAGGCATAATAACTTTAAATACTGAAAATAATCTAATCGGATTTAAGAGCTTCAAGGAGAACATAGCAGAAGCAATTCTGTTTCTAAGAACAATACTTTAATTTTGGATTGTATTTAACAGCGATTCTACAGCTATATGCCAGGTTTAATTAATATATAAGTAATTTTAGGTTTTACAATTGTTTTTGGTTGTTTCACTTTGTATGGTTTTGAATTACCAAAGGATGTGGTTTATATTTTTGAGCATTGGCAGTGATAAAATGCATTGTATGTTGTGTACTTAACTTCTTTCAATCAACATGGAGAATATATTCCTATATTAAAGGAACAGTAAACCAAAAAAAAAATTATCATATAAAATACTGTTAGTATTCACTGGGAATGTCGTGCGTATGCACAGATAACAGATAAAACAACACTGCATTGGACAGAGCTTATCTGTTATACCTTTGCCATTTCTCCAGCTTGAATAGCTGCCCCCATGGCTACACAGCAGCTTGTTTATTTAAACTATAATAGCAGAACCATAAAACAAGGATTTGAAGAAGTCGACTGATTTTTGTAAGCCTTATGTCACAAATGGTGAACTCTGAACTCATTCCCCTAAACAAATATACTGTAAATATGGTTGCCCAGTAATCTCTAAGTGAAATACTGCGGTTTAAAGGAGACTAAAGGTGGCCATAGACGTAACAATTACGATATTTCTTGGAAAAGATCTTTCCAAGAAAGATCGTTCGTTTCAATACACACGTGTAGAGCTGAATCGTCAGACATACAGGTAGATAAACGGGAAGAAACAATAGAATTCTACCTGTATCTGACGATTCAGCACTAACAATGGCCGATGTTTGGGTCCCTTCAAAGGCACCCGATCAAAATTTTCCGTCCAGCCCGATCGACGAGCCGACCGATATCCAAGTCTTCTGCCGATATCGGTCGGCTCTTTTTACACCATACACGCAACGAATATCGGACGAAAATTTGTTTCGTACGATATTATTTGTGCGTCTATGGCCACCTTTAGTGTAAAAAAAATATGAATTTGCCAGAGCATTATACTATTTCTAAATGTGCTTAAAAAAGAAGTGTACTGTCTAATTTATTAAAAATATCTGCAAAAATCCTACTAGTCCCACCTATCTGTTCCACTTCCTGCTGCCTCCTTTCCCGGGTTGTGCAAGGGAGCAGGTGGAACTCAGCACACTGCACTGTAGGATAAGAACCAATCAACAGCTAGGCTGACCTGATAGGGAACTAAAACCTGTTTGTTTAGGTGACTGCAGGGCTGTGAATGGCTGTCCCCCTCCTATTGTGCTTTTGGCACGGACATTTAGGACGACTACCCCTCATTTGAAACCAAGACAGGGACTATAGCAGATTTATAGGGATCGATAATAAAGGGGACATTTTTAAAGATATTAATTTTTAGCCCAAAGTAAAACCAGCACCATATATTACGCAATATTGCATACAAGGTACTGTTTTATTATTATAGAGACAAGGGAAATCATGTCATTATCTGGAAAGTCATTCTGTTTTAAATTCAATATATTGTCAGGTAAAAAAAAAAATCCAAAAAAGAGCAATATTGGAAAAAAAAAATGAAAGCCATTCAGCCAAATGAGATGAGAAGCAATACTGTATGTAACAGGTAAAATACGGGCACTACTTCTTAAAAGAAAATGATGTGAAATGATGTAAGGATTCACCTCTTTAAAAATATGGCAAAGACCGGTACAGACTTCCGGAAACGTTATTATCACACAATGAGTGTAAATTAGGGGTACGGTTTACAAAGGGTTTCACTGTGACACAATGCTTGATTAGAAGAAAGGAAGATAGGGATGATTTAGGACATTTATTACCCCAGTGATTTCCAGCTAGGCGTGTTCCAAGAAAACACTTGAATTGCCACTAGTACATTTAACTTGGAATCACCTGGGTCAGGAAATGGTCAATTCACTAGAAAATACACGCTGGGTCTAGGTGATACCCCTAGAAAATAATGAAGGATGAGTCTAAGCTTTTCGTCTCCTGTCCATCAACTGGGAATGACCTGGGTGACAAAGCATCCTGATTTGCCACATGTGCCATTGCCCTTAGAAACAGACCATTTTTAATAAATGGCCAAAAAATGCATTTTTCACCAAAACTTCCACCAAAATGTTGGGAGGTATGCACCCTTGGTGGATGTACTGAAAATCACTGATGTAATAGAGAACACTAACAACGGAAAGCTACAAATTGCAAGAAGATTTAAAAACTGTGGGATATGCTATGGGAGCCCTGCAAAAGTATTATCATTTGCCCGTAATCTTTCATTATTTCCAGAAGAAAAAATTAATTAGAAAATTAATTTTAAAAAAAGCACTTAACAATAAATTAATAGGTTTTACAATAATAATTGACAAAACAGAGAAGACAACGTAGGGTGAGTAAATGTATCTATATATAGTGTCAATTAATTGCAGGCAAAATTTCCATCTATTTGACAAGAATACATCTATCGGTACATCTAAAAACTATATATATATATATATTGAACTAAAATATATCTCAATGTAGCAGGCGGGTCTGTAACAAGCGTCTGGAAGCTGCATGCTATGTGGGTGTCCTTGTGATTGTCCCTATTACCTACAACCCCTTACAAGAAAGGTATCATTAGCCCAACGGAATTACGACAAACTCCCCCTTCCCTTCCCAGGGTCCATTCAACTGTATGATTGTGCCTGACAGGTGTTTATTCCATTTCACTTACAGCCATACATGGATCCAGTATCCAGCTTGCCTGCTGAAAAGCAGTAATCAGAATTGTCATAGCATGGGGCAAGAACGACTTGTCTTGACCACAGCAACTTAGAATCAAATCTATGAGGCATAATTTAGCAGCAGAGACACGCAGAACACAAACACGTCAAATGTCTCTAATGAAGGCGATGACAGAATCCCATAGGGCATGGAAGCGATAGGCAGGGAAAGGGAAAAGCTGCTCGATGTCAATGTAATCCATGCAGCCCCCACTTCTGCACAGGCTGTAGGCTATCACATGGTGCATTACTGACACTGTAAAAGCGTGACACAAACATTTTACTTCCAAATACTATATTCTGACCTAAAGGTTGCGGAATTAATTAGTAAATTATGTACGATAAGGAACCCCCATCTGCATGGCTGTGTCCTAGCAAGCAAGGAAAATACAGAGTCACATTATTGTATTAGAGAGGGTGCAGAGAAGGGCAACTAAGCTGGTGAAAGGTATTGAAAATCTTAGCTATGAGGAAAGACTGGCCAAATTGGGGATGTTCACGCTGGAGAAGAGGCACTTAAGGGGTGATATGATGACTATGTATAAATATATAAGGGGATCATATAATAATCTCTCTAATGCTTTATTTACCAGTAGGTCTTTCCAGCTGTCACAAGGTCACCCATTCCGATTAGAAGAAAAGAGGTTCCACCTAAATATTCAGAAGGGCGGAGAGCTGTGAAGATGTGGAATTCTCTCCCTGAATCAGTGGTACAGGCTGATACATTAGATAGCTTTAAGAAGGGCTTGGATGGCTTTTTAGCAAGTGAAGGGAATACAGGGTTATGGGAGATAGCTCATAGTACAAGTTGATCCAGGGACTAGTCCCTTTTTGGAGTCAGGAAGGAATTTTTTCCCCCTCTGAGGCGAATTGGAGAGGCTTCAGATGGGTTTTTTGCCTTCCTCCGGATCACAACTAGCAGTTAGGCAGGTTAAAAAAAGTAAAAAGGTTGAACTTGATGGACGTGTGTCTTTTTTCAACCTAACTTACGATGTATGTTACATAATAAGTGTTGTAAAGGGGCAATAAAATCCGAGATTTGTGTTTATAGCTACCCTACTGCCCAATGAATGCTTCATTGATTTTAGCAAGCAAACACTTTTGAGGGGGATATAAAGTCAAAAAATACATTTCAATTATCAGGTTCACTGTGTCAGGAATGCAGCATGTACGGTATCTATGCAAGTGTGTTTATTTTCTGTTATATATACACCTCTCAAGACATGCTACATGGCAGCTACCACTCAAATGCAATTATAAAGAGATTAAATGTTCTGTGCAACTTAATAATGCTTTTGCTTACTGGGCCAAGATTTTCCATTTATGTTATGGGACTACAGGTTCCTCGCGATCCAAGAATGGGTGATTATCATTTGGGGTAAGGAAGAAGGACAAATTGTACTAAATAGATCTAATTCAGATGGAAAGCCTCGGAAATGGAGCCCACGGTTATAGCAATCAATATGTACAAACTATTCTGAACATATCTAATCCAGATCAAAAACCCAAGAAATAGCATCCTCTGTTCTTAACAATTAGTAATTATATTGATAAAATAACATGTTCTTAAAAACGTAGCTAATTGTAAGGTTTAGCAACTCAGACCATTCTATTTGGGGTCTGGGATATCTCTAAGATTTTGCTAAATGTCTTGGAATTCTGCAGGATTCTCTCTATTCGATAAATCTATTTAAAGAAAATCTAGCTCTCTTTTTTTTTTTTTTTTAAAATAAATGTAGTACAATTATTAGATGAAATATAAAAAGGGAGAACATATCCCTGACCTAAAAGAAGCCCAGCACAGCTCAAGAAACAGGTTAACAAGAGCGGTTAGTCGTTAGTATGGCAGGAACATCACTACTTTCTAACTGGAAATGCTAATTGTCTGACTAAATTTGTATGCCTGTTAAATTGGGTTATAAACACAGGAGTTTGATTTCCTTTTTGCTAATTAATTAATGGTATAATTTAGGACGATGAATCCTCACCTCAATCCCCTGAGTCTTTGAACCATTAAGTTTGATGCAGTTTCTGCCAGGTACTATGGACCTTCAGTTAAGTAAGAGACAATGAAAAGTCAAGTGAATTTGTAATGTTCAACAGCTCAAAGGCATCATTGGTCTATAATAAAATGCTCCAGGGCAGGCCTTGATCACACAGCAGTAAAGGACATGAGATTTAAACATGTATCACTGGAATCAGCTGTCCCAACATTACCTCAACCACATTTATGTTGATTGTTGCCTGGCTGAAGAAGGGACATGACGGATCAGAAAGCTTGATTTTTTAATATTTCCCTGTCATTAGACATTAAAGATATGACATTTAAGTCAGTCTTCTTTTGTTTTTGCTTTTTCACTTGAGTTCAAAAATACAAATTGTCTTCAAGGCATTTCTGTCTAACTCTACCATCTGATGTGTACTAGAGCAGTCAGAATATACCAGCTTCTCCTCTTAAGCCTATAACCGGTGAAGAACATCAGAGTTCAAAACGCCTTTGTCTACTGGTCAATGCTGTTGTACATTATGCTTTGGGCTTCTGTACCAGCCAAAGGCAACCACAGCCCTTTAACAGGGAAGATCTTTGTCTCCAAAGATGCCCCAGTAGCTCCACAACTTCTTTTCTGCTTATTCACTGCACATGCTCTGTGCTGCTGTCACTTACTGAGCTTGGGGACCGACGCACAATATACAGTGCACGTAGAATAGAAATATCACAATATAAGGCTGATTAGTAATTAATAAAGATAATTACTTCATGGCAGCACACAAACGAGTGCAACTAGCATCGGAATTTAATAATCAGCCCTGTAGCATCATCTTATATTACAGGCCAACCTCATTTCTGCTTGATGATTAGTGACGACCCCTAAGTTTAGCTTCTCAACAGCTGCTCAGAGTCCACTGAGCATGTGAGTGTCACAGACACTTTCCAAGATGGTGACTTCCTGCGACAAGTTTGAAGTCCTGGATCATTGCTGCTATTGACAAGCCAAAACCTTACACTATTGCAATGAGTTGACTATTTAAAATATGGCATTTTTAGCCATATTTATTTTTAGGGTTTAGTTCTACTTCAATGAATCAAAAGCTCCATGCATAAAAAAGTACTAACTAAATATTTTCTATGAACAAGGAATAAAGCTGGCCATAGATGTTGAGATTTTTAAAAGATCTGATCCTCATCGTGAGACCACGATTTTCTCGGACCGATCGTACTAAAAAGACCAATTTGCCAGGAAAACAAAGGGGAGCTGCCTGCTTGGCCCTGCAAACATAGATAGATTGCACTGGGACCGACAAAGATTTTTTGACCTGGCCGATCAATTTCCTGACAGATGTCGGACGAAAAATCGTAAGATGTACGATCGCTCGAATCCCACTAACCGCACGATAATTTAGATGGATTGGTCGGATTTCCCTAAAATCGGTCGTTTGGCAAGAAGAATCATTGCGTCTATGGGGAGCTTTCTGCTGTTCTACTTGTATAGAAAGGTGCTACATTTAATATCAGCATTGGAATTCCTACATATTAAGCACACTACTGTAGGAAATGTCAAGTGTACAATTGCACTTTATGATCAACATTACATTGTAACTCAAAATGCCACTTTTTTTGTGATATAAGATTAAAACATAGCATCAAGCTACCAGAAAGACTTCAGTTTCACATAAATACACAGGAGATTGTCCAAAGTCTTTGAGGAGTATTTCATTAAAAATAAATCCATATAAAAAAAAAAAAAAATAGAAATTCTTTGCAGAAACACTATTTTATCTGAATGTCATTCCTAAAGCCTCAAATACAGGGAATAATTTAGCACTGCAAAGAAATGTACTTTGAAAGAGCACTTGGAGAATGTGAACTGATAAATATTATTACAGTCTATTTATACAGCTCAGATAACAGGGTTGTAGAATACACTAGGAGACAGAAAGTGGGAGACAAATTTCAAATGTATGACGACCCCTATGGATTCATTTCCTAAAGAACAAAATGATGACATGGCTATTGTAGGGGCAGCCATTGGCCATCTGAACTGATGAACTATGACCCTGAGCTGCGCCCATAGCGGGTGCCACACTAGGGTTGCCACTCCAAGTTATAAAGATTAGAACCACACTACAGTTTCATTTAGGATAGCACAGGAGCACAGAAGGCAAAAAACAATTGTGCAATCAAAAAAAAAAATAAAAAAGGGAGGGGGGGCACAGATTCTGATCACATTTTGGTCAATGCTTTTAAGGGATTCTGCCAGGACTTTTATGGTGTCGTTAATTACAAAAATAACACTGTGTACAATGCAAGTAATTCATTCTACCATTTTAAATGTTATGTTTTTTGTTTTTTTTTAATATATATTATATATATAAATAAGATATAATATTGGTGTATAGGCAGACATTTCAGGCAATTATGTGGTTATATTGTTCCCATTGTTATATTGCTAGGCTACTGGGGGGAAAGGGACGAGGGTGATATCACACCAACTTGTAGTGCAGCAACAAAGAGTGACTGAAGTTTATCAGAAGCAGAAAACAGGGGGCATCCGGGCACTCAAGAAATTGCACAAGGGCCACCAAAAAAGTAGTATAAAAATTACTATTTCAGATTAATTTACAAAAGATCAGCATCTCCAAGGACCAATGGAGAGTTTTTAAATTAATCTACAATAAATAATATTTTTTACACTACTTTTTTGGTGGCCCTTGTGGAGTTTCTTGAGTGCCTGGATGACCTGTTTTCTGCCTTTCTTCAGTCACTCTTTGCTGCTGCACTGCAAGATGGGGTGTTATCACCCACGTCCCTGTTTTCGGCTATTGGTTTATCCACTCCCTTAGTTGAGGGTCTGGGACTGATGCACCAGGACCACCTGATCTACGTGGTGAATGCTTTAGACATTGAGTCATGTGCTGTTTTATTAAGTTTATCAGAGCACAATCCACATGGCTGAGGGCACCTGAGAAACTAACAACACATCTAGCCCCATGTCAGATTAAAAAACTTAGATGTAAAAAAATCTGCTTGCTTTTTTTAAAGATGGATTTCAATGCATGATTCTGCTGGAGAAGAACTATTAACTTTTGTATTTTGTAAAAAAATATGTTTCCCCGTGACAGAATCCATTGAACAGCATTGAAGCTCCTAGTCTACTGGCTGGATGGACGGAATTTTAACTCAAAAAAAAAAAAAATGTCATAACGGCCAGAGGCCATAGCAAAATGGTTCTTATTGGGCAAAAGCTGGTCTTGTCCTACTGGAAAAAAAGAGGTATTTCTTTTTTGAACCAGAGAAATTGTACTCAGGAGTCAAACCCCAAAGTCTTGTTTTTACCACTGTTATTTATTACCATAAATTACCACAATTTGTCATCCTTAACATGGGTATCATACTCACAAGTTCAGACTTCTGCTTTTGAATGCCTGCATCTTCCAGAGCTTCTGACAACTGTGTCTGAAAAAAAAAAAAAAGTAAAATTACATTATATTCTTGTAGATTACAGTCAATTGGTATGTTCCCCTTTCCCACCCTCATACACTAAAGAACATTAATGATAACAGAGGTTCTTCTTCAGAGCATCTGAATACAGGGGAAGTCTAGGTAATTTACACTCGTAGCATTTATAAACAGTTTAAAGATGGGAACGTATAAATATAAAAACAGGAATATTTTCACATAAATTATCCTTAGCGAGAATTGAACGACTAATTCATCTTTCCAAGCAAGATTCAGGACACAGAACAAATTCTTTAGTCTAATGATTATTTTGAACTGCAGATAAAAGAAAAAGCTTCTCTCTGTATGGAATAAAGTACAAAGAGTTTTGTAGTAATTACCATTTCTCTGAAATAATCACAAATACATTTGTTGTCCGTATTGTGTGAACGCTAATTTTTGGCAGTCAACAATAGTGTCTAATAAGACCCTGTCATCACATTCAGAAGATGTTTAAATTTTGCATTCCCAATTTAACAAAACATCTCACAGCACATTCTATAATGTGTGTTTTGTGTTTTTTTTTTTTTCTTTTAACTTCTTTTCATAAGTCACTAATTCCACAAGAAAATATATCATTGAGCAAACAAAATTTACAAATGCAGGTGTTTGTAACAGCACGGGAAACTATACTGAAAACAGTGTACGATGTACGGTCAAATATATCCAGGCAATCTGTCAAACATGACATGGCCTCAGGTGGAACTCACTGTGGAGTTTCAAACTGTCTCCTGCGGCAAGGCAAAAAAAGCCAACAACACAGCGTATAATTCTAAGGGGGTTATTTACTAAAATCGGAAATTCATGACCAAACTCCCAAGCCAGATTTTAGCTTATTTATTAATAAAAACAGCTATGTAATCGGATTGTGGAAAAACTCGATAAAATTGAGCTAAAACCTAAATCTTTTTCACAAATTGCTCACATTTTAAGTTTTTGCCTGGATACCCTCAAATTGAGTTAGGTGCCTCTCACATTGACATACAGGACCTCGACAGGTCTGAGACAACGGATTTTCAGATTCGGTCTTTTTGCAGTATCGGGGTATAATCAATATAAAAAAATGAACGTTTTTTTTTTTTTTCCTAAAAAAATTCTAGTTGAATTTTGAGATTTTAACATTAGGATCTTAATAAATCACCCCCGAAGTGTTGGTTGAAGTGGTGTAAAGGTCTTTGATATTGAATCTAAAGCTCTGAAAACAAGTCTTCTGGATTGATAAATGGCATTCTCATGCAAAAGTCTTGGTTTGGTAGACGCCAGGAGAACACAACCTACCAAATGGATAAAGTTGGTGGAGGAAGTAAAATGGTTTGGGCCTGTTCTCTATACAAGATGTTGGAAAAACAGGTACCATTTTTGGCCATACAATGTTAATGGTAATTATCTTGACTCCTGGAGGGTTATCAAAGTCCAAATTTATCTCAATATTTTCTGCTACAAACTCCGATCAAATCCGCTTGTGTTTTTTGCACTTATTTATTATTACATTTTCCCAAAAATTTACTTTGCGGGGGGGGGGGGGAAAATCAGATTTTCACGATTTTTTCATCCGATTTTAACAAATTTCACAATTTTTTTTTGAATTTTCACCCGAAAACATTGTATACTGTGGGGTATTCCAAAAAGCCCAACGCACATCAAAAAATCATTGGGACTTCTCCCATTGACTTATATGCAACCTTGTCAGGTCTGAGATGCCGGATTTTCAGATTCTGACTTTTCCATCCTCAGGGTTTAATAAATTCTGAAAAATTTGTGAGATATATATATATATATATATATATATATATATATATATATATATATATATATATATATAATGATTTTTGAACTGGTGTCACTTTTCAGCATTCATCTAGTGGCCCCAGTGCAGACAAAAGGTGTTTTATATCAAAGCACACACAAGTTCATGTCAAGCACAATGGATATAGGAAAAGATGAATGATGCTCTTAACTTGCCTTCCTATTACAGCCTGGTATGGGACCTGTTGTCCAGAATGCTCGAGACCTGGGGTTTTCCAGATAACGGATCTTCATACCTTAAGTCTACTAAAAAGTAATTTAAACATTAACTAAAGCCAATAGGATTGTTTTGCCTCCAAAAAAGATTAATTATATCTTTGTTTGGATCAAGTACAAGGTACGGTTTTATTACTACAGAGAGAAAAGGAATCATTTATAAAAATTTTAATTTATTTGGATAAAAATGGAGTCTATGGGAGATGGCCTTCCTGTAATTTGGAGCTTTCTGGATAACAGGTTTCCAAATAACGGATCCAACAACTGTATATCATTTTGGGTAAGAAATCATTTGTGTACAGAGGATGAGACTAGAACTTTGATTAGCATATGTTGTCATATATATGGATTAAGGAGCACAGTTACATATTACCAGAACTTGCTTGGACATACAGATGAATCAGAACTGAGCTGTTTGGTAATCAGACCCTTCAATTGTGCATGGCAAACTTGCTTATTGCATCAAAGATTCATCCTATTCTATGTAAATCTAAGAGCCCTTAAATGTATGCTTCTATGCAGTCTACTACAGGAGAACACATGAGTTATTGAACCTCAGTCTTCTCACTGTGGCCCTGAATCATGCAGCTATCAAATTAAATTCTAGAGGAGCAGATAATCTACATTAGAATTTCTGTTGCCCTAGTTCACCTCTAAATGGAGAAGTCACTGGGAAGTTAAACTTGGTGATCTTCCCTTCACATTTCATTACTAGTAAAGATTAGCCCAGGGTCACACGTTCCTAAAAAAGGATGATTTGTGTGTCAGCTGACTGTTTCCTATACAACAGACTATTCTAGATTTTGAATTATGAGGAGAGAAGCTGTATTTTGTGAAATAAAAAGTCGTTAAAAGTATAAAACTATTTTCATACCGCTTCCTAAGCGCCTTCTTCTAGATTAATGAGTACCTTGAAGGCTTTGATAGCTTTTTATAAACCTGGTATCAAATTGGCATTGTATGGGAAATTCAGCACAGTCATAAACCATTTACTACACTGTAATTTAAACAAACAGGTCTCCTCACCAACACAGAGATGTTACAACGGAAATACTATTTTAAAATGTTCAATCAGAAAGAACTTTGATGATTTGTGACTAATTTGTTTGTGTAATTAACGCCTGCATTTTCCATAAGCATTCCAGTACACAGTTCTCTCTCTCATTATCAATAGCAACACTTAGTGGCAGATTTATTAAAGTTCAAGTTGTGTTTTCCATGAAAAATTCGAGTTTTCTAGGTTATTTTTGAGTCAAAAATCTTTTTTTCGAGTACAAAAAAACCACAATTTTTTCAAGGTTTTTATCCAAAAAACTAAATTTTTTCAAGAATAGTTTACCCTGACCCTGGAATCCGAAAATACACCATCTAAAAGCTTTTCGAGGTCATATAGAAGTCTTTCAAAAAATTCTATCAATTAAAGGGACACTGTCATGGGAAAAATTTTTTTTTTTCAAACTGCATCAGTTAATAGTGCTGCTCCAGCAGAATTCTGCACTGAAATCCATTTTTCAAAAGAGCAAACAGATTTTGTTATGTTCAATTTTTAAATCTGACATGGCGCTAGACATATTGTCAATTTCCCAGCTGCCTCCAGTCATGTGACTTGTGCTCTGATAAAATTACAATCACTCTTTAATGCAAGTTGGACGGATATCACCCCCTCCCCTCCCCCCAGCAGCCTAACCACAGAACAATGGGAAGGTAACAATATAGCAGCTCCCTACCACAAGATAACAGCTCCATGGAAGATCTAAGAACAGTAAAAACCAAGTCCCACCGAGACTGATTCAGTAACATTACGTAGGAGAAATAACAGACTGCCAGAAAGTCGTTCCATCCTAAAGTGCAGAGCACAAGTCACAAAATCTGTTTGCTCTATTAAGTGATGTGTTTTGGAAAAAAAATGTTTTTCCATGACAGCATCCCTTTAATGTTTTTTTCCCTACTGAAAACTCGATCAATTCGTGTTTTTTCTCAGCAGAAAACTTGATCAATTCCAGTTTCCGGGTTGTTCATAAGTTTTTTTCCATTCCAGTTTTTTTTCTTAAAATTAGAAACCGATCGAGTTGTGAGTTCATTCAAGTTCATTTGAGGTCTAAAAAAGCTGCACTGCTCTAAAATTTGACCCTTGACAAATAACCCCTTATAACAGTATTAACTAAATATCTTTGATAATGAGCTAATCTGGATACAAAAAAAGTGCAGATTATATTCAGTAATAGAGACAAGTTCAGCCAAGAAAAACAATATGGCGGCAGTAACTAGTATATTAAAATATGCTGGAAAGCATTGGTCTGTGCGCTTGACACATTTTCCCTTTAACACATAAGTATGAGCATTTAGCCAGTATTATTGCTTTTATACACTGCTAATGGCCTCTTTACTTTCACAAGGTCAGCTCTATATCTCCGCTTTATGTGGAATATATATTGTTTGAGAAGCTGTTAAAAATGTGAAGAAACCTCAGCGTGTTTTGATGAATCCTTATGTTTAAGAAATACTTTTTAAGTTGAAAAGTGCCATTTTACATTTCAAATGTGTCAGCTTGGAGTATAAATATTTACTTTGATTGCTATGAAATTGGATTCTGTCTTCTTTCACATTGCATTATTTGCGATTATATTTTGTTGCCACCTCAATAAATCTCTTCATATTGCTGCTACCTTATTGTAAAGCACAGAATGCTTATGCCACATTGATTTGAGAGTCACTGCTCGACTCACTGACACCAGCACAGTATGACATAAATCAAAAATTCTCTGGTGATAGCTATGTTTGCTTTAAAGGGGATGCAAACCCAGAAAAAAATGTGTCTAGTCAAATAGTCAAATAAAATATCATTCTAAACAACTTAAAATGCCAATGGTTTTATAGCTACAGGTATGCAATCACTTATCCAGAAAACCAATATCCAAAAAGCTATAAATTACGGATTACCCATTTTTTAGCCCGTTTTTAATAAAATGTAGATGATTCAGTGTTTCTCTGCAATAAGAAGAACAGTACATGAATCCACATTGGTGGCAAAACAATCCTATTGGGTTTCTTTCATTTTATTTAGTAGGCTTAAAGTATGGAGATGCAGAATATGGAAAAAGTCCATTATCTGAAAAACCCCAGGTCCCAAGCATTCAAAATACAATTATGGGACTTGTTACCCAGAATGCTTGGAATTTGAAGTTTATGGATAAGGGATCTTTCCATCATTCGGATGTCAACACTTAAAGGAGGTTATTTACTAAAATCCGAATATAACCTATATTTTATTTAAAAAAAAAAACAACCAAACTCCCATGCCCAATTTTAGCTTATTTATTATTTAAAAAAAAAACTATTTAAATGGATCGCAGAAAAACTCAAAATCAAGAAAAAACCCGAATTGCTCTATTTTCTTTTTTCCTGAATTGCTCAAATTTTCAAACAGTTGGATTTTTGTCTTAACCCAGCACATACCACGATAACTTCATCTTGAGATCGATGCCTCTCACACTGACTTATACAGGACCTTAACAGATCTGAGATGGTGGATTTTCCGATTTGGGCTTTTTGGAGCATTTGGGTATAATAAATCTTGGAAAAAGTTTTTTTCATCTAAAATGTGAGTTTTCTAGTGTAAAACGCACAACTCAACCTTTAATAAATAACCCCACTAGCCTGTTAAAAAAACATTATTTAACATTAACATTTAAACATCAAATTAACCCAGTAGGATTGTTTTGCCT